>WHVD01000103.1:0-316896 GCA_015178975.1 Hysterangium stoloniferum
TTTCGAACCTTACGGCTGAAGGATTCGCACGAATATTTGTCAAACAGGTATTACCCCTTCAGACTGCCCTCTCGAATAATCTGTGACCGGGATAAGAGATGGACCTGCAGGTTTTGGCGGGAAGTCTGTAAGATCTATGGTACCACCCTTGCGGTATCTTCAGCTCATCATCCTCAAACGGATGGGCAAATGGAGAATATGAATGCGACCATAGAACAGATGCTTCGAGCCTATTGTGCCTCTGCTAAGGAAAGCTGGTCCCAGTGGATTGAGGTAGTTGTTCACGCATACAACTCGACTGTTCACAGTTCCACAAACTACGCCCCGGCCTTCTTATTAATGGGATACCTCCCAAGAGGAATGTCTCGAGTCCTAGGAGGTGACGAGCCCCTAGTTCCTAGAGAACTATCAGACAGCCCTATGGCCGACCAATGGATCCTCGAGCTAGAAAATCATCGGCAGATGGCGCGGGATTCAATCACTCGAGCCCAAGAGATTCAAGCACGAGCTTATAACAAGAAGCAAAGACCTGTAGAAGATATCTCTGAGGGAGACTTTGTATTGGTGAACCCCCCACTCCCTCGAACTGGTGGAAGTCAAGGGAACGGGGAAGAAACTAATACAAAGACGGATTGGACCATTCGAGGTCCTTGAGAAATTGAACTCTCAAGTATTTAGGCTTAAGATTCCCCCGGAGTATCCTATGCATCCAGTCATTAATCGGGATCATCTGCGGAAATATCAACCCTCTCCTTCCAAGCTAGGTCCGAGACCCCAACTTGAGAACCTAAGAGAGTTGAAATCAGATCATGAAGAATATGAAGTCGAAGCTATTGTTGGACATAGGAAACAGCGAAATCGTCTGCTATTTAGGGTGCGCTGGAAAGGTTATGGACCCGAGGAGGATTCGTGGTTAAGCAGCACTGACCTTAGAAACGCTCCGGCACTTCTGAGGGCGTACAAGGCGCTGTTCAACATTTAACGGGATATATGCGCTCAAGGAATCATCTATTCCCTCTCTTTTGTAACTTCCTTTCAGAAATATCTCAGTTATTCAGTGAGCCATCTCATTGGCTTTTATTCTTTTTCATTTTTCTATCCCTTCGGTCGATTGGGACAACCATTAATTGGCAGCGGACACATTTCCCCAAAACCCGACCACAATTAATGAATTTTATTTAACAACGAACCGAGCGGAGTTTCAATTCAATATATATATAAAAAAAGTACACGTAAATTCGCATAAATTTTCTTTATCTTTCACACCACATCCTTCACCTATCTACAGCCCTTCCCTCTATCTTCAACTTCACCACTTTTATTGTGCTATAATGCTCCCTTTCCAACAAAACAAGCAAGTCCTCCCTAAGTTCAAAAAGGTCCCGCGAGCCCCGACAGCCAGTACATCCACGACTGGCGGGGGATTCATCACCCGCGTGCCTCGTACAGACAATGTCGAGAGCAATTGGGGTACCCAAGAATCAACCCCCCTGTCGACTTTCTCCTTTGGTGATGAGCCGGGGGAAAATACCGGTACGGATTGGAGCAAGCCGTTAGGCCCCTCCGTCAGACTGTCATCTGAGGAAGTTGCTGCTAGCATGCGGAAGCAGGAAATGTTTATGGAAGAACACAACGCAAGGAGACTCACCCGCAAAAGAGAAAGGCGTGCTGAGTATAGAAGTCAACAGGAGGTGAGGGGAGCAAGAGAAGGAGTCCCCTCCAAGCGGCAGCGGCGTGAGTACAGAGCGCAATGCGGAAACAGAGTTTCCGTGCCGATCCTTCCCCCCGTGGGAGAGAAATGGGCCGACTTCGCGGAGACCGATGATAGTGAGGGTGGGATGCCTTGTATTAGGACGACGGGAACCAAGAGCTGGAAGGAGAAGGAGGGTACCATCTTTTACAACTGGGAGCTACTTCGACGCATTAAGTTGCAATGCATAGTTCTTACCCGAGGGGACGGTCAAATGCTGCCCCAACAAGAAAAGGGATACCGTAGGGGACCAATTGAGTTTTCCTCGGATGAGGATGAGGAGGAGGACGAGAACAGGAATGGTGTGTATAGCATCCGATCTCTGGGAGAGGATTGCCATGAAGGGTTCCTTCTCCCATCTAAAGTTCGTTTCGTAACCAGCGACCCCAACCAAAGACAAACATGGAGACCGTCATCCAGAGTATGGAGGGGTCACCACCCTAGTCAACAGTCACTGGAACGCGAACCTTCCACGATTCCGGTCCCACATCTCTCGCCAACGTCGAGGCCCCTTCCCATCATTCACCCTACACACACTCCCTCAGCCCTGATTCTAACGCCTCATTTACCTCCCTCTTCAAAAGCTGTACCAGTCCCAACCTCACTTGGGATGTCGAGGCCCCCTCCCATCCTCCACCCGACACACACTCCCTCAGCCCAACGCGAACCTTCCCCGATTCTGGCGCCTCGTCTCTCTCCCTCCCCGAAAGCTATACCGGTACTGACCCAACTTCTGCCGTCACCGGGTATCCCTCCCAACTCTCTGTATTCATATTGTGTGTCCTTGGGTAGCCCTATCCAGGACCTTCCACCAGAGCGAATGGATGTCGATTTGGACCCCCCTACACCGGACGTCATCGATCCCATGGCAAGCAGAAAGGCGAAGGAGATGCAGAAAGCCACCACTCCTCTCCGAGAACAATCCCCTATTCCCGTCCTTGACAGCCCGGTTCCCCTCACTGAGCCCGTATCCACAACTTTCTGGATGTGAGTAGCTGTCAACTACCCTTCCGAACAGTTTCCTGTCAGAAGGGTGCTATCACAGCTCATGCCAGTACTTCAGCAACCGGTCCTTCAAGGGAGCCTCAAGGGTTGTCGCGGTCTGGCTCCATTGTCGGAGATAATGGAGGATTTCTATCTCTCCTTCGAGGATCTCGCAGATGGGAAGAACTTTGCACGAGCAGCACAGGAGATTAAACTCTCTATGTTCTGGCACATCATAGTGGAGCTTCACCGTCTGCCCCCAGACTCAGCGAATGCCCTCTCTATTGCTGGCTTAGTAGATTTACTCGAGGCCCTCGTCCTGACGCCTCCCACAGAGACCACCATGCAGCCACACGTTCCTGCCCCACTGCCTGCGTCTTCGTTTCCCCTCCTCAATGCTCCTCTTCTCACGTGGATTTCCGCTCCGCCGGTTAGTGTCTGCGCAGTCATTCGTTGCAGAGAGAAAGCCTACAGATGATGGGCTGACTCCTTGTACAGGAATTCTAGTGATTTGACTCGGGCGAGAATAGCTGAATCCTTCAGAGTAAAAAGGGAACGATGGGGAAACCTCATTTTGGACCTTGGGGGATCCTCACAGGAAGCTTGGGGCGGCGTCCCAGATGCTCTTCGACACCTAGTATAGCACATCCCTTCGAACTGGGGGGCACTGTAAAGGGTATGCATATATGCATACCTGGACTAAGGAATAATAACTGGATTATAGTACTTTATTATTTACCTTTTATTTTCTTTCTTTATATTCTTTCTATATTTCGAGCACACCTTGATTTTGTAGTTCAAAGCTTTGTGTATACGTATGGGCGCTCTCGGCGCCAAAAGAGACAGACAACTTTTACCCAGCAGACACCACCTCGTAAACGACCCAGACATCGAATAGCGAGAAGTGTCAAGGGTAACGTTTCAACTACCCTTAAAGGTAGTATTCTCTTGCATACTAACGTACTTTGGACTCGAACCGCGAAGGTCGAGTTCCAATCTAAGGTCTTTGCACTAGTCGACATTATAGTCGACTCGCGCTATTATTTCTTTACTCTAGATATTCAGCTTCGCGTTGATTATCTATTCTACATCTAGCTACGAGTTGTACCGTGAAGGTCAACTCTTTCATTCGTTCATTCTAGCCGTCAAGAGCAACTGTACAGTTGCTCTTGTGACGCATAGCGTGTCTTCTTACTAGCACAGCTTGTCTGGTAATCTACGGTATTGTACTGTACGGTCAATATCTGCTAATAGTAGTTGAATAGACACTATTCTTCGTATATCGAACAGTCAGAATCTATCGACTCTTCACAAGATCAGATGCTTGGCCAATGTTGCATCTGTGACAAGGCTGATGATCCACTGCCATGGGTCATGATAATAGAACTTGAAAGTGTATTCCTTGCCACCATATATCTCTGAAACACTGGCTTTCTTAAACTGAGAGATAAATGAGCAGAAAAGTTACAGAAAGAGATGGATTAGTGTACCTACTTCAGGAATCCAGTTTCTTGCAGCTTCCAAGCCAGCTCTGTAATCATCCAGATTAGAAAAAGTCACTTTCCCATGTCTCAGATCAACCCATGTCTCAGTGACTCCCTTCAGCAGCCTTTTTGTGAACTCAGCAGAGAGCCCAGCCTGAACATTGAAGTGCACAAACTCAAAATCAGCTCGAGTTCGAAATGGGGCCCAAGGCTGCCCTGTTTGATGTCAGTGTACATGAGGTGAAATTTCACCAATGGAAGGGGTGAGGATGATAGAATCACGGTAAATGAGTTTATCAGGAAGACCAGAGTGAGGATGATGCACAACTCTGATGTATGGTCCCAATGGGTGTTATGGAGTGCACATGGAGCTTATCAGAGGGTTTCTGGAGAAACCTGCGGGAAAGCCAGTAGGACTTGGCTTCAGCTTATAGGCTGCACCCTCGTGAGATTGTGTCGTCCAATTTCAGACAGGCAGACGGGAAACCTGGGGAGTCTGGGAGTAGTTGGTGGGTTGAGAGGTCAGATGATAGATATGTAGGTCGGAGATCAAGTGATAGGGGAGTGGGAGCCCATGGGCTCCGACAAGGTTGAAGTGGTTATTAATAGAGAGAGGCTTAGAGCAGAAACGGAACTAAGGTTACTGGGGGAAAACTAAGCTGATTTCCTGACTGGATTGTATGTACAACATCTACCAGATTATATAGACTGTGGAATGTATGTTATACCAAATCCAGTAATAATGAAATCCAAACTAGTAATCATGAAACGAGATAAGTAAACACCAAATTTGGTGTTAGGAATGGATGGAACGGGGTGGAGTCTGAAATGTGACAGGTTGTTAGACCATAACAGGAACAGGGCTCAGTTAGAGAGCTGACGGGTTTTCCGAGCGGGGTCTGGTTGGCTGATGCATGGGACAGGGTCGGAGATAGACAGGTATGACATGCATGGGTCCCAGCAGGTATTCCAGTGACTAATTCATGAGACAACAAGAATCGGACATGGGCAGGATTGACGTCCAAGTCCCAGCGGGTATTCCAGTTAACTGAAAACTGGTGTATCTAGAGTGCAGGTGCATATAGGTTGGTGCCCAGAGTCCAGCAAGTATTCCGGTCGTAACAATGGGATAGGATTCTCTGCATGGTTGGGATGGTTGGGTTCAGGTACAGGTGATTCAGATGCAAAGGCATTCAGTTCTTCAGATTCAAATGACATAGCAGCACTGAGGGCAGCTGGAACAGCATGAATATATTTGTATAAGATAGATGGGAGACCTCAACCCCATTGAACACTTGTGGGATCATATCAAGAGGAGGTTGAGAGAGTCTGAGGTTGAACCAAAAGGGATACTGGAGTTGTGGGAAAGGGTGGAGGAGGAGGAGTGGAACAAGATTGATGCAGAGGTGTGTCAGAATTTGATTGAGAGTATGCCTTGTTAAAATTCAAGACCTGTATTATTAGGGAGTCATGGATAAGTATAACAGACTGCTCATAACTATACAGTAGTTGCCTCATTTATATACGTTTTCTCGATTATGTAGGTGCTGGGGGAGTCGGGGTGATATGCCCGAGAACAAAGGGCAGAAGAACCTTTATGTCTCAGGTCATATTGCCCCCTGATTGGGAAAAGCAGAACGGTGTTTTCTTCACCTTCCAACATGCCTAGGAGGGTTGCAGCTGTGTTGAAGGCAAAGGGTGGCTATACCAAGTACTGAATATAAGTGGTTTTGTGGGTCAGAGTGGTCAGCAAAATAACCCTTTGCATGAGTCTCTTGTATATAAATATTTGTAATATTTCCATATTTGGAGCTTATGTAATGGCACCATACTTCCATACTCTAGATATGATAGAGCATATTCACAAATATTCTTGATATTTTTGCATTTTTATTCTTTGAGTTATCAGGGATATGTCTGAAGTACAAAACATGTAAAGGGTTTTTTGAGTGTTATGACTGGAACTCCCACCAGACTCTGGGCACCAACCTATATGCACCCATGTTCTAGATACACCATTTTCAGTCAACTGGAATACCCACTGGGACCCAGATGTCAATCCTGTCCATGCCTGACTTTCCTTGTCTCATATATCAGTCACTGGAATACCCACTGGGACCCATGCACGTCTGTTCTGTCTATCTCCATCCCCATTCCATGCACCTGTCACTGGACCCCACTCGGAGAACCCATCAGCTCTTTAACTTCACATTATGGTCTAATGACCTGTCACACTTCAGACTCCACTCCAGCCCCATTCCCATTTACAGTCTAATGACCTGTCACGATTCAGACTCCACCCCATTCCATCCCATTCCTAACACCTAACTTGGTGTTTATTATTCTCGTTTCATGATTACCTGTTTAGGCTTTCATTATTACTGGATTAGGTATAACATACATTCCACAGTCTATATAGTCTGCTTGTCATTGTATATATGTACAATCCAGTCAGAAAATCAGCTTAGATTCCCCCCAGTGATCTAGTACCTTTTCCACTCTAAAACTCCTCTTTGAGAATACCACTTCAACCTCGTCAGAGCCCACAGGCTCTGACTCTCCTATTGCTTGACCTCTGACTCATCATCACTCGACCTCCCCAACCAATCAATGACTCCACAGGTATCCTGCCATTGACCTCCCTGACCCCCAACCTATCATCTATCCCCAGACTCCCCAGGATTCCCGTCTGCCCATCTGAAATTGGACATCACCATCTCGCGAGGGTGCAGCCTATAAGCTGAAGCCAAGTCCTACCAGCTTTCCTGTGGGTTTCTCCAGAAACCCTCCGATAAGCTCTGTGCACACTCCATAACATTGAGTCACTGTACCTTTGACATACTGCCTGTCATATGGCATTATACCTACATAATTAAAGGCTGAGAACTTGTGCATATTTGTAGGAATACTATGACTAACATTCATCTAGACCATTAGACTCCTTTTCCTTATCATTAATAACTTGACAGCTGTGTCTAATATCTAGAAACCAATAATATTCATGACATATGAATAAAACATTTGATTTCCTTGAGGTCTATAAGTGGCACTGGAAGCTCAAAGTTTTGTCCATCCTCGCCTTTCTGGCCTTTATAGGAAATCACAATTAATACAGCCTTATGATGTGGCATGCGACAAATTTCATTGTGCTGGGAGTCTTCACAAATGAAGAGTTGACCAGACTCATCAGTGTAGTTCTGAGAAGGCATCAGTTCAGAGCAGTAATTATTGGTGTAAAATAAGATGACATGTGGAGTAGTGTTGTTAAGATGAAAGCACCTTGTCAGTATTTAACTTGATATTTACTTCAAGAGTGTTGTCTTTAAATATATGATGTTACATATGTCAGCAGACCAGTAGAGACATTGAGCATCATTAAATGTCAAGGAAAAGCTATCAGGTGTACTGTAAATAGACTGTTTAATAAATATGATGGGGAGCCAGGACATTCGACAGGGTGTCTCAAGATCCTGGGAGGAAGAGGAATGCAGCTAGACATGTTAGAAGTGTCGACATGGGTGTCCATGTTCAAATCAAGGGGATGTCCCAGAAGCAGAATGTTTAAATAGGATTGTCTAGGTATATAATCAAAATTTTATTGTCAAAAGTGTAGTCTTGTGACAATGCTGGATATCCTTGCCTGAAAAGGGGGAGGTGCAGCCTTCTTAAACAGTTTTAAATGATTAATTTACTACCTGTGATGCATCATATGTCACAATTTAAGCCTCTCACCTTAAACTTGAGCTAGCATCCTGGATCGGGATCAGGTCATGTTGATGCAAAGGGGGGGGTATACGTTGGTACACCATGGATGCGAACAAAAAGCATTAGTATTACTAAGCTACTATACAGAACTATGTAGTGTTATCACGAAATATATTAGGACCCACAAGTGTCATCGTGTTGAGATTATTACTGAACAGCCAAAATTTCAACACACTCCTTTAATCGAAATGTCAATGACACTCCTTGAAGTTCAGCAACTCCCAATCCAAACTGAAATGCCTCTACTGTGAATAGAAAGCCTCCCAGCCCAAGTTCCCTCACTGGAACTCCCATTCCCAATCAATCCCAAGGCCCTTTATGAGAAATGTGATGGTGGATGTGACATCTAAACAGCAATCCGGGACAAATATGACCTGACTCAGTACTCTGCACAGTCCTTCATGCTAGCAGTGAAAGTCGATCGTTTATGAATGATGGTATGTGAAAAGTGATATCCATGTGATAAGCAATGGCACACAAAATGTTAATACAAGAAAAAAAGGGGTTGTGAATTGAGTGATGCCTTATACACATAAGGGCTTACACAAACCATCTCCAACATCCAGAACTGGAGCCATTCCCAGTAATCAAAAAGTGTGACCCAAAAAGTGTTTGGTGCAAAATCGAGATCCAGATGGGGGTTAAGCAAGGCAATGTTGATGTGGAATAATGAACCATGAATTAGAAAATCTGGCTAAAAAAAGCCTAGTGCCAGACAATAAAGTCAGTGCACTCTTGGTGTTCAAAACACACCAAACAGATACTGTGGAGCCCTTCCCATGAGAATCTATGAACTGCAGAGTTTAATGTACCACCCTAGAGCCCTTCCTGTGCAAGTACTGCAACTTCTAAGCCCTTTAATATGGCCACTCACTCCTGCAAGTTCACTGTATTGCCCCAGAGCCCTTCCTGTGTGAATACTGCGGCTTCTATGCCCTTCTATACAGCCGCCTAAAAAGATATGATGAGTAACTACTCAAAGGAATGAAAATGCACAACGACGAATCCAAACGATAAGTCTGCGGGGCCAATAACCTGTTGACACAAAGGGGGGGTATATGTCGGTACACTGTGGATGTGAACAAAAAATGTTAGTATTACTAAGTTACTATACAGAACTATGTAGTGTGATTGCAAAATATATTAGGACCCACAAGTGTCATCATGTTGAGATTATTACCGAACGGCCAAAATTTCAACAGGTCGTATAGGCATTGTCTGGATTGGTACAGCCTGTAATTGTATTAGTAACATTTCAAGCTTGAGGAAGGAAAGACAACAGATATTTGGTTGATGGCGAAGCTACACTTGTTTGCTACCGAGCAAGGTCCTCTTTAAAAAAGCAATGTACTGTGGCACATTTTGAATGCTGATATCCAGAGCCTCCAAATCCAAGATGTGACATGTGCTATAAATCTACCATATCTTACATAATTGTTTGGCTAAATTTCTGAGTTTCCGAGAAAATACATCTAGACTTTACAGATCAAGGAACTAAATAATACATGCGTACTCGCTTTAAACCACCTAAGGACTCACGTTGCTAAATGGATCCAGGAACGACACAGCTGACTAATTGGTAATTACCAGGACAAAGGCGATGCATGACAACCTAAGAAGCACAACCGAAGTTGAGATTCAATATTTATTTCAAAAGCGGTGAGGCATATTATATTTCAGACGTTTATTTTTATTTACCGACATTGTTGCAGTGAGTGTTAACGTTCAGCGAGGGTCCTTCCTGTTTGTACAGAGTACTATCCTCTAACTTAAGATACAAGTACAGCAGTTGAAAATGGGCTTCAGCTTTATGACGATGCACCTTTTGATCCCGATTGGTTCTGGACAAAACGATATTGAATCGGCAATGTCATATTTTTCCGTGTTACGCCTCGTAATGACACTTCAAGGCGTAGAACGAGATAGTTGCACTGTCTTATCCAGAAATTGGTTCTCTTTCTAATTATGTCTGAAAGGCTATGCCATTTTATTTGGAACATGCCTACGTAACACTGCTGCACCATTTACAAATGGAAGTCATCGAAGACTTCAAACTATCGTACAAAGCATCGATCAACCAGAAATCGTCTTTCCAGAAAGATCGGATAATCCAAGCTAGCACTGCCAAAAGAGCTGCAATGCCACAAATCTCTCGGTCAGCCATACATAGCAACACAGCCTGTTGTACATACCCAAAGCGAGGGAGCTGATGATTATCTGTGAAGCTATACCTATGCCAGATTGGAAGGCATATAACAGTATTGCCGCGATAAATGACACCATAGCCCACATAAGAAGGGCGTAAGGAAGGCTATATAGGATAGCCAAGGGCTGTAAACCCAGTGGTGTTCGGGATGCGTGGTGGAGGAATGCGTCCTTTTAAAACCAAGAGACAACGTCAGACCAATGTGGGGATAGCACTTAAATGATTACTCACAGCTTCCTCCGCATGAAGGCGAATGAGTTCCTGTATAACGAAATAAAATCGTGCAGAAAACTGTTTAAAGTCAAGTAGCATAACAGACCCTGTGTTTCTGAATATGGAGAAGAGATCAGTCAAACGGTACTGCATATTGGTGTAATGCCCTGGGCCCTTCTACGCACCCGTACATGAAGTAAACCTGTAACAATAGATGATGTACTCAAAAGAGTAGAGACCATACTGCAAGTCACAGCATGGTTTTCCTGTATAACTTGCTCGGTCGAGTTGAAAATAGCAAGGAAACTCATATTGGCTACCACAGTGAAGCATCAGTGCTCAAGGAACATACCAGAAAAAAGACATAGCAACCGGTGAGCAGTACAGTGGCCTGATATATATCAGCGAGAGCGTAATCGGTGTTAATCAGAATCATACCTGAAGGATCATATCTTGCCAGTTCTTACATAGATGATCCATACATTTTCGCCATGCATCAGCATAGAGTACTTTTCCGGCGTATAGGTCGCATAAGGCGGTAAGATGAATCGATGGTGCATCAAATAATACAAGAAAAACCAGCTTCATGATTGGGTGCCGTGACTTCCAATTGCTCACCTCAAACTGTGTCCTGTATAGTCGTGCACCGAGTTCTCCATGAAAATTAATAAACCTAGCTCTATCTGACTCTTTAATTTACTATCAGTAATCAAAATGACCATCGATGCTTTACATACAGATTTCGGCCCACACTCTGCCTATCATCGGTCATGAGGAGTGGTCACAAACATCTATGGGCCCGTACATCCCTCACCTACGACAGCATTTCGGGCAGGTCCACGACTGTCTATATTTGACATTAAATGATGTCTGGATGAACCTACTAACATAGTATGTACACCCACACTTCAAATACTTCATGGTTTTGAGGATGGCATTCAGTTGCTTTTGATCATAAGATGATGTCGATGTCGGACTGGTAATTATATCTATTATTAATAGGGTTAAATCATACAGCGAACAACAATTCGCCACCTAAATAGAAAAGCCTCACCTACTGTGTTGAAGCCCAATACACCTATGAGCTCGCTTACAAATGTTTCGGCGACAAGATGATGGGGAAAATATTCTTGATGAACCCAGTAGAAGTAATGGAGATGTATTCCTATTATTAAGATTAATTGGTTGGCGCGACTCCAAGAGAAGTCTTGAGACTGGACTTACGAAGATGATCAGACCCGGAAAAAGGCGCTATCAAACGATTATCGATGTCTTCGTCCGTAACCTTCTCGAGCCAAAATATTACATTCTCCCCATGATGCAAGAAATAATATGAGCCGCTGTCATTCTCATCGTCACCGACAGTTGCAAATAATTCAACGTCAGGGTCTTTGAAATGCCAGCCTTCCGAATTGAACTGATCCGTGAGCCATTGTGCCAAGTCCACGACACGAATTCTAACACCATCATCGCAGACATTAGCTTCTGTGACGATAGGCATATGGTAGACATCTGTCCGCGGTCTGACAAAATAGGGCTGTCCCTCTGGATGAACATGCAGCTCCCAGCCTTCTGGGCAAGCTCGATTGCTATTGATAGGGAAGGAGAATTAGTATGGAGATCGGAAATTGACGGAAAATTTACATTCCGCGATTCATAGAGGGGGGCCCGGCAGGGATGGGTACATTATCAGACTCCGGACTATTATTTTGTAAATATATGCCTATCAAAAACCATGCTGAGCTACCTTTCACGTATATTATATCGTGAGCTCGCATTCGGGACCATAGGCTTAGGTTTCACAGATGCAGAGGACCCAGAGATAGAAAGCGAAGCCAACGTTTTGCCTGGGGGACTAAGCTCCCAGTCGAATCCAGTATACATTTCCTCTTCATCGATAGTAGCAGACCTGGCCAACTTCCCTGTCTTATTTGGAGAGATAACAGATGAAGGTGAAGTCACAAGGGTGGTGTTAGAATCCATTGTTGATTGGCGTCGTTCCTTATGGATCTCCAGTCGTAGCTCTGGTGTAGTGGTGTGAGCGACGGATGTCTCCGTGGACCTAGGCGTAGAGATTGGCCACCGTGGCGTTGTTGCATCTAAAGGCGACTCGACCATATACGGGGTACTAGGTATGATGCTAGCACGTATTCCAGAGTTAGATGTTACATCTGTGTACGGTTTGTGTGCATGCGTTTGATATGTATAATCACGGATCTTCGCTTGTGGGGTGGGAGACACCGGCCTGAGGCTTACTAGCCATCGCCATAATTGGAGGATAGTCTCCAAAGACCTTCGACTGAATCTTCTGAGAAACAGCAAAAATCTCTGCCACGTATGCTCAACTAGATACACCATTGATGGGCGCGAGGGGCTTAGCTCTATTTCTCAGCTCCTATCTCACTTTATGAGTTTCAGAACAGCTGTGCTAGCACTGCCTACACATATACATCATTATGTCGTGCTAAAACTGCCGGCACGTTCAGGCTAATAACAGCCGAAGTCACACCTCTGACAATCGCACTAAAAGGTGGCGATGATCGAGGAAAGAAAGAATAGGTATATATGAAGGTGCTGATGGAATTTGACATAGACCTAGTGTCACAATGTTACTTGTTGATCGATTATCCTCCCTTTAGATCACATAATCGTTGATGATGTTAGCTGCCAAAGCTGTCTTGATAGAGCTGATAAAGTTGAGAAGTCCTAATCGCTCTGTGTGGGGAGAATGAAGAAGAAAAATTATAAAACGTTATGAGGACGAGAATTGTCAAACAAGACCTAAGCAATCCATTAAAAGGAAGGTCTTGGGGTGAGGGCATACCAAAGAAGGGAAACCTGCCTTGCTCGTCCTGCGTTCTTTCCACTTCCCTTACTCGGATAGCAAGTGCGCCTCCAGTAATGCCTTGTTCAACAGACAGATCTCCACAGAGCCCAGGCCTTCACTTTAAACATAGTAGAGAGTAGCATTTCATTGAAATCTGTAATATAAAGCGCAGCAACGATAAACGGCCGCCAGTAGCCTTTATCGGTATCAAGGGATAAGTCTCGAAACGTATGAGCATGAGAGCTCAACGTTGAAAACATTTGCAACCCGTTCACTTAATCTGATGATTATCGTGACTAGCTCACGAGATATACCTGACTGAAACTCTCCGAGTTTTGCCATTCGTCATCAAAAGCTGCGATAATTGACTAAACGTCCAGAGGCTCGAAAGGTTTGCTGAAGGCTTCTTCAATGTTTTCTTCATTTTTTTTTTTGGAGTGCAGAAGAAACGGATATGAGGGGTATTCACTCCTGAGGAAGTGGAAGAGATGATAGTCAAGAGCAAGTTCGAGAGTGGTTATCCCTGTATCACGTGTACAAACAAGACACCACTGGCACACACTACATAGGTGTCTGTTCTCCACGTATATCTACGGCGCGCCTCTCACTGGTCTTGTCTTCAGTCATCTCAAGCCACACAGATTACAAGTAATCTGAATATATCTCCCTAGGAACCTATTGGACGTCTCCAAGGGCCCTTCACTAGACAAAACCGAGCATCAATCTTCCGTAACCTGCTCATGAATTTGCTAACGAAGTTTGAGTCAAAAAGCAACAGGGTGAAAGGTTAGTTCTCAAAGAAATTTTTACCATGCCCTTTGGTTCTGATGCATATAACACAGGCCTTGCCTTCCATCCTAGATTACCTTTACTTGCTGCATCATTGCATAACGGAAGTGTACAGCTATGGAATTATCAAATGGGCACGTTGGTGGACAGGTTCGACGAACATGACGGTTCGTTTTTTGCCGCCAGAATGCCTCAATTTGGGTCGCTAACCTGTACTGCTCAGGCCCTGTTAGAGGCGTAGCTATTCACCCTAGTCGACCACTGCTTGTTACTGGCGGAGATGATTACAAGATTAAAGTCTGGGGTAAGATATTGTTCATCGTTAAGGGAGTGTCTCTATAACGTGTTATGTATAGATATTCGTCCTCAGGGCCGACGTTGTCTTTTCACCCTACATGGTCACCTGGACTATGTCCGAACAGTGCAATTCCACCATGAAATGCCATGGATTGTGGGTATCTCGCCCCTCAGTTGTCATGCTACATTAAAGACGGTTTTCGTAGTTGTCATGTTCCGACGACCAGACCATCCGTATCTGGAACAGCACATCCCGGAACTGTATCGCAATTTTGACCGGCCATTCGCACTATATCATGTCTGCCCAATTCCACCCGAAGGATGATCTCATTGTGTCCGCGGCAATGGATCAAACTGTTAGAGTTTGGGACATATCCGGATTGCGCAGAAACACTCCGAATACACAACCTGGTTCTTTTGATACTTTTGACACATTTTCAACTGTGAAGTATGTCCTCGAAGGCCATGATCGTGGTGTCAACTGGGCATCTTTCCACCCAACATTACCCCTCATTGTTTCTTCTGCCGACGATAGGCAAATCAAGCTCTGGCGTATGAGCGAAACTAAAGCGTGGGAAGTCGACACATGCCGTGGCCATTTTAACAACGTTTCGGGAGCGCTTTTCCACCCGAGACATGAATTAATTTTATCTGTTGGTGAAGACAAGACTATCCGGGTCTGGGACATGGGCAAGCGGACTGCCGTCCAAACTTTCCGACGGGAGCACGATAGGTTCTGGGTCTTGGCATGTCACCCAGAGCTTAATCTGTTTGCAGCAGGTATTTTGCTCAATTATCACGACGCTTCTCTGTCTAATCATTTGTAGGCCATGACAATGGTCTGATTGTCTTCAAACTCGAGCGCGAGCGCCCTGCCTTTACTCTCCATTTAGACAACCTTTACTATATCAGAGATAAATATGTTCGACAATATGATCTCAATACCGGGTCAGATGTTGGCGTTCTCAGCGTCCGCAAGCTAGGCAGCCAGTATGTCCAGCCAAGGACACTAAGCTTTAACCCTGCAGAACGTTCAGTAATAGCAGTTTCAAATTCGGATAATGGTATTTATGAGCTTGTCGCCCTTCCTAAGGATGTCGGAGGAGAACTCCGTGACTCGACCAATGATGGCAAACGTGGAACAGGGTCGAGCGCCATTTTTGTTGCTCGCAATAGGTTCGCTGTTTTGAACAAAACAAGCCAGGTATGTGGGCTAGTTGCCCTGTGATGGTCTCTACTTACCAGCAATGAACAGGTAATTGAAATCCGTGACCTTTCCAACTCGATCACCAAAACAATCAAACCACCCGTGCAAACTAATGATATTTTCTACGGTGGCACAGCCAGTCTATTGCTCAGTTCGCCGACAGCTGTTTTGTTATATGACATACAGCAACAGAAGGTTCTTGCGGAGATTGCATCACCTCCTGTCAAGTACGTTGTATGGAGCACTGATGGCATGTTCGTCGCCTTGTTGAGCAAACACAGTTGGTCTTCCTATATGATAAAAGCATTCGTTGTACTCAATGTCTTCCAGCCATCACAATTGCGAACAAGGTTCTTGGACAAAGTAGCCTCATCCACGAGACAATCCGAATTAAGTCTGGCGCTTGGGACGACAGTGGCGTATTCATCTATTCTACACTCAATCACATTAAATACACACTCCCCCAAGGGTGAGCTTTGTTGGTTACTATGTCGTTTACCTCGTATTAACTTTATATTAGTGACAATGGCATCATCAAGACTCTTGACCAGCCCGTATACCTCACACGTGTCAAGGGCAAAACTATCCACTGTCTTGACCGTAGTGCTCGTCCTCGAACAATCTCAATAGATCCCACGGAGTACCGTTTCAAACTGGCCCTTACTCGTAACAACTACGATGAGGTCTTGCATATTATCCGTACTTCGAATCTGGTTGGACAGAGCATCATTGTATACCTACAGAAGAAGGGTTTCCCAGAGGTATGTCACATGGTGTATGGCGTCCCGATATGACGTGATTAACTTTTTGGTTAGATTGCATTGCACTTCGTTCAGGACAAAACCACGCGATTTGACCTTGCCATTGAATGCGGCAACTTGGACGTCGCACTGGAGACTGCACGAGCAATTGATAGACCAGAATGCTGGAATCGTCTTGCTCAGCAAGCTCTCAAGCAGGGTAATCACAAGGTGGTGGAAAAGGCATACCAGCAGACAAAAAGCTTCGATCATTTGTCTTTCTTGTATCTTGTGACTGGTAGTACCGACAAGCTTATGAGGATGCAGAAGATTGCCGAATCACGAGGAGACCCGATGTCGCGATTCCACAATGCGATCTATGCTGGCGATGTGGAGGGCCGGATTGCTATTTTAAGAGATGTTGGTCTTCGTAAGTCTCTCATGGCCTATACTGTTGAGAGAACATTTGTTCATTAAAATTACCTCTAGACCCATTGGCGTACCTTACTGCTAAGACGAACGAATTGACCGACCTCGCACAAGAAATCCTAGAAGAGGCAGGTCTTACCGAGCTGGATATGGAAGATGTCCCAAACTTTGGCACATCGACTCTGAAGACACCCCCCGTCGTCACGGCCACCTCACAACTTGTTTGGCCTTTGTTATCGTTGGGCGAGAATTACTTCGAGAAAGCGCTCCTCAATGGCCATCTCGAGGAAGTAGGTGAAGAGACCTATGTTAATGGCATCGATGGTGCCAAGGCTGGTGCTAAGGTTGGTGCCGACGACTGGATGAACGAAGACAACGGTGATGAAGAAGAGGATGTGGAAGACGCTGCCGGATGGGATTTAGACACAGAGGAGATCGAGGCTCAAGCTGATGTTGGAGAGGAAGTAGCAGAAGGTGTTGAAGAAGCTGGTGCTGGTGCTGCGCCAGGTGTCAGTGAGTCAGAGGTGTGGGTGCGGAATTCACCATTCGCTGCGGATCATGTGGCTGCTGGTTCCTTTGAAAGTGCTATGCAGGTATGTGCTTTCTATGCCAAAAACGTTATGTTTCTCATTTGTGGTGCAGTTACTTAATCGTCAACACGGTATTGTCGCTTTCGAATCGCTCAAACCTCTCTTTATCTCTATCTATCGCGCATCACATGCATACCTGTCCCCACATGCTTCGCTGCCTCCTCTGCAGTTACATATACGACGAAATATCGAAGAATCCTCCGCAACACGCGTTTTGCCTGTGGTTGTGCACTCGATTACATCTGTGAAGGCTCAGTTCCGGGAGGCGTACCGTCTGTTACAAGCGAAGAAGCTCCCTGACACAGCAGAAGCTTTCCGCTCGATTCTCGAGGCACTTTTGTTTGTAGTCATCACTACAGATGATGAAGCAAAGGAGGTATGTGAACGCTAACCTACCTCTGTCACTTGGTTATTCAACCCATACGACGTTTAGTGGCGCAGTCTTGTAACGCTGGCAAAAGAGTATCTGCTTGGCGTCCTCATCGAACTCGAGCGTTTGCGAGTGATCGAGAAGGAGCCCGAAAACGTTCGAAGAATGTTGGAGCTCGCCATTTATTTCACGCACTGCAAACTCCAACCTCAACACTTAAAGATCTCTCTCAACCTTGCTATGACAGTCTCCACCAAAGCGAATAACCATGCCACAGCTGCAAAGCTGGCTAGGAGGTTGATCGATCTCCAGCCAGATGGTAAACTTATCGAAAAGGCAAGTTAGATGACCTCAGCGCTTGATATAGGTAATAATTGTTGTCGTTTACAGGCACGACGGGCACTAGCTGCTGGTGAACGCAACCCTCGCAACGCGCTTGAAATATCATATGATGAATTCACGGAGTTCGAACTCTGTGGGGCTTCATTCACCCCTATCTACAAAGGATCCCCTTCGGTGCAATGTCCCTACACTGGCGCCTTCTTCCTGCCCGAATACAAAGGCAAATTAGACCCATTAACCCGGCTAACGGAGATTGGAGCTCCATCCAGCGGCATGCCGGCACCGCGATGAGTAGATTCAAGCAGTAGTGTTCTTATTATTCTATGCGAAAAGTACCCGTTTATTCGGTGTAGAAACTATACTATTCCTTTACAAACTTTTTTTTTCCAAAATTTGTTTTTGAGATATATACTATGCGTTGGAGCTATCCCCTCTTTGTTGAAAGTGGGGTCCAAGGCTGGGGTTCGGCGGTAGGACCTATAGGTTGTGATGGAGGTGCTCTCGGAACATCGATTTGCGACTCTGATGGTACTTGCAAAGAAGTCTTCTGAGAAGTTCGGCGGATTTCGGCCTCATCTTGCTCTTTTAAGCGTGCAACGTTGACTGCTAGTCGTTCCTGTCGTAATCTATCGTTTGTTAATTCCTATAACAAACGTGATGCTAGTTCTTCAGAAAAAATATGACAACCAGATTTCGCCTACTTCTATTGTGGGCGGCTGGCCTCTCGAATGAGAAAGCCACGCACCCCATTGGACTTCAGAAATAGCAAATTGCATTATATCATCAATCACTGCCACGATAGAATAGAAAGGTGACATAGATATTTCACCTGGTAAGCTTTTTATGCCCGATGCAGCATCCCACATATTCGTTGTTTTTACATACTATCGTCGGAACGTTAAATGTATTGGTAGGCTTGCAGCAACGGGGCTTACCTCGACAGTTCGGCGCGACATGGACGAACCTGCATCATGATAAAACAGAAGTTCAGGAAAATGAAACATCTACACTAACCACCTGCTTCACTATTTCCAATAGATTCATAGAATCGGTTGCCTGAAAACGATTATCGGTGATGTTAATGCATGGTAATAGTGATTAATAACAGTCCAAGGACTCAATGCTGGACAAAATCCAAACCTTCAAGATCCCGACCCACCAGACGTCGCTAAAAGGAGGGAACAAGTCACAAATGAGACAAAGTTTTCATCAGCATCAAATACCTTGCTATGTGCCCGCAGAGTTTGCCACAATCGAGCGAAATAGGTCATTATTAAATTCAGGAGAGACGGGGCAATAAATCGAGCGCTGGGGATCAAACCCAAATCCTGGTCCAGGCTGATTACTAAAAAACTGTCTCACAAATGAAGACCTAATTCCTCCTCTTGCTAATGACTTATATGACCACTTTCCCATAACTGCACAGATAAAGACACTTTTTTCAGGAAATACGAATGTCATCGATGGCGATTTGATAGCGTGACATCTTTGGCACGGAGTAAAACTCGCTGTGACTTAAGCGATGCACTGGCACAGGCGATTCACCGTTTTGGGATGGTCTGTGGGACCCCACGGTGACCATAATCCTCGTGTGTTCGGCGTGCGTAAGACCCGTCCGGGCGATACGTAATGCTCTGAGAAGCAAAAGAGAGCGTACACATGGTCTCCCCCTCTCTCTCTCCCTTCTTGCCATAACTATGCAACTCAGAATCAAAACAATTTTGGAGATAATTAAAAGGTTTTTTATGGGGTTTCCTATTTTTGCATTAAGGTGCCTGCGTCTCTTTCGAAGGACATTAATTAGGCGTGTGCCACCAACAGAGCCTGCCGCCTCTACGCAAATGGAGGCGGCACCGCCACCTGTGCGTATCGGCGACTTCTTTGGCGGCATATAAATACGCTAATCAATTGTCGATCCAGTCACTATTAGGATCCACTGGGGCACCTGAGCAGGTCGCCTCTATACAGGGGACAGAGATAGCGACCCTTGTATGTATTGGCGAGCTAGCTCCTACATTGTATTTTATCCCATTGATGGTATTTAATTACAGCCAATACCGGAACCTACCAGACCGGGATCTTTTGCATCGAGACGATATAGTAGTAGTAAAAAGCTCCCGTACGTAAGGTATGGTACACTGATAGACACGTCGCTTATTGGCTGTATTATAGATCCTCCATCGGGTGTTCTTATCTAGTCCCAGCTGGGAGACCATCCATGTTAGTATTATTTTCTTATTTGAAGATTGCTATATGAATGTTGAAGTCGCACCTCAGCGTTGACACTACTCCAGAAGGATGGAAATCCTATACCAACCCCGAAGGTCAACCCTATTTTGTACATCCGACTTTGAAAGTAGTTACAGAGAACAATATTCTGGAAACTGCCATAAGAGAACACTTGGAGTTATCTTCGACCGTTATTCGGCGAATGGCAGCAAACCACCACCCCCCAATCGACATGGAAGGCACCGAATTATTTCTAGAATATGATATCGGCGAACCTGGCACTACGAGAACCCTATATTACGTTGCTGACCGTAGGACTCAGAGTGTATTTTGGGTGAAAGATCTCTCCTCGACGGAAGTAATTCAGGGTGACGCATACTCTGAGGGGCACATACGCAAGTGTATCACGATGAAAGATCAAGCACATTCTCATATAAAATTTATTTTATAGGTGAAGGCAGGAAGATTGAATACTGGACTCATGTAGAGATGTTTCCGATGCATGCACCGTACCCTAAGGAAAAAGAGCATGTGTTAAAAGGAATTCTCACACACTCACGAATTGGTACCTTCACTCTAATATTGCGAAGATAAGCACCTGATTCCCCAACAGATGGAATGACTTGTCTGACTTCCACTGCTGCGTATCAGCCGGAGATGTGCAAAGATTTTCTAAAAATTCTCGAAGGTCAGATATTCCATATCACTCTGCTTTTTGGTATACAAACGTATAGTTTTGTGTTCAAAATTGTTTTCAGTCAACCGCGATGATGGCTATAAACTATGCTGTTTGGGTACGTTGGTCTCTCGTCTGAACGGACTGCTTCTGAAGTACCGGGATTCAGCTCGCATAGCGAAAGACGTTTGTACGGTAGCCGTCCAGACTGCTTCATGAAATATAGGCTAATGCGAAATTTTTTCAGCGTTAAATCGCTTCGTTCACCATCATGGACAGCAGTGGGCAAGGCTTGAGCGGACTGCAAGCTATCAAACAAGCACGCTAACCCCTTTGCCGTGGCTCGCCGATTATATAACTTCTGTTCTTCTTTTTAAAGCACACAGGGAAAGATTGCGTTCCCTCGACAAACTTTTTGTGGATCAAATTGCTTATATTTGTTATTGGAGAGAATTTATCGTACAAGAGCTCAGCGAATGGCAAGAAGTCACCCTAGTGGTATGTAATATGAGCTGCATGTTGGCAGTATACCCTGATAATAGATCTTTTGGCGTTTTTGAAGGCAACAGTACTTTGGACGTATGCATGTGTCTCCCATTTTTCGTATTGTTGAACTGATTATCCCACAGTGTAGACATGGGGGTGCTTCAATTAATCGTGGGAAATACTTCGAATAACGCTGGTATAATAAAAGGCATGGCAGTTACATCGACGATATGTGGGATGGTTTCAACAGCAATTTCATTATATCTCGATCAGAAACACCGGAAACGCGCGAAGAAGGAAACGGCAGACGATCTTGTAAGTTGCTGAAATAACTGGGTGGTTCATTTTATAACTTGGCATGGATTAGACCGCCTTTCTTAGACAAGAATGGGACCCTGAACGAGGATTTTTGAAACTCGCTATACTTCATTGCCTTCCTCGTACATTTTTGATCTGGGCTTTTGTGTTTGCTGGCGTCACAACACTTCTTTTAGGATTGGATGGACCCGGACACATTGTCTTCGGATCTGTATTGGCCATAGCGTTCTCGATCTGGACGTTATTCTGGCTGACTATATTTCGAGGTACCCAAAAAATTCGCCGCGACTGGGGCAAGATTATCTCTACGGTTACCATGACCGGTAGACAACGAACTACGCAATATTGGAATTTTGTCACAAGAAGCTTAAACAACTTGAACCGACAGCGAGGATAGCGTACGGAGTTGGACCTTTAGCTCAAGACCAACATCCACGAGGAGTAGCTTCCGGAGCAGGAATAATAGTCTGAGGTCTGTGCCTAGCATATAATGGCCACCATATCAAACGAAATCGCCGAATTATGTACTTCTATGTCGACTTAAGTAAGGACTGCGACCCGTATCATGGCTGTGTATGTAACATTACGTCCTTGTGTAGTGGGTCGTTAAACCTTTATTAGGAGATGGTCAATCGATGTACCAAAATATCTTCGTACCTATATTTTGAAATCCATGGCTTCCCCGTTGCCTATGACGCCGGGTGAGGGCTATAACCAAGACTAGATCTTATGGTCATTATAGGATAGCCGATTTGTGGTCGATGTGATTACGGTGCGCCCTAAGTATTAGAATGATAGAATAGAAGGGGGATCGGGGCACAAAACAGTGACCCTAGTGGACAAATGGACCACTCAAACACAAACATATAATAGTCGCCAGAAGTGACCGGACTCATACAACTGCATGATGGACAGAACCAAAACCATGGATAAGGACTACTATGGATACATGTGGGTACTTAGGGTTCTGAACTACATTATTCCAACAAATGCACTGGCTTTGAGCGCCTTAACTAAAAATCTCTCTCTCTCTCTCCCATTCTGGGAGGCAGAGGCAGAGGCTCCAGATGCCTTCTGTAGTGGAAAACCCGGGCATACGAGCTCTACTCGGGTACAGAAAAAATTGTACAGAGTTAGTTATGTAGACTCGTCCAATTGTAAACGTGGCGCGCCATTCCAACAGAGCTTCTTCGAGCCACTGTTGTCTCTTGTCCCTGTCCTTGTGGGACAATCATACTCTCAAGCTGTTTGCCACGCGTCATCATTTTCGCTTTTGCTTCCCATTACACCGGATACTAAAACTCGACAGCTAGGTTGCCCAATATGATAGAAATAACCTCGATGAGTGTTTCACTAGGCCCGATCATTAAAGAAAATTTGAATGTGGGGGTAAAAAAAGCCTTCGTCTTTGGTTGGCTATGAAAGGAAAGCTGGATACCGCACCTACCGACTGCCTCATTGTGCAGAATACAATCCATGATGGTCTCAACACACAATTTTTGTTGCTTGGACTCTCGTTATCGCCATCTGTACTTGCCTCGGAACCTCTGGTTCAGAAACTAGGTCTGAAGCTTCCTCCCAGTGCCGCTGCTTCCAGGGCACAATTAAATAAATTTTCTCCAGTGCCTTCCATACCTACACTGAATTTGCATTTTCACATGATGATTTGACACATTGGTCATGATACCTATTATTTATTTTATTAATGAGTGGTGGGTGTGATGCACTAAAAGTGCAGGAGCTCAGACACAGACACAGACGTGTGTGGGTGGCATGAAGATTCACTGGAGTTTAACTATGGACCCACAACATGTATTTAATGCACCAAGCAAGTAGGCTCATATACACTCACATTATGTATCATGGGTTAGTTTAACTGACTATATTTGTGGCACCGGGCAGGCTGACTATTCACAGTTAGATACCATGTCTCAGATTCATATAGTAAGAGCTACTCATATTTCGTATCAGCGTTACCCATACCTCACTCGTTTACACTCGTCTTTCTCAACTGAGGTACATTGTCCATGATTATATTCCTTAGTGATTTACTTATAGTATTATAGCATTACTTGTTACAGGTACTAAATATAGTTCGTTTACACTCGTCTGTGCTGACCGTGCATTACTTGTTACAAAATTTAACACCAATTACATGATTCCAGCCAACGGAAATAAGCCTCAAATTTTGGTCCAGAAAGCTCAGCAGCTTGCCGATAAGTTGTCCTTGGGCTTTGCCGGTACAAGTCCGGTTCCGCTTGGATTTATTGATTTTTCAATTGACAAGCCCATTAGTTCTTTATACCCAATGCAGCATCCTACATATTTATTCATTATTGTTACATACTATCATGAAGTTAAATGTGTTGGTAGGCTTGCAGCAACGTGACTTACCTTGACAGTTCGGCGCAACATGGATGAACCTGCATCATGATAAAGCAGAAATTCAGGACCATTAAGTCAAAATGATTTGAAATGCGAGACGAAAGATCTACACTAACCAACCGCTTCACTATTTACAATGGATTTATAGAATCGATTGCCAGAAAACGACTATCGGTTATGTTAATGAATGGTAATAATGATTATAAACAGTCCGAGGACTCAATGCTGGACAAAATCCAAACCTTCGAGATCCCGACTGACCAGACGTCGCTAATGTTGGAATATGAGGTATCATCTATTAGTATGACCTCATACCTTGTATTGTGACTGCTTAGGTTATCGCCGGTTCATGGACTTCCGTGATAGTATTATTAGTTTAGTGACGGAGTTCCGAGTTCCTTGTGAGCACAGACCCATGCACTAACCATGTAATATAGTATATAGTTAGCCCCAGTTGAGGAGTAGAAACCTCAACTGGAAGCCTAGTTATAGCATCGGTTTATCTCTACACCGCTCTATCTAAGTCGCATTCTCTGCCCTACATAGAGAGTCATTCAACTTGCTCCCCAGGCTTGCAGTTTACTCTAATAGCTAAACGGAGCGAATAACTCATAAATGAAGCAGGATCCACCAGCATCAAATAGCTTGCTAGGTAGCCGCAGAGTTTGCCACAATCGGGAGAAATAGGTCCCGATTAAATTCACGAGATTGGGAGGCTGCGGAGCAAGCCCAGATCCTAGTTCAGGCTGATTGACAAATTTTTAACAACCGTCTCGCACACGAGAACTAACTTCGGATATGACCACTTTCCCTTCATAGTACATTTAAAGACACATTATTCGGAAATGTGAATATCATCGATGGCCAATTGATAGCGTTTGACTTCTTTGGCACGGAGTGAAATTCGCTATGACTTAGGCGATGGATGGCGCACCATTTTGGGAAGGTCTGTGAAAATCTTAAAATCCCCACGCTGGCCATCGATCCTCGTGTGTTCGGCATGTATAAGACCCGTCTGGGCGATACGTAATGCTCTGAGAAGCAAGAGAATGTGCACACAGTGTCTCCCTCCCTCCTTTTCCTGCCACGACTATGCAACTCAAAATCAAAACAATTTTGGATATAATTAAAAGGTGTTTTATGGCGTGTCCTGTTTTTGCATTAAGGTGGCTGCGTCTCTTTCGAAGGATATTAATTAGGCGTGTGCCACCAACACAGCGGACAGAGATAACGACACTGGTATGTATTGACAAGCTAGCCCCTACATTGTAATTTATCCTACTAATGCTATTTAATCACAGCCAATGGAGCCTACCAGACCGGGATCTTTTGCATCAAGACGATATAGTAGCAGTAAAAAGCTCCCGTACGTAAGATATGGTACACTGGTAGACATGTCGCTTACTGGTTGGATTATAGATCCCTCATCGGTTCTTATCTAGTCCCAGCTGGGAGACCATCCATGTTAGTATTATTTTCTTATTTGGAGATTGCTATATCAATGTTGAAGTCGCACCTTAGCGTTGACACTACTCCAGAAGGATGGAAATCTTATACCGACCCCGAAAGTCAACCCTATTTTGTAAATCCGACTTTGAAAGTAGTTACCGAGAGCAATATTCTGGAAGCTGCCATAAGAGAACACTTGGAGTTATCTTCGACCGTTGTTCAACGGATGGCAGCAAACCACCACCCCCCAATCGACATGGAAGGCACCGAATTATTTCTAGAATATGATATCAGCGAACCTGGCACTACGAGAACCCTATATTACGTTGCTGACCGTAGGACTCAGAGTGTATTTTGGGTGAAAGATCTCTCCTCGACGGAAGTAATTCAGGGTGACGCATACTCTGAGGGGCACATACGCAAGTGTATCACGACGAAAGATCAAACACATCCTCATATAAAATTCATTTTATAGGTCAAGGCAGGAGGATTGAATACTGGACTCATGTAGAGATGTTTCCGATGCATGCACCGTACCCTAAGGAAGAAGAGCACGTGTTAAAAGGAATTCTCACACACTCACGAATTGGTACCTTCACTCTAATATTGCGAAGATAAGCATCTGATTCCCTAACAGATGGAATGACTTGTCTGACTTCCACTGCTGTGTATCAGCCGGAGATGTGCAAAGATTTTCTAAAAATTCTCGAAGGTCAGATATTCCATATCACTCTGCTTTTTGGTATACAAACGTATAGTTTTGTGTTCAAAATTGTTTTTAGGCAACCGCGATGATGGCTATAAACTATACTGTTTGGGTACGTTGGTCTCTCGTCTGAACGGACTGCTTCTGAAGTACCGGGATTCAGCTCGCATAGCGAAAGACGTTTGTACGGTAGCCGTCCAGACTGCTTCATGACATATAGGTTAATGTGAAATTTTTTCAGCGTTAAATCGCCTCGTTCGCCATCATGGACAGCAGTGGGCAAGGCTTGAGCGGACTGCAAGCTATCAAACAAGCACCCTAACCCCTTTGCCGTGGCTCGCCGACCGTATAACTTCTCTTCTTCTTTTTAAAGCACACAGGGAAAGATTGCGTTCCCTCGACAAACTTTTTGTGGATCAAATTGTTTATATTTGTTATTGGAGAGAATTTATCGTACAAGAGCTCAGCGAATGGCAAGAAGTCACCCTAGTGGTATGTAATATGAGCTGCATGTTGGCTGTATACCCTGATAATAGATCTTTTGGCGTTTTTGAAGGCAACAGTACTTTGGACGTATGCATGTGTTTCCCATTTTTCGTATTGTTGAACTGATTATCCCACAGTGTAGACATGGGGGTGCTTCAATTAATCGTGGGAAATACTTCGGATAACGCTGCTATAATAAAAGGCATGGCAGTTACATCAACGATATGTGGGATGGTTTCAACAGCAATTTCATTATATCTCGGTCAGAAACACCGGAAACGCGCGAAGAAGGAAACGGCAGACGATCTTGTAAGTTGCTGAAACAATTGGGTGGTTCATTTTATAACTTGGCATGGATCAGACCGCCTTTCTTAGAAAAGAATGGGACCCTGAACGAGGATTTTTGAAACTCGCTATACTTCATTGCCTTCCACGTACATTTCTGATCTGGGCTTTTGTGTTTGCTGGCGTCACAACACTTCTTTTAGGATTGGATGCACCCGGAAACATTGTCTTCGGATCCGTATTGGCCATAGCGTTCTCGATCTGGACGTTATTCTGGCTGACTATATTTCGAGGTACCCAAAAAATTCGCCGCAACTGGGGCGAGATTATCTCTACGGTTACCATGCCCGGTAGACAACGAACTACGCAATATTGGAATTTTGTCACAAGAAGCTTAAACAGCTTGAACCGACAGCGAGGATAGCGTACCGAGTTGGACCTTTGGTTCAAGACCAACATCCACGAGGAATAGCTTCCATAATAGTCTGAGGTCTGTACTTAGCGTAGTGGCGGCCACATCAAACGAAATCGCCGAATTATGTACTTCTATGTCGACCTATGTAGGGACTGCCATTCGTACCATGGTTGCGTCTGTAACATCACGTCCTTGTGTAGTGGGTCGTTTAACCTTTATTAGGATATGGTCAATCGATGTTTCAAAATATCATTGTATTTTCGTACTATAATTTGAAATGCATGCCCCCCTTGCCTATGGCGCCGGGATGAGAGCTATAACCAAGACTAGATCATTATGGGATAGCCGATTTGTGGTCGATGTGGTTACGGTGCACCATAAGCGCGCTGACTTCGAGCGTCTTAACTGAACATCTTTCTCTCTCCCATTCCGGGAGGCGGAGGCTCAGGGTCAAGAAGCCTTCTGGACGTAGTGGAAAACCCGGACCCTCGCGAAAAGGTCACGGTTTCGGCGTGTAAAAATTATGACTGATGTCCTCGGACAGAGGTTACACCGTACGTGTGCCGGACATGTAATTGTACTAATAACAGTGCGGGGGAGTTATGCCAAAGTGAAAAGCTCCCTGGCATGACCAAGAGTTCATTCGATGCCGTGGTGTCCCAGTGGGTCTATTTGTCTGGATGCGACTTCTGTGATAAATTTTCGGGTAATAAATCAGGCAAGTAAAGAAGTGGATTATGATCATATCAACAAACCATCATTAGTGGGGGACATAGTCACGGCGCCTTTCGACACATCAAACTGATTCAAAAGTATGGCTTTGTCCATCAAGACAGCTATGTAGAGCTATAGGAAGAGCCACGTCCTTTAACTTCGGGAACAGAACTCCCTGAAAAACAATGCCCGGGAAAAGAAGACATGACAAATTCGAAAGGAACTCGCAAAACACGCAGAGAGTTGGAGACGGTATATTCGGTTGAGCGTGAGATTCACACACACGTGATGATCAAATTTGTGTAAATATACCATGTCAGGTGGCAGAAACGAGTCAGCTGTCATGAGAGATAACTTGGGAATATGGGGTGATCGAGTCAGGCGAATGCGTTGAGAACATAGGGAAACGGTCTCTATGGCATAAAACTTCATAACTTTCAAGGCTCTTGTAATGAATTTTATTTCATGGCCTCCGGATCAACGTCGATTGAATGGCACAAATTATACAAAAATAAAACGCCCTTTCCGTACTTCTGTCGAAAAATAAAAAGAAAAGGACAATGCGCATGCGTGAGATTGATCCGTAATCCACCAGAAACCTTGTGACCCGTGTTGTGAGAGCCAGTTGAAGCGAATGCCTACGCGCGCTTACTCGGGCACAGAAAAAATCGCACGGAGTTAGTTATATAGATTCGTCCAATTGTAAACACGGCACGCCGTCCCAACAGAGCTTCTTTGAGCCACTCTTGCCGCTCTTGCCTGTCCTTGTGGGACAATCATACTCTCAAGCTGTTTGCCACGCGTCATCATTTTCGCTTTTGCTTCCCACCACACCGGATACCAAAACACGAAAGCTAGGCGATAGGCTGCCCAATATGATAGAAATAACCTTGATGTAGTATTTCAGTAGGCGCGATCATTTAAAAAAATTAAATGTGGGGGTAAAAGAAGCCTTCGCCTTTGGGTAGGCTATAAAAGGAAAGATAGATACCGCACCCACCGACTGCCTCTTTGTGCGCACTGCGATCCATGATGGTCTCCACACAACTTTTGTTGCTTGGACTCTCGTTATCTCCATCTGTACTTGCCTCGGGACTTCTGGTTCAGAAACCAGGTCTGAAGCTTCCTCCCAGTGCCGCTGCTTCCAAAGCACAAGTTAAACAAATTTTCTCCAATGCCTTCAATGCCTACACCGAATTTGCATTTTCACATGATGATTTGACACGTTAGTCATGATACTCATTATTTATTTTATTTGAAGTTGACCATTTACATGATTATAGCCGTTTCCAAGGTTTGTTCTGTAGGCAGTCTGTTGCTCAAAGCTAATCAGTGCGGTATCCGTAGAGCTTTAGTGATGGTCGAAATGGATGGGGCAAGATTGCTATTATTTCGAAAAAAGTAAGGAAAAAAATTAATTAGTTAATGTAGGTGCAACCATCGTGGATGCCATGAGCACCATGAAAATCATGGGCCTCGAGGATCTTTTCAATATTGCTGTGAATTTCTCGTCCCACATTGACTTCAGCCATTCGAATACTCCGGATACCGTGTCCATCTTCGAGTCAACCATCCGTTACGTGGGCGGTTTACTTTCTGCATACCAGCTCAACGGAAATAAGCCTCAAATTTTGGTCCAGAAAGCTCAGCAACTTGCCGATAAGTTGTCCTTGGGCTTCGCCGGTACAAGTCCGATTCCGTTTGGATTCGTCGATTTTTCAATTGACAAGCCCGTACTCGACACTGTAAGTATCTTTATCTCAGAACAAACCATGTTGGAATTAATTGGAATATTCCAGTCCAATGTCGCAGAAGCTGGAACAGTGAGCTTAACCTCATTCCCACCCTCTCCTAAATATTCACAAGAAATATAGCTCACTCTGGAATGGGCAACGCTATCGAAGCTTACTGGCAATGACACGTACCGTCAGCTTACAGAAGGCTCCGTGAAGCACATCGCGCAGCTTACACCACCATTACCCGGTCTGCCCGCACAAGGTATCGATCCACAGACTGGCGACTTCGTTGGCGCATATGTGACTTGGGGTGGGGGTACCGATTCGTACTTAGAGTATCTTCTCAAATATACTCGATTGGACCCAACTGTTGACCCAGTGTTTGTCCAAACATGGCAAACGGCTGTGGATTCGTCGATAAAATTCCTTCTCAAGACGTCTACTGTTGGTGATCATTCATATCTGGCCGATTTCACGGACGACCGCCAGATCAGGCATATTGGCTCGCACTTGGCATGCTTCCATGGTGGGAACTGGATTTTGGGTGGCAAGCTCCTGAACAATCAGACTATTGTTGATATTGGCTTGAAGCTCGTCGATGCTTGTTTCAACACGTATGCCAGCACCGCGTAAGTATATTCCAATTCGTTTTTGCTGCAAAATCAGCTCATGATATTATGTATACAGAACTAAAATCGGCCCAGAAGTCTTTAGCTTTATCTCTGAAGTCAATGGTACACCTCCCAACGGCACAGACGATGGCTCATTTACCGGAAATCCCATCACAGCCGACGATTTAACATTTAATAGCGAGCACGGTTTTTATATCTTCGACGGCGCCGCCGACTACATTTTGCGTCCCGAGGTCCTAGAATCGAACTTCTACGCTTGGCGTGTTACTGGCGACCCCAAGTATCTCGCCAATGCCCAAAGTGCAATCGACAGTTACTTGAAGTTCTTGGTGGTTCCAGGCGGTGACGGTGGCGTCAGTGGCATATTTGATGTCAACAATGCTACCATTACGAATGATAATCGAGTGGACGACACTGAGAGCTTCTTCTTCGCTGAAGTCATGAAATACTTGTAAGTCTCTGCCTCCATTGTTTGTGGTACCTCAATCTCACTGACAATATGTACAGGTACCTCACCTTTGACGACCCTAACCATATCTCCATCGATGAATGGGTATTCAACACCGAGGCGCATCCCTTCCGTGCACCACGACTTCATGAGATCCTCGGAGCGCCATTACCCGTGAACATACCTTTCAACCCTCACAAGGTCGAGAAAGTACCTTTCCCTGACATCTCCCCAGTCCCAGCATTGCAAACACAATTGAGCCAGATACTTGGTGGTGGGCTTTGATGGACTCTAGAAGGCTATTTAGCTCTATTTGAATGGACAGATGTAGTATTATTTACGGTGTGGCGTAAAAATTCCATACCCCGTTGTCACAAATATTCCTAAACCTTAAAGAACAGCGTGTCTTGCCCCTGACTTGTGAAGGGGCAGAGCGTACAAGCCATCACTCAACGTTAGTGAAATGTAAAATGCACAAGGGGAAGACTTTCTAGCTATCCCGGAATGTCTGGTTGAAAGAAAAGGACAATTTTTTTGGGAGTCGAGCAGCTCAAATAGTTGGCAGTGCTGGAGGAGCTAGCGATTTCGAACACCATTTTCTGAGTATAGAGGGCCAAGACCCGGAAAACATCCGACCGAGGCCTAGGCCTTTTTGAATTCATTTCACTGATTCAGATACTAATGGACTTCCTCTTGAACGGCGCTTCATTTTTACGCTAACTGATTTAAATAGCTATCTTAAGACCCCATACTGCAAGCCTGATTTAAACGATCAAGGTTAAGTGAATGCAAAAGGCACTATAGGCGCAAGCCCTATTCAATCGTGTCATAAGGTTAAGTTAGATGCCGAAACTATCCGCTAGTATTATTTTAGATCTATATAACGTCTGGACCACTATACATGACGTTATTCTCCTCTCAGGTTTCCTTCTACCACCATCTTGAGGTCCCAGGATGGTTCCTACTTGTCTTTTTCTGCTTGCGATTTCTTTGGTTTCCTCAACAACAGCGGAGAAAGTCCAAAAGCCAGGTCTTCAAGTGCCAGAAAGTGCCATTGCTTCGAAGGAACAGGTCGTAACAATTTTTAAGGATGCTTTCCAGGCATATAATGTTTCTGCATTTGGGCATGATGATTTAAAGCGTAAGTGACTATTTTGACCAGGTGTTTTTGACGTGTTAAATAGTGGTTGTTATATTTATTCATTATAGCTGTATCCAAGGTTTGTTCGACTTGATGTAATGGTCTTTTGGAAATGAGATATTGATACTCCAACTTGTATAGGGTTTTTCAGATGGCCGGAATGGATGGGGTATGCACTTGTGACTTGCTTCGATTAATTATATTTAACCAAAAGCCAGGTGCCAGTATCATAGATGCCCTGAGCACAATGAAGATCATGGGCCTTAATGATACCTTTGACACTTGTGTCGATTTCGCAACCAAGATCGACTTCCGTCAATCGAAGACTCCGGACACTGTTTCCGTGTTCGAATCAACCATTCGTTACGTTGGAGGCTTGCTCTCCGCGTATCAACTCAATGGCAATCAACCTCAAGGACTTGTAGATCAGGCGCAACAACTGGCGGATAAACTTGCCCTTGGTTTCTCTGGGAATAGATCAATCCCATGGGGCTTTGTTGACTTCTCAACCAATTCCCCTGTTCATCAAGTGAGACGCCTTAGAAATATCTGATTGGGTTTGGCAATCTGATCTTGTGTATAGAGCTCTAACGTCGCTGAAGCAGGGACAGTGAGTTTTATATATATTTTTCTGCATATTGATCAATTATTGAGAATGGTGTTAGCTCACCATGGAATGGGCTACATTGTCGGAACTCACTCACAATGCTACATATCGTAATTTGGCTGAGAAATCTGCGAAGCACATTGCACAGCTTGCGGGGCCTCTACCTGGACTTCCTGCCCAAAGCATCAACCCGGGGGACGGAACATTTATCGGCGGCTACGTTACCTGGGGTGGGGGAACCGATTCTTATTTAGAATACCTCCTGAAATATCCACGACTCATCCCGGATTCCGACCCGATATTCATAAATACATGGCAGACTGCCGTGGACTCGTCGATAAAATACCTTCTCAAAACGTCTACTGTTGGTAATTTGTTATACCTCGCCGATATGACAGACGACCGTCGAATTAGACATATTGGGACACATTTGGCGTGTTTCCATGGGGGTAACTGGATTCTTGGCGGAAAACTTCTCAATAATCAGACTATTGTGGATTACGGTCTTCAGTTGGTCGATGCTTGCTGGAACACCTATAGCAGCACCGCGTATGTACTGACCTTTGAGAAGTGCCTTTCACTGACATTTGTACATTTTTTGACAGAACTAAAATCGGCCCAGAAGCTTTCGGATTTATCTCTGAAGTCAAAGGCGCACCTCCCAATGGCACCGACGACGGCTCATTTACCGGAAATCCCATCACAGCCGACGATTTATCATTTAATAAGGAGCACGGTTTCTACATCTTCAACGGAGCTGCCGATTACATCTTGCGTCCTGAGGTCTTGGAATCTAACTTCTACGCATGGCGAGTTACAGGTGATCCGAAATACATCGCCAATGCCCAAAGTGTGGTTCAGAGCTACTCAGACTTCTTGGTGGTTCCGGGCGGAGGTGGTGGTGTTAGTGGCATCCTCGATGTGAGCAATACTTCCATTACGAATAGTGATCGAGTGGACGATACGGAAAGTTTCTTTTTCGCCGAGGTTATGAAATATTTGTGAGTCCCATATGGTTGGTATTTGGTATGTCAAGAGTTGACTTCTGCCGTCCAGGTACTTGACCTTCGATGATCCAAACCATATATCCCTGGATGAGTGGGTTTTCAACACCGAGTCCCATCCACTCCGTGCCCCTCAACTGGAGTCTTTCGCAAAGGGTTCCGGCCCTATTCAAAACGCAGCGTTCAACCCTCAGAAATCCACCACTGCCGCGACGCCAGAAATTTCGAATAGTCCTGGATTGTCACCTGGATCCCAGCTGCAAGGCATCCTTGGTCTTCTCTTTGGTTTCTGATCGATGTCCAATTAGTCGAAAGTTGTCAGATGGACCACCTTGATGGAACAGGAGACCAAAACATTCGTTTGTGATACCGATAATATTGTAATACCATATCTACTAATCCAGTACACCACCACATTCTTTTGAATATAACACTCTTTTCTTGGGATGGTGCAAGTTCGGTGACATTCAAGAAAGCACAGCCAGCCTGCAATGCTATCATGTTCTACAGCTCGCTCACAACCAAACCAGTACTAAGTTCACATCTTAAGCCGCATAACGTGATCGAGTATATCACCGCCGTATAACTTTTAACTGTTTCAAGGGCATCGATATTCGTGAACAGTAGAATTTAGCGACGGGAGTAAATTTCCTATTGCAAGGTCTACCAGTCGACAGATTTTGGCATGTATGCTTTTCAATTTCTTATGCTGATCCAACTCTCCATTGCGCGACCTTGCTCAACGCACTTTTCCCTGCTGCAATTGTAACCCCACCAAGGACAGCACCATATAGTAGGACTTCTCCCAGTCGCAAGTTCACCCAATACATGAATAGCAGACCTTCCAATGAGCCAAGCAGGCCCACAAATAGAAGAATCAAGGGGTTGAAGAGGTGAGGGAGACGGTGAGGAATTGAAGCCCACTGTATGGATCATCAATAGATAATTCTAACCGGCGAGGGGGGAAGCCAAAACGTACCAGACCGACGAGCACAACCCAAGGCGCGATGACAAGACCTGTTCCTATGGCTGAGAATATGACGTATGGGGTCTTAGGTTCTGGGCGGAATGTATGGTGAATCTCTGGAAGCTTATGGAATGACGCTTCATCAGGATGCTGGGGTGCCGGAAGGGACGGGGGAAGGGATAGCTCAAACAGAGGTTGCGACATGGGGGAATGTTCAAATGAGCCAATAATGAGAGTCACTTGAAGCGGCGAAGATGCGTTGGCGGTGGGAGGGATGGAGGCTGGTGGGCGGGCCGCACTCTGATTGCAAAGTTAATGGATGTGAGAACGATGTTTCTATTGGATCAATTTTGTGCACATACCAATTCAAAGCTGGCTTTGCCAGAATTAGATACACGGATAGGCTGTATTCCTTCCTCGTCCGTCTGAGGGTCATAAAACCTTAGGAAAGTCTGATGCGGTTGCACACCCTTTCCTGAGTCCTTTTCGAGTATTTGGAAAGTAAGTTTTAAAGTATCCGACCATTCCAAAGCAAGTGGAGGCGATGGCAAACTGGCCAGAGACAGACTATAACAAAATACTCAGTATTCTAACAGTTGTAGCCAAAATGCGGTCATACGGTTCATTTCGGATTATGGACGCGTCCGATCCTGTTATAACAATTCTCGGCGACTGAAGAGTGAATTTTCCTGCATTGGCAAGTATGGGCAGTAAGGAAAGTAAGACTGGAAGTAAAGGACCCATCCTGGTCAATATGTCGAATTCGTCGACGTGGCTTTGGTGAGCAAGTTATTTTTAGATTTCCTCCGTGGCGCAGTTTGAATCTCCGTGGTACGTGTATCATGTTTAAAGACATCTTACTATAAAATAGGTATTGAACGTAAGCTATTCACCTAGGGAAATATATGTTACCTTCTTCGATAGCGGTCCTAGGGGGAGGTATAACAGGCCTTTCAGCAACATTTCACCTTTCAAGGAAATTTCCCACCTCTCGCATTCTTCTCGTCGAGAAATCAAACAGATTAGGTGGTTGGGTGAAAAGTAAACATGTAAAATTTCCAATTCCTGGCGGCGATGTTGGGAATGTGGTTATAGAATGTGGCCCCAGGACCTTGCGGCCGAATTCGAGGGCAGTGCTCGAGTTGGTGAGTACTTAATTGACTCCGCATCGGTCCTATATAGCTTACTTACATCGTTACTTGCAATCTTCTCATTCACGCAACATGTAACTCATTTAAAACCTCCGAATCCTGATTTTCTCTGTTCAAAGATAAACTTATTAAACCTCCAGTCCCAGCTAATTAGCACCCCAACATCCTCCCCCGCAGCCCGCAAGCGATTTCTCTACATCGCCGACAACGACCGACCAGGCCTCACACCAATACCTTCCAGCGCACTCGGATTTCTAACCTCAAAGCTCGCGCTAACCGTAATCCCCTCCGCGCTCCGAGAGCCCTTTCGTGCGTACAACCGCCCCCCAAACGCAGAGGATGATTCCCTAGACGGACTAATGAGCCGGAGGTTTGGTCCTGAATTCGCAAGACTTCTGGGGAGCGCCCTCGTTCACGGGATATACGCTGCCGATTCCAGCAAGCTCAGTGTCAAAACTGCGATGAAGCTAGTGTGGGATGCGGAGACGAACGGTAAGGGATCTGTTGTGCGGGGATTTTATAAGGGTAGGGGGAGAGAGAGGCAAACGGAAGGGCCGGAGGCATACGACATGGGTGAGGTGGAGGCTCGGATGCATGGTGTTTCGGTGTTTTCGTTTAGAGGGGGCCTGCAGACGATTACGGATGCGTTGGAAGAGAATCTGAAGAATTCGGGTAATGTGGAGGTCATCACTGGGAGTGATGTGAGAAATATATCACCGGAAAGTGATTCAATAAAGGTTTTTTCTTTTTCTTGCACTTCTCAAAGTGTATGATTTCTCAACTTTTATTCGTAGATAACAACCGACTTCTCCTCATTCAATGTCTCTCACCTTGTGTCCGCCCTTCCCTTACCAACACTAAACAGCATCCTTTCCCACTCTCACTCACCTTCTAAACTCCCTCACCTCCTCGCAAACCCATATTCTACCGTCATCGTAGTAACATTCATCTTCGCGGCGCCTCCTCATCGAGTCCATCCCGAAGGCTTCGGATACCTAATCCCCCGTCCAAAAGAAGGTTATAGCAGCCCTATGAATAGTGAAGGAATCCTTGGAGTCGTATTCGACTCTTGCAGTGTTGGCGCACAAGACCGTCCCCACGGCCAACTCACCAAAATGACTATGATGATCGGAGGACCATACATGCCTTATCTCGACCATCTCCCTATTACAGACACCCCCCGATTAACTAAGATATTATTCGACAGATTGCAAAAGCAGCTGGGTAGACGACTACCCACGCCTTCATATGTTGAGGTCACACGACAGGAGGATTGCATTCCTACACCGACGATAGGGCATTTGGAGAGAATGGATGAGTTGAAGGATGCACTTGGGGGAAAGCCATGGAATGGACGGGTAGAGGTTGTAGGTGCAGGCGTGGGAGGCGTCAGTGTTGGAGATTGCGTGGCGCAGGGAAGGGCGGTTGGGCAGATGTGGTAGAGATCGGATACACGATCAGCTATTAGGAAATTAAGTTAATACTAACCCTTACTCGGTGTATTTGTACAATCTTCATTGACCGTCAAGTGTGTGAAATTTAGAACACAGATGGTGTCTCGTGTCCTTGTGTATTGGCATCGAAAGTTCATGTTCTCGTTACGTAGACGGGACGTAAAGAAGAAGAACCACAAGTGATGCCGATTGTGACGGCAACCCCTCCGATCCTGGAGAAGTGACAATATGTCCCGGTGGGCTGGGAGCTGGTATACAAAACAGAAGTTTAGCACTAGTAAGGGAGTACGATAGATGTAAATAAATAGATATATATTAATCAATTATAAGACATATGGGATATGCGCAGATGTGAACCGGGCACATATGTCAAGTTAGGTTGATGGTTAGTTATGCGGTAAACTGAATTGAGTCGCCATTGGAGGGAAAAGCGGGGAGAGAGAGTGGTGGCATAATGTTTACAGGTACAAGTAAGTTTGACTTTCTAACATGGCTCGTGTTGTGATTTGCCAGTTGTGGAGTTATGACGAATATATATTGTACTATGACTCACAGAAAATCACCATATTCCACAAGAGCAACAAGACATTGAGTGCTACTAATCGCAAGTTCTTTGACAACTTTGTTCACCAATATAGTGGTCGCGAAAGACCTGCCCGTAATGCTACCTTTTGTCTAATATCTTTAATTTACTTTGATCATCAAAACACCATTTTATCCAGCTTTTCAAACTCTATGGACGTTGTAAATAAATGTTTTTGTTTGCCATCGACTCTTTATGATTTCACTGCCTTTTATTTATGCCTCGCCCCCTACTCCGAGTTGAAATCCCAAGTAATTAAAAACCGACAGACTTGTCCCGTCTCCCCACAGCATTAGTGGAACTCGATTCTCAGTTTACAGTCGTTAGCATTCTTTCCCTCTTGTGCCACTCGGATATCTGCAAGTCAAGGTAACTTCCTCCTTTGTAAGTATGTACGACAAGTTTAATCGCCGGCTTAACTCCAACATCCACCCCTAAAACCCACGAATCCCAATAATACGCGTGTTCATTGACCTTGTCCGATGTCAGATTTTGGTATACGGCTTCCCTTTCCTGGCACACTGGTTTTGCCTTAACCAGTCGATGCTCGCTCGTATACATTCCCGTTCTTACTTCCAAAAGCATTGCGATATGAACTGTCCTCTGTTTCCCTGTGGGTCTCTGGCCGAAAAAAATAACAGGAAAATACACATACCAAAAATTATGCTAAGGAAACATAGAGCAACCCTGCCCTCTTTGAGCTGGTGCTTCCATGCTATGAGTACTCGCATTGTCATCCTCTGGCTGAGAACGTTTTCTTGACACATGACGCCACTACTTGTGCTCTCACCCCCAGACCTTGCTGCTACTCCCTTGATTCCTATTGCTATTAGAAATAGCCCTACTTCGATGCGAATTCGAGGTCTTGGTAGATAAAGTCATCAAGTTCTTACTACCTACCATCATCGTAATGATCTGTTGGAATTTATTCATATAGGTTGCAAGCCGTTGAGTATGTACACGGTCTTGCGCTCTTTTTCATAATACGAAACGTAGTTTATTCGAATACGCTCGGTTATGTAGTACGTTACAGTAACTTAGTAATATGAAATAAACCTTGTCCGTTTTCTATATACCGTCAACATCGTACGAGCGGTAATTTGGTGGAACACTTTGGAACGTTATCTTCTTTATGCCCTTTACCCATGCCCCAAATAAGCTATGCATACATTTCTCACCATTTGCCTGTTCACAACCTCTGTTGAAATTATTGGTGCAGTTCTAAATAAGATTCTCAGTGAGTGACAAACCTTCACTGAGAGGCTAAGCGAAATGCAACCTGCGTTCTAGCTTACCAAGAACTTACGTAACGCCGTTACTTCAACGACCTCCCCCTCGTATCTAAGCATTGTTCCCCCCTTAGGAGATTGCCTCCAATTTACATCATAACATGATAATGAGCGCTTATGTCAAACTTCGCGGCTTCTGGAACTCTACTACGGAAGTATCAAAGCACAAGCTCCAGGAGGGCGAACATCCTGTACGATCTATCACAGATGAACAGGTATTGTGTGGACGATTGTTATCGAAGTCTTGTACTCATGAATGGACAGATTAAGATTGCCGCAGACGAAGACAATGTTTCGAGCTCGGTGCCAACAACAACAGCTCTCTTTAAGGATGGAAGTAAACAAGTGGTGGGGGTCCTTCAGGCTGCAGCGACTTATGTTCCACACCCTTTCGTAATCATAATACTCACGCTAGCTTTGAAGGCGATTAACACCTGTGATGTGAGTGTCTTGCGCGGTATCCGACAGATTTGAAATCAGGATAATAAATAAGCCCGTTGATCAATTAAATAGGAAATCAGCACCGTGGGAAAGAATGTTAAAGATCTGAAATGCCGTATTTGTAGCATTCTCCTGGTGATTGTCGATTTCATTTCGAAGAGGTTTATGGAAGATGTTGTGAGCATCCCTAAAGATTTCGAAATCGCCGTCATTGAACTCGAAGAGTGCGTACCCTAGTTCAAATGAAGCATCTATCCTCTGATTGCAATCATAATTCTGACAGGAGGTTACGAAAAATAGTTGCAGACCTTGAAAGTATCAAAAATCAAACAGGACTTTACTTCCTTTTCTGGAAGAGTGCAAATATGTTAAAGGTCGCAGAATGCTTCAGGGAATTGACCCCCGCAATGGAGAAATTCAATGTACGCGTTTTGAAAAGTCTGCATGTGTGTTTGCCGAGACTCTTTCCAGGTAGCGCATGAATTGTGGACGGAGAGTTCCCTCAGCGAGATCCAGACGCGCTTGTCAAACGTGTCTTTCAAAACGGATCGTATTGTCGGAGGAATAGATCGAGTGGAGGACAAGACTGACACATTGCGTGCTAGGTTAGAGTCTAACATCCGTCCCCATAACGCAGTCAACGGTTTGGGCTGGAAAGAAATGCCTCTTCCACCGGGCATCTTTGAAGGCCGGGATTCAATCGTCAATGAGATTGCTAGTTTATTGGATGAATCGGAGACATCCCGCATTTGCATTCTTGGTCCCGGAGGGATGGGCAAAACATCCGTAGCACTGGCCGTTATGGAGACATCGGCGGTGAAACATCGCTTCGCAAGTGATAAACGTTTTTGGATTCCGTGCATCGAGGCAACATCGGCCAGTCTCTTAATCCAAGTTCTGTATTCGGCCCTTCGAATCACACTTCGCACCCATGATCCTCTCGAGGATATCCTGGCCGAACTTTCCATAACGAAAGACCCTCGCCTTCTCCTCCTTGACAATTTTCATACACCGTGGGAGCCCCTCCAAGGCAGTCAGAGGGTGGTGGGGGATGTGCTTCGCCAACTAGCTTCACTTCCTCACGTGGCTTTCTTACTCACCACGCGAGCGACTTTCCCCCCAAGTGATATTATTTGGCAAGAGAAAATCCTTCCCCCAATTGATAGTGCTGCTTCTCGAAACATCTATGTACGGATCAACGAAGTATCGGCTAGTGATCCCAACATAGATTGTTTGCTAGATGCCCTTGGACACATGCCTTTCGCCGTTACATTAATGGCTACCCTGGCAAAAGAATCGGGTGCCAGTGCTCAGCAATTGCTAGATGACTGGAGACGAGATGGTACCACTATGATATCACACACATCCTCTAATGAAGAGAATATTAACCGCAGCATCAGTCTTTCTGTTCGCAGTCGACTAATGGAACAGAATCCGGAGGCGTTGGATTTACTTGCTACACTGTCAATGTTACCAGCTGGAACAACATTTCAAAAGCTGGAACATTGGATCCCTACATTAACTTCTAAAGCATCATCAATCACCACTCTTCGGAAGATTCCACTCATTATGGTTACTGGTGATGGCACTATCCACGCACGTTTGTTTGTGCTCCCTGTGGTACAGTCCTACATGCGGTTGGAAGGTCGAATATCATCCCACATTCGCCAAATGGTTCACAACCAGTGTTGCAAATATATCATTGATCACAGTTCCCTTCCGGGAAGCCCCTCTTTCAAAGATGATGTTCAAGCAATCGGTGCTGAGCACAACAACCTGTGGACTATTCTCCGGGAGGCAACACACATTGTGAACAGTGATAATGTTTCATCCTCAAACAATGATGTAATTGTGGCGTTACTGAACTTCACAGAGCACCATCTTTATACCAAGCCCAATCTTGAGATTGCTGAACACACATTTCGATTCGCTCAGTTAACCAAACAGGATTGTCACATAGCCCAAAGCTTATTTCTGCTAGGAAACACCTATTTCAGCATTGATCGCTTTGCAGATGCTTGTCTTTACTTTGAACAAGGCATCCGCACCTTCCAAAATCTTTCAACTGGACCAGATTACTTGATGTCTGGCAAGTGTGCTTTGTTTCTTGCTGAAGTCAGGCATTACATGGCGATGGAAAGTGACAAAATTGAAGAGATTATACTTGCTGCTCAAAGAGACCTTGAAAAGAGTGGTGATAAATATGGTATTGCCTTGTGGCAATTGCAAATGGGTCGGTTTTACTGGTACAATGGGAAGTTCGAGATGGCATTATCAGTTCTAGATATTGCCAAAGGGACATTTGAAGCCTTAAATTCTTTACTTGATCTTCGCCTTTGCCTGCATTTGATCCACAGATGTTATGCATTTCAACAGAAATATTTAGTTGCTCTGGATTTTGCAAAACAAGAACTCAAAATAGCTGAGGAAATTGGGCATGATGAAGGCATTCAAACATCTATGAGAGCTGTAGGAATTGATCTTCTGGGTACAGGTCATTATGAAGAAGCCTTGAGTATCCTAGAGAAGTCTTTGATACTTGCTCAAGAGTTGGGAAGTCCATTGGCTGCAGCACAGAGTTTAGAGCTCATGGGATATATCTATGCTGTGAATGAGAATTTCTTGGCAGCACAAGTTGCTTACAATAGTGCTCGAGGACACTTTAGCTCACTGGTGTTGGAGGGTACAGAGCTTGGCATGGCTGGTCACAAGAGATGCACATCCAACATTGCAATTTTGGAATCAGAACCCAATGAATTTTTTGAGAAGCATTCATATGCTATGCTATATTAAAGAAAACAGATTCCCTTGCTGTCAGATATGCCAAACTTTCTTCAATTTTCTCTGTGGCCAATATTTTGTTTTCTGCTCTCTATTTTCCCCCCATAAACTGTTAGGTTGCTCCAGTATTTTGAAACAAGCAAATAGGACACAATAAAACTAAAGTTAACACTTAGCTAAATCAACTGGGGGGGCTGGAATGCTGAGGGTCAAGGAGCTATGTATGAGTCTTGGCTGGCTAAGGACTTCTTGTCAAAGATTAAGTAGAGAGTAGGGGAACCAAAGTCAATATTCAAACTAAAGAACTGTACAGTACAAGATGAGAGTTTTATCCTAATGTGAGACAGGTGATTGGTAGGCCAATCATGGAGGTAGGAAGACAGATGGGTCAAAAGAAGCAAATAACAGAATGAGGGATGGAAGGAAACTAAATGCAAGTTGACAGAAGAATACTAAATGGTTTGAGGTGACAAATGATGTGTACATGTAGATAATAGGAGAGCATTGGGATAGAAGTATAATAGGCTGACCAAAATGGCAATACTATATATAGTAAATGAAGTGGTGGGATGCTGCAGGTGGTGACACTGCAATTGGGGATACTAATATTGGGATGCTGGGGGGTTGCCAGAATGAGAACAAGTTGTGGGGCCTGAAGGTGAGCTTTCTAACAGTATCCCCCTATTAGATTGAGACCCTTTGAGACCTTTCTAGAAAATGATGTATTGCTGCCTCATGTACTTGCTTGGAAAAATATCTGTATCTGTAATGTTTTAGTCAATGGACATCTCTGGGAATATAGAAATTCAAGTTTTCTTGAATTTTTGCCATCATATCCTTTGACCACTTTTCTCATGAGCTCCAGTGATGATGAGATGTGGATGGACTGCAACACCAACTATGGGAGGCTGAAGAAAAGAAACATCTGTGAGAAGAGTGGAAGGCCACTGAGCAGAAGGAGGAGGAGGAGTATCAAGCAGCCTGAAGTGGAAGGCAGAGATGGAGTGTAAAGGTCATGGCAAAAGAAAGGATAGGGTATTGGTGGGATTATCCAAGGTGAGTGGAAATTCCTTTTCAAAAACATCACTGACAGTGAATCACAGGGCAAGTAGAAATGCCAGGATGATGACAACTTCAAGGAGGAGGATGAGGAGGATGAGCTTGAAGCATTAGAAAGTCTGAGCAGTATGTCATTAAAGTTTCTCATTATATTTCCTCTTAGGAGGATATCTGAAAACTATTAAGTATACCAAATTCTAATATACTCTAAAGGTCATTTAAACATCTAGGATGTGATTCAAACACAATTTGGTTTTTAAAACTTTCAAAAAGTTTTAAACTCTCTCATACATTACAAACTAAAGAATCTTTCTGGACACAAGTAGACAATGAAAAAAATTAGTAGTTTAAAACACTAATACTTTTAAAAAATAGATACCTTTAAATAGTCCATTCCATGCATATGTATATCATTGGCACCTCTAAATACATATGTATTACTTCAGAATGGATCTGTCAATCTGAATAGATTTCTACTTGATTTAATATACCCAGAATATATAGGTGATTTCACCCAACTAAGAAAGCCACAGGACAAAAAATTTCCAATTATATATCACATATTTTACTAGGAAATAACTACAGTTTAGCTTTTAAAAAACAAATTAACAACAAAAGTATTAGCAAGTATTTACATAACTTGGAAAACCATATACAATAAGTTCTATTAATTGACTCTGAATTGTTTAGGATGTAATATGGAGAATTGTTTCTCATGGTTGGTTGTTAACAATATAATAGTCTCAGAGGATACATCACTATTTAAAGATGGAGTTTTGTAGAAATATAAATTTTACCAGTAAACATCTGATATTATAATGATTACGGACAACCTCCTTACTTATTGTTTTACTTCTAAGAAGGGCCCAAGCTTGGGAGGTGCCAGCATGTGCAAGTTGCACAGTGTTGGTATACACATATGGGCCTAAATAGGGCATGTGTGTAATGTAACTGGGTGTTAGGACTGGGAAACCTGCCAGGACCCAGGATGCATCCTATAAGTATCTGACTTTCTAAATCATGTGATAGCATGCACTGGACTCTGCCTGGATAACTTAGACTCCATTCTATATGTATGCTGACTCTCTGTATTGTGTGAATTATGCACAATAGCCCACCCAGACATTCTGGACCCCCCTTGTTTTCAATCTGTCTTTGCCCATTTGTCATCAGGTTTAGTTTACCACTGTGTTTTCCTATTTGTTTGATATTTGGTTTATTGTGTTATTGTACTCTTGATATGTCTTTTTGTACATATGTCTAAGTTAGTAGTACAATAATCTACTAGTCTATATAGTATAGTAGTTATTTGTACATACAATCTGATCAGAAAATCAACTTAGTTTCTACTTGTCTCTAGCAACTTGCATATTCTTGGAACCCACAGGTTTCCCATCTGCTTGTTAAGAACAGAAAACTGACTGATGTCAGAAGACCGATGGGGACCAAATAGAAGGACTTAGCTTCAGCTTATGTGCTGCACCCCTGCAAGTTACCATCAGGTGTCCTTAACTTTCAGGCAGGCAGAAAACTAAGTCCTATCAAATAATCCTCTTGGTAAGTCACTTGATTTAACTCCTGAAGAAAAGAATTATAATACAAAATTTGGAAGTTTCAGATCTCAGATTGAACATCTATTTGGTCTCATAGGACATTAATTTGAAAGGTTTAATAATAAAACTATAATTAGAACTGCTTGCCCTGAAGTTTTTACTCTACAATTTAAACTAGCATGTTTACTATTAAACATACAGCAATTTGTTAAAATGGGTGATCTGAAACCTGAGCCACATCATTCTATGTGGATGGAAGATAGTTTTGACTACAAAAAAGATGATACAGGTAATACAGAAGAATTGACATGTATAATAACATTGACAGAACAGATAGCACTACATGATTCTGTATTAAGAGATCAAGGGCAACTTTTACAAGGGATTGAGACTAATACTGGAAATCACAATCTATTCCCAAAAAAGAGAAAATTGTCCCATGGCAAAGTGTATGAAGTTGAAAGCATAGTCCGATATTATCATAACCTACAGTTCCTAGTCAAGTTTATTTGTCAATCATGTTTCCACTCTTCCCTTAGTTAGTAGTTTCTAGATGCTGATAACTCGTATATAGACCCACTGTAATGTAACTACTGGACAATCAGAATATCAACTTAGATACCCCTCTAATCTCTGACTCCATTATCTATTCACGACCACCACATTCTGACTCCATCTGATTTACAATTCAACCTACATTTATGACTTCAACCTCTAATCTCCAACTCTCAGTCTCCAACTCTCAGCCTCCAACTCTCAGCCTCCAACTCTCAGTCTCCAACTCTCAGTCTCCAACCCTCAGTCTCCAACTCTCCAACCCAACCCTCGACTTATCCTTTGGTTTCCAATCAGTAGTTTACTGAGAGGTTTACTCGACAGTACTAGTTTCTGCCCACCTGAAATTTAAGGACACCTGACAGTAACTTGCGAGGGCACAGCACATAAGCTGAAGTTAAGTCCTTCCGTTCAGTCCCCATCAGTCTACCGACATCCATCAGTTTCTGTTCTTAACACTGACATATACCCTCACTGCAATCAAATCCCATTTATGCCCCTGTCAAGTTATACTCATACCATCTGATTAAGATGACATAATGTGGATGGGAATTGGTATCACAGTGAATATTTAAAAATCCCCAATCATTGGGACAGTTTTGTTCCTGCTCTTTTCACTGATTTTACTCTATCATAATATCCACTAGAGGAATGGAAGAATTCTTCCAAAATAAATCATGTGACATATATTCAATGTTCTAATTGATATATGACTGTCTCAGTTGCATTTCAACTATTACTCTTATCATGAAAGCTATTTCTCCTCTCAAAAGAGGATAGGCCATCTCTCTCCTCCAAAGTGGACTCTCTAATAGGAATGTGGACTCTCTAATGGGAATGTGGACTCTCTAATGGGAATGTGGACTCTCTAATGGGAATGTGGACTCTCTAATGGGAATGTGGACTCTCTAATGGGAATGTGGACTCTCTAATGGGAATGTGGACTCTCTAATAGGAATGTGGACTCTCTAATAGGAATGTGGACTCTCTAATGGGAATGTGGACTCTCTAATGGGAATGTGGACTCTCTAATAGGAATGTGGACTCTCTAATAGGAATGTGGACTCTCTAATAGGAATGTGGACTCTCTAATAGGAATGTGGACTCTCTAATAGGAATGTGGACTCTCTAATAGGAATGTGGACTCTCTAATAGGAATGTGGACTCTCTAATAGGAATGTGGACTCTCTAATAGGAATGTGGACTCTCTAATAGGAATGTGGACTCTCTAATAGGAATGTGGACTCTCTAATAGGAATGTGGACTCTCTAATAGGAATGTGGACTCTCTAATAGGAATGTGGACTCTCTAATAGGAATGTGGACTCTCTAATAGGAATGTGGACTCTCTAATAGGAATGTGGACTCTCTAATAGGAATGTGGACTCTCTAATAGGAATGTGGACTCTCTAATAGGAATGTGGACTCTCTAATAGGAATGTGGACTCTCTAATAGGAATGTGGACTCTCTAATAGGAATGTGGACTCTCTAATAGGAATGTGGACTCTCTAATAGGAATGTGGACTCTCTAATAGGAATGTGGACTCTCTAATAGGAATGTGGACTCTCTAATAGGAATGTGGACTCTCTAATAGGAATGTGGACTCTCTAATAGGAATGTGGACTCTATAATAGGTCTTAGCAAGTCTACTAATAAGTAAAATTCATCAGGAGATGGATATGGACAAATAAAACCTGAAAGGAGGATGTCCTTCTAAGCTTTCCCCTATGGAGGGTGTTTATAATTACTATAATCTCAAATATTTATTAATAAAAGTCTTATTTTTACAAAACTCCATCTTCAAATAGTGATATCTATTCTGAAACAATTAAATCATCAAAAAGAAACCATCAGAAATAGTTCTCCATATTACATCTTATACAACCCATAGTTATTTAACAAATTCCATTGTATATAATTTCCTTCCTGTTACAGATGCCTACTAATACTTTTATTAGTACTTTGTTTTTTAAAAGTTGTAATGTAGTTATTTCCATGTAAAATATGTAAAATATTATTGGAAATTTTTCATACCACAGCTGTCTTTATTAAGTAAAACCACCTATACAGTGAGGGACAAAACCCTTCCAATGATTTTTAGTTGTGCAAAGATTCTTGAATAACTCAAGAACCACTGTAGATGCAGACCTGAAATTTGGTGGTTGGTTAGGTCTACATGTTATCTATATGCCCTTAAAATATTATGACATAAGCATTAGTATTTCCCATGCTATAAATAAAATAATAATAAAATCACATTGGAAGGGTTTTGAAGGATCTCAATGCTCCCAACACTTCCAACAATGAAGTAGAAGAACAGCTGGTGACATTGAAAAAGAAATCTTCCGATGAACCAACTGAAATGTTGTTTGTCAACTCCATTGTGAAATTCACTGACTATTTGAAAATGTTAAGAACTGAAAACTGACTAATGTCACTGGCCAACCAGGACCGATCAGAAGGACTTGGCTTCAGCTTATGTGCTGCGCCCTCGCAAATATCCGTGGTGTGTCCTTAAATTTCAAACGTATGAAGACTAATCCCAAGAGTTCCTTTCGGCGAGATACCGATCGGGACCGAAGGACTAGTCGAGTGTCAGGCCAAGGGGTCGGGGCCGAAGATGGGCGAGCGCACGCAAAGGCGGATGGGGGGATTCTTAGTATGAGACTGTTACAGACGTATGTGGGTATTCTAAGTCAATATTCTGATTGCCTAGTAACTACAACTACAGCGGGTTCATATACAAGTAACAGGCGTCTAGAAAATACTAATGGGGAGGAGGGCGGAGGACGGCATTAGCAATAAGCTCGACTAGGAACGGGAGGTTTATGATTAGTTCGGAGGCCGATGATAACCGAGAGCAAAGATTACAATAAAAGGAAATAGTTCGAGGACTACAAATATAGATAGACATATGTGAAACATAGAGTGGAACGGATCATCATAATGAAAGGGACGTATCAAAGCATAACCAGACAGAAAGGCGTAGTCGGGTTGAATTGACCGGAAGGCATACATCAGCATTGGGGGACTGACAGTCTCCGAGATATCGTCTTGATTGAAGAGAGGTAACTGCGACGATGTATCATCGGTTACCATCGGCGTGCAAAGAGTTGTGACACGGTCGTAACAGAAAACCACTGAGGAAAGCAAAGAATCATCCCACACCAGAGTTAAAGAACCCGAACCATGTACTGGCAAGGTTCCCAAAAAATTGAAGAATTTCCTTCTCCAATGCCATTTCAGTTTCCGTGATCGAACTGCTGCATTTAAATCCGACAGTCGAAAAGTCAATTTCGCACTCTCTTATCTCAAGACTGCTCAGGATTGGTTTGAACCCAGACTATCCAGAATATTTGATGAGACACCCATATGGCTTGATGACTGGGACATATTTGTGGAATGCACCCTATATGCACCAATTGTCAGTTTACCGGAATTCCTGCCAGATTCGGTATGTCAGACTTGTCCACGTTTGACTTTGTTACTTCGTGTATCAGTCACTGGAATTCCTGCCAGACTCTGTCCCTGTCTATGTCTGACTCTGTCCCTGTCTATGTCTGACTCTGTCCCACACATCAGTCACCAGACCCCACTCAGAAAACCCATCATCTCTCTAACTGAGCCCCATTCCCATTATAGTCAAATGACCTGTCACAATTCAGACTCCATTCCCACTCCATTCCCATTATGGTTTTATGACCTGTCATGATTCAGACTCTGCTTCTGTTCCATCCCATTCCCAACACCAGGTTTGGTGTTTACTTATCTTGTTTTATGTTTGTTAGTTTCATTTTCATTATTACTGGATTTGGCATGTCATTCCACAGTCTATATAGTCTGGCAGATGTTGTACATACAATCCAGTTAGAAAATCAGCCTAGATTCTCCCCAGTAATCTTAGTATATTTTCTGCTCTAAACTCCTCTTTGAATTACACCACTCTCACTAGTTGGAGCCCACAGGCTCCGACACATCTATCACTCAACCTCCAACTTATCTACCTCGACTCCCTGACCTCTCGACCTACAACCTCTCGACCCATGACCTCCACCCAGACTCCTTGGGATTCCCATCTGCCCATTTGAAATTGGAACATGATCTCATGAGGGTGCAGCCTATAAGCTGAAGCCAAGTCCTACCGGATTTCCCATGGGTTACTCCAGAAACCCTCTATGTACGCATCCTTAACAAAGAACTGGAAACTAATTTTGGACCTTACGATCACTCTGGTGAAGTGGAAAATGAATTAATGACACTTAAAATAAAGGACAATCAATGAGTCTCTGACTATCTTGTCAAGTTCAATACCCTCGCCACATGATGTGGTTGGGACGATTCTGCCCTCAGGCACCATTTCTATATGGGACTTCAGTCACGCCTTAAAGATGAGATCTGCAAAGATGGGAAGCTGAAAACTCTCCAACTCATGTGGATTAAAGCTCAGACATCTGATACCCATTATTGGGAATGAAAAGCCGAGGTCTCCAGAGAGAATCTGATGGAATGTTCTCAAAACAACAAGGCATTGACTAGCAAGTCTTCCAGCAATAACTCAGGCAATAACACCAGCAACTCTGGCACTAATACTGGCAAATCAAATTGGGAAAAAGACAAGAAATCCAACAAGGAAAAACAGTCAACTTCCGACAAACCCAACATTTCCCATTTGTTGGGTACCGACAGTAAACTCATTCTGAAGGAGAAACAATGATGCATGGATAACAATCTCTGCCTTTTCTGTGGGGGGAAAGGCAGACACAAGGTTTCTGATTGTACTGTTAAGTCTAGCTCTTCCAAGGCCCACACAGCAACTTCCACTACGACTACAATGTCCAAGGAAAACTTGCCACAGAGTCAAAAAAAGACTAAGCAACCCTCCAGAATCTGCATGGACAGAGGGTTGCATTGACTCTCTCTGTGTTTCTGAGATTATCCATCTCAATGTGTCCACTCTCTCTAATCCTGACTCACTATTTGTAAAACTCGTCTCTGACCTTCTTGGAAATTTAGTGTTCTGAGCTCTGATAGATTCCAGCTCCACACACACTGTTTTGTAGATACCACCTTTGCCACAAAACATAATCTGAAACTCCATTCTGTTCCCACAATTTCTTTGTGTCTGTTTGATGGCACTAGCAATACAGCAATTACCCAAGCGTATGACATATCCATCTGGTTCCCATGTGGAACATCCCAGACAGTTACTTTTTTCGTAACACAGTTGGACTCTAGCTGTTCAGTAGTTCTTGGATACAACTGGCTCACCCAAGATAGTCCATTGCTTGACTGGGTATTGGGCAGTATTAATTTCTGGATTCCCAGCACTTCCATTCCTCCTGCAGCATCTTTTCTGGCCAGAGCCTCTTCGGCCTCGATGGCACTTCCGGCTTCTACTGAAACCTCCAAACCTCCGAAAATCTCTCTCATCAACGCTTCAACATTTGTCAGGGTGACTAAACTGGATGGATTGGAGTGTTTTTTGATCAGCTTGAAAGTTGATGAAGCATCGGGACATTTTGCAACTCCAGAATTATCTGAGCTAAAAGCCGGCCTGGAAGGAGTTCCCAAAAAATACCATGATTTCATGGATATTTTCAGCAAGCAAAAAGCTGACCAGCTTGCACCGCACAGGCCCTATGACTTAAAAATTGATATTGAGCCTGGTTCAGACCCTCTGTTAGGACCTATTTACCCATTATCCCAATTGGAACTTTCGTCTATTTGGGAGTTCTTGGATGAACATCTGTTGATAGGTTTTATCTGTCCCTCAAAGTCTCCATATGGAGCACCTGTTCTTTTTGTCAAGAAGAAGGATGGTTTCCTTTGAATGGTTGGTTATGCTGTTTGGCCTTACCAACACCTCTTCCACTTTTCAACATTTTGTTAACGATATATTTTCCAACATGCTTGACATATGCATTATAGTCTATTTGGATGACATTTTGATATTTTCTGAGGATCCCACTCTTCATGACAAACAAGTCTGTGAAGTTTTCCAAAGACTCTGAAAAAATGGTCTTTTCACCAACAGTAAAAATGCTATTTTGACATGGATTCTATTGAATATTTAGGTTTCATTATCAGTCCTAAGGGTCTCCATATGGATGAAACCAAGGTTCAAGTTGTCTGTGACTGGCCCAAACCATGGAAAGTCAAAGACATTCAGTCATTTTTAGGTTTCATAAACTTCTACCATCATTTTATTCAGAACTACTTGGATATTACAATACCACTCACTCACCCAATCAGAACTTTCATCTATTTGGGAGTTCCTGGATGAACATCTGTCGATAGGTTTTATCCATCCCTCAAAGTCACTGTATGAAGCACCCATCCTTTTCATCAAGAAAAAGGATGGTTCCCTTCAACTCTGTGTCAATTTCAGAGGATTAAATTCCATTACATGGAAAGATAAGTACCCACTTCCACTTGTTACTGACTTACTCAATGCCCCACAGAAAGCTTGGATTTATACCAAAATAGACCTTAAACATATCTATCATTTGGTCCAAATTGCTGAGGGTGATGAATGGAAAACTGCTTTTTGAACTCGCTATGGATCCTTTGAATGGTTGGTTATGCCATTTGGCCTTACCAATGCCCCTTCTGCTTTTCAATGTTTTGTTAATGATATATTTTCCGACATGCTTGATGTATGTGTTATAGTCTATTTGGACGACATTTTGGTATTTTCTGAGGATTCCACTCTTCATGACCAACAAGTCCACAAAGTTTTCCGAAGACTCTGAAAAAAATGGCCTTTTCACCAATGGTAAAAAATGCTATTTTGACATGGATTCTATTGAATATTTAGGTTTCATTATTGGACCCAATGGTCTCCATATGGATGAAACCAAGGTTCAAGTTGTCCATGATTGGCCCAAACCATGGAAAGTCAAAGACATTCAGTCATTTTTAGGTTTCACAAACTTCTACCATCATTTTATTCAGAACTACTCAGATATTACAATACCACTCACTCACCTTACCTGTAAATCTCAACCATGGGTTTTTGATGACAAATGCCACTCTGCTTTCCAGACTTTAAAAAATGCTTTCACTTCTGCCCCAATTCTTTCTCATTGGAAACCTGATGTTCCAATTATTGTGGAAACTGATGCTTCTGATTATGCAATTGCCATGATTCTTTCCATTCAAGATTCTGACAGTGAAATTCATCCAGTTGCATTTCTTTCTTGACACTAAAAGTGTCCGAACTCAACTACAATGTTCATGATAAGGAACTTTTGGCAAGCTTTGAAGCTTTCAAACATTGGTGTCACTAGCTCAAAGGTTCCACAACTCCCATTGACATTGTTACTGATCACAAAAATCTTGAATATTTTTCTACCACTAAACTTTTGACTGGCTGGCAAGCCTGCTGGTCTGAATTTCTCTCCACTTTCAACATGATTATCCATTTCCAACCCAGATGTCTTGGTGGAAACCAGATGCCATGACCTGACGATGGGACATCTATCCTAAAGAGGGGGAAAGTAACTACACCATTGTTAATCCACATAACTTGAAACTGCTCTTTACAACATAGCAAATTTCCACATCTATTCAAGTGACTTCCCTCTACTATCCAATTATGCATAGTGTTATGATTATGGACATTGACATATTTGAATTTTCCGAGATTTTAGATTCTAAAATTAACAATCACCGATGTACTTGTAAATTGCTCTATTTAGTCAAATGGGCAGGTTACGAAGGTACTGATGAAGAAACTTCATGGATATTGACCATGGAACTTGGACACTATGGAAATTGTTATCGACTTCCACACAACTTATCTGAGCAAACCCAGACCTTTCTCATCACTCTGACTTTTTTCTGGTCTCTTTCTGTTTTAGTTTCTGATACTTCCGATCTGACACTCGTTCTTCAAAATTATGCAAGGTAAAAAAATATTATTGCAACTATTTTAGAGTTTCCAACACTGTTACAACCAGAATTCCTGCCAGACTCCAGGCACTAACTTATATGCACCCACACCCCTACCCACACCAATTATCAGTTTACTGGAATACCCACTGGACTCTGTACATCAGACCTGTCCATGTTAGACCTCCATTACTTCATGTATCAGTCACCAGAATACCCACTGGACTCCATCCCTGTGTATCTCTGACCCTGTCCCATGCATCAGTCACTGGACCCCACTCAGAAAACCCGTCAGCCCTCTAACTGAGCCCCATTCCCATTATAGTCAAATGACCTGTCACATTTTGGACTCTGCTCCCACCCCATTCCTGTTATGGTTTTATGACCTGTCACGATTTGTACTCCACTCCATTCTGTCCCACTCCTAACGCCAAGTTTGGTGTTTATTTATCTCATTTTATGTTTGCTAGTTTAGTTTTCATTATTACTGGATTTGGTATACATATTATTCATTCCACAGTCTATATAGTTCTGGCAGATGTTGTACATACAATCCAGTCAGAAAATCAGCTTAGATTCTCCCCAGTAATCTTAGTATATTTTCCACTCTAAAATCATCTTTGAAACACACTGCTCTTACTCGTTGGGGTTCTCCATCAATGATGACTGGAAGGGGCAGAGGTTGAGTACATTCTGAGATATTGTTAGGAACACAAGGTTCTAACATGGAAAGGTGGAAAACAGGATGGACTGCTTGCATACTATTGGGAAGTCAGAGAGTCCATGAAAGTGAGCCGGCTTGTGCTATAATTTCAAAAGGGCCTGAGAATTTCTCAGCAAGTTTTTTAGAAGGTCAGGTAGTTCAGAAGAATTGAGCTTTTACAAAAACCTGATCACCAATTTTAAAGTTAGGAGGTGGGATCCTGTTTTTGTCTGCAGAATGTTGATAATATTCCTGAGCGGCAGAAATAGCTTTCCGAAGTTCTTGATGTAACTCATCGAGATCAGTAATAAATTCTTGAGCATGGATGGAAGTCAAATTTCATTCAGAATGTACTGTGAGATTCAGATTATAGCCTTTGTTGGTGAAAAAGGGAGAGGTGCTGGTAGTTGTGCTCAGGGAGTTATTGTAGGTGAATTCTGTGATCAGAAGATGGGATTTCCAGTTGTCCTGTTGGTAGTTGCAATAGATGCAGAGATATTGTTCCAGTGTTTGATTAACATGTTCTGTTTGTCCATCACCTTCCAGATGATATCCCGAGGTGAAGTGTAATTTCATGTCAAGGGCTTTTCTGAGGGCCTGGAAGAAATGGGAGATGAACTTGGAGCCTCGATTGGAAGGAAGTTGGAAGTTGTTGGATAAAATCCATGGAAATTGAGTTCCAGGGTTTTTCCAGTATCAGAAGTTGCTTGAGAAGGCTGTACAGCTTATGTCTCTGGGTTTTAGAGTGTAAGCAGGTGGTGCATGACTTACAGAACTGGGTTACGAAATCTCAGAGGTTGGGCCAACTATATTCTCTTCAGATTAGACCAAGAGTATTGTTAATGCCATAATGTCCAGAGATTGGATGATTGTGTTTGTACTGAAGTATGTGGAGTTAGTTGGAGATTATTGGAATCTGGAACATAGGTCCCTCCATCAAGATGGATAAAACCTTGAGAGTCTTGTGACCATCGGGGTTGGTTGGGATTATTGGGAACTTCTAGGTGTGGCTTGAGGGCCAGGTTGGAAGTGAGTGTGGAAAGGATATCTTGATGTAACTGCCCCACAGGCTCTGACCCATCTATCACTCAACCTTTGACTTATCTATCTTGACTCCCCGACCTCTCGACCCACAAACCCCACCCAGACTCCCTGGGATTCCTGTCCACCCATTTGAAATTGGACAAGACGATCTCATGAGGGTGCAGCCTATAAGCTGAAGCCAAGTCCTACTGGCTTTCCCGCCAGTTTCTCCAGAAACCCTCCGTGTATGCACCCTTAACAGACACCCCAAATCCTCCTTTCACTTCAACTCCCATATCATCTGCAATCTCCACACTTTCCACCATATCCTGCACTTCATCATCTTCACTTTCTGGCCCCTTTCCCAACTCCCACCTCTTCTCTGCATATTCCACCAACAGATCATTTGGCTGATCCTTTGCCTTATTGGCAAACCTCTCAGAAACTGCAATAATGTCAATGCTGACCATTACCTTCTCCAGCAATTTGTTCTGCCTCTGGCAATTCCAGATCAATGACCAGAAACCTTTTTCCTGGATTTCATTATGGTGCTCCAATGCATCCCGCATCTTCATCAGTTCCATCCCAATAAACACCAATGCATCCATGATATCTTTGAGAAGTCTGACGTTGGAACTATTCATAATCAGTACCTCAGTCTCCATATTCTTGGCTATTCCCGGATTTTCCGCATCATCAGTTTTCTGAGCCTTCTCACCTTTTGGAGCCTTCTTCATGGCAACAGTGCATGGAAGCTTGAGTACCATGCAAGGGTAGCAAGTTCTGCCCCATTTTACCTTCTGTTTCCAACAAGTCAAATTCTGAATCAAATACCAATAACACAGACTGTCATGGACAATTTCCATCTGTTCCAGAGCTTTGACCTTTCATTTCTGTTTTGAAAACTAGTCAACTTCCAACCTTTTACAGAATTACTTACTTTAGGACTTGAAGGCCCAGCCTCTCCCTCTACTTCCACCTCCATGGCTTTTCATTGTGTTCAATTGTTATCAGAAGAAACACAGAACATTGTTGTTGTGACTTACTTTTTCCTTCCTTATCTCCTTCACTCGCTTTTCTGCTGCCTCAGCCTCCTGCCTTTTCTCTGCTTCATCTTTCAACTTCCGATCCTCTGCCATTTTCTGCAACCACGCCTCCTTTTCCACCTTCACCCACTCCAACTTGTGCTTTTCTGCCTCTTCCACCTTCAATTCCCACATCAACACTTTTTCCTCCTCCTCTTGTCATTACTTCAACTCCTCCATCCTCTGTCATTTTCATTGAAGTTCTTCAATCTTTGACTTTTTTGGAGCATGGCAATTTTGGCATCTGAATCTTCTGGGGTAGTGGTAAACAATGGTCGACAAATTGACATGCAGGTTGTGGATAAAGAAACAAAATTGTTAATTTGAATATTTGGAAGTTTTTACACTCAGACCAGCAGCCAAAACTCTCACTTCCAGAATTGTGTAAATTTCATGACACATAACAATCAACTGTCACTTCAACTACTCAGTACCTAATCACCTCTATGGGACTTTGGCCTAACAGGGGGGTACTGTTACAACCCATTCCTGGATGTTTCAATATCCAACTTCTGACTTCTGACTTCTGACTTCCAACTTCCAACTTCTGACTTCCAACTTCCAACTTCTGACTTCCAACTTCCAACTTCTGACTTCCAACTTCCAACTTCTGACTTCCAACTTCCAACTTCTGACTTCCAACTTCCAACTTCTGACTTCCAACTTCCAACTTCTGACTTCCAACTTCCAACTTCTGACTTCCAACTACAGAACATCATAGTTACCGTATCTTCTGTAATCTTCCCTTGTTCCACATTTGGTAATTTGTCCATTGACAAGTATTCATTCATTTATTTATTATATTCCAGTTTTGGAATAATGTCTCCCCAATTCATCTTATTGTATTCCCATTTCAGAATACTTCCATTTCTGTCTTATTGTGGTCTTAGTTTCTAGTACAGTAATGAGAAGACTTATATTAGTTTCTGCAAATTTGTACTTTACTTTAGATCTGATATTGACTTAGTTTCTTATTCCCTCTTCCATCTTTCTGTACACTTGATATTCAGAACCCTGAATATCCATATCTTCCAGCATAAGTCTCACCTTTGAAATCAAGGACTTCCGAGTGTTTGTGTAGAGGTGCAGCACATAAGCTGAAGCCGACATCCTGACCCTATCTGATAGTTTCCGAATTAGTGACTTTCTGATAGTTCCAGAATAAGTTCCAACACGGCACTTAACAGTTCCTTTTCCTTCATATCTAGCACATAGTTTTTGCCACACCTCCTTAGCAGACTTGAGGACAATAATCTCATTCAAGGGTTCATCTTTCAGGGTCAGTACAATCTGGGCTCTAGCCTCCCAGATTTTTCACTGATCTGTTTCAGTGCCATCAAGGGTTTTCACAATTCACAACTTTGATAACAGTTTGAGTGTGACATTTCCATGACTGTAAATTCAATCTGTTGTCATCTAGATATGGGATGTTGTAGAGACAAGAAGAATGGAGTTTGTGTTTTGGGAAGTTGATATATATTTCAAATGTGCAGTGAGTGTGCTAGTGGGACCCTACATATAACCTGTTGGGATATCAATCTATAACAACAATACTCAGTCTTGTAGAATGTAAATGAGAACTAAATTCTATAATGGCTAACCTATAACAACTATACTAATAGATGTATTGAGTAATTACAGTAGGGGACAAACCTGTTCCAATGTTTTGTTAATTCTGATTAAATGGTTTATTACTGGTCAAATAAATTTCCTATTATTGTGGAAATATTCCCAGATATACCTGAACATACTAACCCTCACATAATGTGGATGGGAATTGGTATCACAGTGAATATTTAAAAATCACCAATCATTGGGACAGTTTTGTCCCCTGCTCTTTTCACTGATTTTACTCTATCATAACATCCACTAGAGGAATGGAAAAATTCCAAAATAAATCATGTGACATATATTCAATGTTCTAATTGATATGTGACTGTGACAGTCACATTTCAACTATTACTCTTATCATGAAAGCTATTTCTCCTCTCAAAAGAGGATAGGCCATCTCTCTCCTCCAAAGTGGACTCTCTAATAGGAATGTGGACTCTATAATAGGTCTTAGCTAATAAGTAAAATTCATCAGGAGATGGACATGGACAAATAAAACCTGAAAGGAGGATGTCCTTCTAAGCTTTCCCCTATTGATTAACAGAGGATTATACATCAAATCACCTCTGGCAAGTCAGATAATGCTCTCCAGGCCATATATTGTACAGAATTCATCCTTCCTTCAATCTCTGCAAGCATTCCCACTCCATTCCAACCCATACAGCCCCACACCATGATATTTCCACCTCCATACTTGACTGTAGGTTAGGTTGTCCTATTAGAAAGTGGTTCACCAGCTTTCTTCCACACATATTGATGTCTATCTGACCCAATTGTATTGATATTAGTCTCATCAGACTACAAGACCCTTTTCCAATCATCCACAGTCCAGTTTTGGTACTTGATGACAATGCTTAACCTGCCTTTCTATGTTGAGCCTTGAGCAAGGGCCTTTTTGCCTCGACTACAGGGTTTAAACCATGCTATTTCAAGGTCCTCCTGACTGTTTTGGATAATACATAGGATTAATTGATGGAATTGATGAAGTGTGTGGCCTGGACAGTATTATCTAGCTTGCCAGAGGTGATTTGATGTACATATAATCCTCCTTTAATCAATAGGAGGATATCTGAAAACTATTAAGTATACCAAATTCTAATATACTCTAAAGGTCATTTAAACATCTGGGAAACATAATTTGGTTTTTAAAACTTTCAAAAAGTTTTAAACTCTCTTGTACATTACAACTAAAGAATCTTTCCAGACACAAGTAGACAATAAAAAAAATTAGTGGTTTGAAACACTAATACTTCTAAAAAAAATAGATACCTTTAGATAGTCCATTCCATGCATATGTATATAATTGGCACCTCTAAATACATATGTATTACTTCGGAATGGATCTGTCAATCTGAACAGATTTCTACTTGATTCAACATACCCAGAATATACAGTGAGGGACAAAACCCTTCCAATGATTTTCAGTTGTGCAAAGATTCTTGAATAACTCAAGAACTACTGTAGATACAGACCTGAAATTTGGAGGTTGGTTAGGTCTATATGTTATCTATATGCCCTTAAAATATTATGACATAAGCATTAGTATTTCCCATGCTATAAATAAAACACTAATAAAATCACATTGGAAGGGTTTTGTCCCTGGTATAAAAAACATACAAATTAAACAATCTAGTACTTGGTATAGCCTCCCTTGGCCTTCAAAACAGCCTCAACCCTTCTAGGCATACTCTCTATCAAGTTCTGACAAGTAGAGGCAGGGATCTTCTCCCACTCTGTCTGAACCTTCTCCCACAACTCATGAATACTCTTGGGTGCCACCCAGCCTCCTTTTGAGGTAATACCAGAGATGTTCAATTGGATTAAGGTCAGCAAACTGAGATGGCCATACCATGACCAGAAATCCATTGTCTTTAAACCAATTGGTGGCCTTTTTGCTCTTGTGTTTGGGGTCATTGTCTTGCTGAAAGACCACATTTCCTGTGTTCTTGCCATAATACTCCATGATTTCTTGAAGTTCATCTTCATAATGCTAACATAAAGGTCAGCATCCATCCTTCCATCAATTTTGGTGGAATATCCTGGTCCTTCCCACAACATACAGTCTCACAACATCAGATTTCCTCCTCCAAACCTGATTGTACCCTCAGCCACCCTATCACTAAGCCCCTCTCCTGCCCTTTTCCACACCTACTTCCTCCCATCTCACTCCAAACAATTGATTTTTGTCTCATCTAACCAAACAGCCCTCTTCCAATCATCCACAGTCCAGTCCTTGTGTGCCAGAGCAGAGTCCATCCTTGCCTTCCTATGCCTCTTAGTGAGTAAAGGCCTTCTCTCTCCACCACAGCCCTCATTCTAGCCTTCTTGAGTGCTCTATGAACAGTCTTCACTGAAATGGACTCTCCAGTCATATTTTGAAGGATTTTGGTCACCTCAGTGGCATGTTCTGCCTTCTGAGAAGTGATTTGTTAGAGGGAATAATGAATATCTGAGGGAGAAAGCTTGCATGGATGGCCACCAGGTGCTTTGGCAAGTGATGGGCAATGGGTAAAGTGAATTCTGGATATAGTAAAAGATCTCTGCCAGTGATTGCAGAGATCTGAGAAGTAGACTTGCCCTTATTGAGCAAAATGAGAATGTGGCAACCTGAGGAGGAGTAAGAGCTTTCATGGTGTAAAATGTTGAGTTGTGGAGATGTTGTTGAACTAAAAAGTGAACAGTTATATATATATATCTAATTTTGACTTGGTAACTTCTTCGATGGAAGCTGATGCTGTCAGCTGAATTGGGGTTTCAGGTTGGGTGGTATAAAGTTGCAATGGGGATTGAAGTTGAGATGGTCCTTCGGCAGCTTTGCATTTGGGACCCATGATGAGTGAGTCGCAGAATTGAGATCTGATATACTGTTAAGTGCTGTGTCAGAACTTATTCCAAAACTATCAGAAAGTCACCGGGAATTTGGAAACTATCAGATAGGGTCAGGACATTAGCTTCAGCTTACATATGTGCTGCACCTCTATGCAAACACTTGGAAGTCCTTAATTTCAAAGGTGAGACTTACCCTGGAAGATACAGATATTCAGAGTTCTGAAGAGTTCCAAATATCGAGCGAACAGAAAGATGGAAGAGGGAATAAGAAACTAAGTTGATATCAGATCTAAAGTAAACTAATATAAGTCTTCTTGTTATTGTAAGACCACAATGAGATGGAAATGGAAGTATTCTGAAACAGGAATACAATAAGACAAATTGGGGAGACAATATTCCAAAATGGGAATATAATAAACAAACAAGTGAATACTTGTCAACAGACAAATTACCAAAAGCAGAACAAGGGATGAATAGGGAAGATACAGTAACTATGATGTTCTGTAGTCAGAAGTTGGAAGTCAGATATTGAAACATCTGGGAATGGGTCATAACATATACATGGTATACTTTACTCATGTATTGTATAGATGTTTTAGGGTCTTGATTTTCAACAACATCTATATTAACTGCTTACTAATATCACCGTCCTTGCAGCTCGCTTACCGAATTCCCAAAATTCAACACCTTCATCATTTAAAGGACCATGTTATCCAGCTTTTCAACCCAAGGAAGTTTTTAAATAAATGTTTTTGTTTACCATCGACTCTCTATAATTTCACTGTCTTTTAATTTATGTAAAATACACGTACTGGCCCCCATTTCAGGCACCGACTCCACCCAGTAATTAAAAGCCGACAGACTTGTCCCGTCTCCACAGCATTAATGGAACTCGATTCTCAATTTTTAGTCGTTGACATTCTCTCCCTCTTTTACTGCTCGGATATTTGCAGGTCAACGTAACATGCTCTTTCCTCTTTTGTAACTACTACACGTCCAACTGCCGGCCGCCTTAATACATCCACCCCAAAATCCCACCAGGCCACAAACACGCGTGTTCATTGACCTTTGTCTGATGTCTGTGAAGTCATATTTTTGTATACGTCTTCCCTTTCCTGGCACACTCGTTTTTTCCTTCGTTGAATTACCTGGATCAAGAAGATTTCAACGTTGCACCACTCGGCGACTGAAGCTACGAGTTGCTTACGACAACTTTTCGTATCATATATTACCGTATGGATAAGACTCTCGTTTGTATTCGTGTTATCGTCGTGTAATTTGTGGACCTGTAGCTAAGGGATCAACGGTTCACTGCAGCTACCACTAAAATATAAGTACGTCACCCCAAGGCGGTTCCCTCTCCCCTATTTCTGTCTTGTCCCTTCTTTGTCCTATTGTCTAAGGCTAGATCGCCACGATTTAATTTCTATATTTGGTGATATGAGTGGTTTCCTGGGCTCGCTGTACCACTCTTTGTTGTGAAAACATCGAACTCCAGAATGGTTTGCGCTCGAGGCATCTCAGACACCTCCTCGGTATTGTATCGAGCTATCGCCTCTCAACAGCTCTTAAAATACTAACGAGTCAATACCTGTTCGTGATAAATTCCCGATGCGTTCTTACTTCCAGAGGCATTGCGATATGAACTGCCCTCTATTTCAGTGTGGGTCTCTGGCCGATAAAAATAACAGGAGGACACAAACTAAAGAATTATCCTAAGGAAACATAGATTCAAGTCAACCCTGCCCTTTTTGAGCTGGTGCTTACATACTATGAGCACTCGCATTGTCATCCCTGGCTGAGAATGTTTCTTTGACACATGATGCCGTTACTTGTGCTCTTACCGCCGGCCCACGCTGCTACTCCCTTCACCCTACTGCTCTTAGAAACAGCCCCACTTCTATGCGAATTTCGAGGTCTTGGTAGATAAAGTTATCAATTTCTTACTACCTACCATCATCGTCATGATTATGACGAGTATTTTATCTATGCGAATCTGGGAGGTGCATTTGAGGCGTGCTCCGCACACGAGGCGGACCGATTTACAAATACGGTAAACTTAAAAGCATAGCCCTGGATGAGATTGGACGCATTTCCTCACACTACTATTACCCTATAGACTCTAGTTGTCACAATGATAGAAACATAACGGAGGTATTGCCGACGTATGGACTCAGCTGCTGGAAGCTGATTTTTCCGACAGCTATTCTACAGTCGAGAGCATAATGATGTGAAATATATCTGACGCCTCGAGCTCTCATAATGGCTCAGAGTAGACAGCATTGAGCGCTGTCAAACATAGTTTCGTGGAACACTTTGGCACTTCAGCTTCTCTATGCCCTTTACCCATGCCCCAGATAAGCTATGTATACATTTCTCACCATTTACCTCTCACAACCCCCACCCCCCTTCTCCGTATCTAAACATTGTTACTCGTCTTGGGAGATTACCTCCAATTTATCTACAATCAGAACGTGAGCCAATGAGCGCTTACTTTCAAGTCCGCGGATTCCGGAACTCTAGGAAGGAAAAGGTATCAAAGCATAAGCTCCAGGAGAGCGAACATCCTGTACGATCTATTACAGATGAACAGGTATCGTGTGGATGATTTTTATCAAATTTTTGTATTCATAAATGGACAGATTAAGATCGCCGCAAGCGAAGCTTCGAGCTCGGTGCCAACAGCAACAGATCTCTTCAAGGATGGAAGTAAACAAGTCGTGGAGATCCTTCAGGCTGCAGCGGATTATGTTCCACTCCCTTTCGTAAGCGCAGCACTCACGCTAGCTCTGAAGGCGATTAACACCTGTGATGTGAGTGTCTTGCGGTATCCGATAGATTCGAAATCAGGATAATAAATAAGCCCGTTGGTCAATTAATCTGATATAGGAAATCTGCACCGTGGGAAAGAATGTTAGAGATCTAAAACACCGTATTTGTAGCATTCTCCTGGTGATTGTCGATTCCATTTCGAAGAGGTCCATGAAAGATGTTTCGAGCGTCCCAAAAGATTTCGAAATTGCGGTTATTGAGCTAGAGGAGTGTGTATCCAAATTCAAATGAAACATTTATCTACTGATTACAATCATAATTCTGACAGGAAGTTACGAAAAATAGTTGCAGACCTCGACAGTATCAAAGATCAAAGAGCATTTTCCTTGTTTTTGTTTAAGAATGCAAATATGTTAAAGGTCGCAGAATGCTTCAGGGAATTGACCGCCGCAATGGAGAAATTCAATGTACGCGTTCTGTAAAGTCCGCATGGGTGTTTGCCGAGACTCTTTACAGGTAGCGCATGAATTGCGGACGGAGAGTTCCCTCAGCGAGATCCAGACGCGCTTGTTGAATGTGTCTTTCAAAACGGATCGTATTGCCGGAGGAATAGATCGAGTGGAGGACAAAGTAGATCGAGTGGTGGACGAAATAGATCGAGTGGTGGACGAAATAGATCGAGTGGTGGACGAAATAGATCGAGTGGTGGTCAAAATAGATAAAGTGGAGGGCAAAATAGACACTTTGCGCCCCAACATCCGCCCCCATAACGCAGTCAACAGTTTGGGCTGGAAAAGAATGCCACTTCCACCGGACATCTTTGAAGGCCGGGATTCAATCGTCGATGAGATCGCTGGTATATTGGACGGATCGGAGATATCCCGCATTTGCATTCTTGGTCCCGGAGGGATGGGCAAAACATCTGTAGCACTGGCCGTTATGAAGACATCAGCGGTGGAATATCGCTTCGCAAGTGATAAACGTTTTTGGATTCCGTGCATAGAGGCCACATCAGCTAATCACTTAATCCAAGTTCTGTATTCAGCCCTTCGAATCACACGTAGCACTTATGACCCTCTCGAGGATATCCTGACCGAACTTTCCATAACGAAAGACCCTCGTCTTCTCCTCCTCGACAATTTTAATACACCGTGGGAGCCTCTCCAAGGCAGTCAGAGGGAGGTGGGGGATGTGCTTCGCCAACTAGCTTCACTTCCTCACGTGGCTTTGTTACTCACCATGCGAGCGACATTCCCGCCGCGAAGTGATATTGTTTGGCAACAGAAAAGCCTTTCCCCAATTGATAGTGCTGCTTCTCGAAGAATATTTATACAGATCAATGAAGTATCGGCTAGTGATCCCAACATAGATTGTTTGCTAGATGCCCTTGGACACATGCCGTTCGCCGTTACATTGATGGCTACCCTGGCAAAGCAATCGGGTGCCAATGCTCAACAATTGCTACATGACTGGAGACGAGATGGTACCAACATGATATCACACACGTCTTCTAATGAGGAAAATATGAACTGCAGCATCAGTCTTTCTGTTGGCAGTCGACTAATGGAACGGAATCCGGAGGCGTTGGATTTATTTGCTACACTGTCAATGCTACCAGCTGGAACAACGTTTCAAAAGCTGGATCATTGGATCCCCACATTGACTTCTAAAGTAGCATCAATCGCCACTCTTCGCAACGTTGCACTCATTATGGATACTTATGATCGCACTATCCACAAACGTTTGTTTGTGCTCCCTGTGGTACAGTCCTACATGCGGTTGGAAGGTCGAATATCATCCCAAATCCGCCAAATGGTTCGCAACCAGTGTTACAAATATATCATGGATCACAGTTCCCTTCCGGGATCCCCCTCTTTCAAAGATGATGTACAAGCAATCGCTGCTGAACACAATAACCTATGGACTATTCTCCGGGATGCAACACACATTGTGGACAGTAATAATGTTTCATACTCAAACAATGATGCAATTGTAGCGCTACTAAACTTCACGGAGCATCATCTTTATACTAAGCCCAATCCTGAAATTGCTGAACACACATTTCGATTCGCTCAGTTAACCAAACAGGACCGTCACATAGCCCAAAGCTTATTTCTGCTAGGAAAGACTTATTCTAGCATTGATCGCTTTGAAGATGCTTGTCTTTACTTTGAGCAAGGCATTTACACTTTCCAAAATCTTTCAACTGGACCAGATTATTTGATGTCTGGCAAGTGTGCCTTGTTGCTCGCTGAAGTTTGGAATTACATGGCGATGAAAAGTGACAAAATTGAAGTGCTTGTACTTTCTGCTCAAAAAGACCTTGAAAAGAGTGGTGATAGACATGGTATTGCCTTGGGGCAATTGCACATGGGTCGGTTTTACTGGTACAATGGGAAGTTCAAGATAGCATTATCATTTCTGAATATTGCCAAAGGCACATTTGAAGCCTTAAATTCTTTACTTGATCTTTGCCTTTGCCTGCATTTCATCCACAGATGTTATGCATTTCAACAGGAATATTTGGATGCCCTGGATTTTGCAAAACAAGGACTCAAAATAGCTGAGGAAATTGGGCATGATGAAGGCATTCAAACATCTATGAGGGCTGTAGGAATTGATCTTCTTAGTACAGGTCACTATGAAGAAGCCTTGATTATCCTAGAGAAGTCTTTGATACTCGCTCAAGAGTTGGGAAGTCCATTGGCTGCAGCACAGAGTTTAGAGCTCATGGGATATATCTATGCTGTGAATGAGAATTTCTCAGCAGCACAAGTTGCTTACAATGGTGCTCGAGGACACTTTAGCTCACTGGTGTTGGAGGGTACAGAGCTTGGCATGGCTGGTCACAAGAGATGCACATCCAACATTGCAATTCTGGAATCAGAACCCAATGAATTTTTTGAGAAGCATTCATATGCTATGCTATATTAAAGAAAACAAATCCCCTGCTGTCAGACATGCCAAACTCTGTTCAATTTTCTCTGGCCAATATTTTGTTTTCTGCCCTCTCCAATCTTCATCCCATAACTTTTTTACTCTTCCATTATGGTTAGTAGTTGTGTTCTCATTTTCCCTTCTCTGGTTCAATATCATCTCCTACACCCTTCTGCATTTCCCTTCCTATGGTAACCCTGATATGTTTTCAGAACTCTTTCCTATTCCTGACATTTTCAAGATCTTCATTTATAGCTTGGAGGGTCTCAAGGATATCTACCTGTCAAGGCATCTACAAGAGATCTCAGATATACCTGGGCATGCATGGCTACACTTAGTTTGGTGTTAGATATCATTTTGGCCTGTCATCCCTGTAACCATTTTCACTTGTTTTCCATCCTATTCATGTCTTTGTCTCTGCTTTTAGGATTGATCTTTCACTATATATATTTTCATAGAGTCTAGTGTTTCCCCATTTGAATATTAACTTGGGTATTCTCATCTCTCTTCTCATGTGACTTGTGAAGCATCATGGTAAGCTCCTGAATACTGTTTATACAGTTAACTCATTTCTATTGCCTTTGGCCTTGCCAAGGTGTCTGGAAAACCATTCCACCTCTTTACCATTCAGGCAAGTTGTTAAAAACATTGAATTGCCACTCATTTACTGTAAGTGGTGACTGAGGCTGTTGTTCATCTTCAGCCAATCCAATTGCATTGAGTATTGGAACAGTTGAATAAAGCTTTGCAGAACACCTGTGAGTGTGACTGGAAAGTAAACACTCAGGAAGCTTTCCCACACCCACAGTGGTGCTTACCTAAGCACCTATACAGCAGGTACCTAACTAGGTAACTGTTAAGGGACATGCAGGCTCATGGAGGGTTTCTGGAGAAACCCATGGATAATCCAGTAGGACTTGGCTTCAGCTTACATATAGGCTGTGCCATCATGAGATTGTGGTGTCCAATTTCAAACAGGCAGATGGGAAACCCAGGGAGTCCAGGAGTAGTCAATAGGTCAATAGGTTGAACAGTTGATAAATCAGAAGGCCAGTCAGAGATCCCATGGGCTCTGAGAAGGTTGGTAGTGTTGTGTTTCAAAGATGAGAGATGGAGTGGGATATGTGCTAAGTTACTGGGGGAGAACTAAGTTGATTTTCTGACTAGATTGTATGTACAACATTAGCTAGACTATATAGACTGTGGAATGTATACAATACCAAATCTGGTAATAATGAAGATCAAAACAAGTAATCATGAAATGAGACAAGTAAACACCAAACTAGGTGTTAGGGACAGAACAGAACAGGATGTGAAATATGGCAGGTGTAATGTATTCAGGGGATTCTCTTAGATAGCTCAATATATGCTATAGTGTCACAGAGCTTCAACAATAAAACAAGCAAAGGTCCAGTAATTTAAATACTGATAGATTAATGAGCTGCGCTATTAAGCTTAAACAACTCAAATCAATGCTTATTTTTATTATTGAAAGGTTCAATAGAACTGTGTATGACTCTTTTAGCAAATAAAAGAACTATTCCTTGAGAATAGGGGCTGGAAGCTGAATATATGCGCAGTAACTTGGCAGAGACTTGATATAAAGCTTCGGATTCTTGTATGCTTATTTGTAACTATTAATAGTTATTTAAAAAGGTGTTAAATAATTTATTAATAGAGAAAATAATTTGTATTGGATTATCTGAGTGCTTGTACTTGATTAATTCAATAAACTTAGGGCTGGGCCTTGAGTAATCTAGTATTGGCAGGGATTTCAGTAAGGATACTTATTAGGTTTATTATGTAATTAATAAGCCTAAGGGTAGCTGTGAGGCTGGGGGAACTTAGATGATTAGCTAAGTTCAAGAGTGCTGACAAAGATTCAAGATGCTGCGTTGTACATGAAGTCATGCGACAGAATAAAGAAAATTGTAAAAGTCACGTGCTTGTCGATCTGACGAATCTCAAGGTGAACGAGGAGGTAAACATCACTACTCCTGTGTCAGAGGGTATGGTAGACGCTGCAGGATTGTTAACACCTGTGGTGGAAGGTTAGCTTTCCTTGCTATGATTTATGTTTGGTCTGGTGACAAGATGAATCAAACTTCATTCAGATCCTCCGCGCTTATTTGTGAGCGATACATTCCCCCATTCAACAAAGGAGTCCACTGGTATCACAGGACTTAAACAAAGCATCAAGCAATCGTTGGGTAATTTAATCACTTCTTTGACTTGAGTCTCTAGTCCAACTGATTTTTCTGCAGACAAAGGCATCCGGTTATACAAGAGTTCCGCCTTAGGGAGCTATGGTAACTTACTCAGCAACAAATCAACCACTGGTCTATCTTCAGTTGCTCCAGAGCTCAGTCATTCCACAGAGGGGGATAGTACAAGGCCCTCCAAAGATACAAAAGAATCTTGGGAAAGTGATGCTGCTGTTCACATTGGTATGTTTACATCATGATAGAACCGGCAAACTAATAACTCCCCACATGTAGCCAATAGTTCTTTACCAACAACCTTACAACTTTTCTCTTCTTCTTCAGCTTCTTCATGCTGCTGTGCAGCCTGGGGCTGCCAATTGTTATTTGTATAGGGAATGTCCCATGACCAACCATGCTCACCCCTGGGAAAGAGCATGACATAATGAAGGGTGTACAAATGGCCTGTCCTTCATGCAATTGATGGAAGGCCCCCCCTTCTCTGAACAATAATATCCCTTGGGTCACCCTGACCTGTATCACCATCTCCAGGAAATTTGTTTTTTCAGCTCTTATTGATTCTGGCTCGACTCACTGTTTTCTAGATATGAAATTTACGAAAAAGCATTTGTTGTCAACTTATTCAATAAATCCCATTGGCCTCTGCCTCTTCGATGGCACAAGTAATTTGGTTGTTACCCAAGCTTGTGATTTACTTAGAAATTGTTGAAGCAACTGGATGTTTTGCAACCCCAGTATCCACATCTGAGCAAGCTGCTGACCTAGAAGGTGTCCCAGAAAAACATCATGACTTCATGGATGTTTTTAGTAAGCAGAAAGCTGACCAGCTTCCACCCACAGAGAATATGACTTAAAAATCAATCTTGAAGATGGCACCCAGCCACCCCTAGGACATATCTACCCACTCTTGTCCACAGAACTTTCCACAATCTGTGATTTTCCTGGATGAACATTTGTCCATAGGTTTTATCAGACCCTCAAAGTCTCCTTTTGGAGCACCTGTTCTGTTTGTCAAGAAAAAGGATGGATCCCTTTGACTATGTGTTGATTTCAGAGGACTCAATGCTGTCACCAAAAAGGATAAGTATCCACTCCCACTTATATCTGATCTACTCAATACCCCACAGAATGTCCAGATTTACACCAAAATAGATCTCAAACATGCCTATCACTTGGTCTAGATCTCTGCAGGTCCACTTTTAGAACCCATTATGGGGCCTTTGAGTGGTTGGTGATGCCCTTTGGACTCACCAATGCTCCATCTGTTTTTCAGTATTTTATCAATGACATTTTCTCCAACATGCTCGATGTATGCATCATTGTTTACTTGGATGACATTCTTATCTACTCCGAGGACCCCGCAGAACATGACAAACAGGTCTGTGAAGTTCTCCAGAGACTCAGACAACATGGTTTATTCGCAAATGGTAAAAAATGTACTTTTGACACAGACTCCATGGAATACCTAGGTTTCATTATGGGACCCGACAGACTCCACATGGACGAAACTAAAGTGCACATCATCAAAGATTGGCCTGAACCCTGAAAAGTTAAAGATATACAATCCTTCCTTGGCTTTGCCAATTTTTACCAATGGTTTATCTGCAGATACTCTGACATCATGGTTCCCCTTACCTGTCTTATGCATAAGGATACTCCGTGGAATTTTAATGATAAGAGTCAAAAAGCTTTCAATCTTTTAAAAAATTCTTTTTCATCAGCTCCTGTTCTGTCGCATTGGAAACTGGACTTCCCACTCATTGTTGAAATGGACACCTCAGACTATGCATTTGGAGCCATTCTGTCTATCCAGGACTCTGATGGAGAAGTCCACTCCATGGCTTTTCTGTCCTGGACTTTTACCAGAGCAGAGCTCAACTATGACATTCATGACAAGGAATTCCTGGCAATTTTTTCAGCTTTCAAAATGTGGCGACACTATTTGGAAGGCTCAGGAACTCCAATTGACATTGTAACAGATCACAAAAACCTAAAATATTTTTCTACTACAAAACCTTTGACCCACCGGCAGGCCTGCTGGTCTGAATATCTATCTGCCTTCAATATGATTATCCATTTTTGACCCAGCCATCTCGGTGGCAAACACAACACTTTAACTAGACGATGGGACATCTATCCTAAAGAGGGGAGCAACAACTATGCCACAGTAAACCCACACAACCTGAAACCTATTTTCATGAATCAGCGACTTACCACATCAGTCCACGCAATTTTCCTTGTCCATCCCATTGTCTGTGGAATTATCATTATGGATATTGAGAAGTTACATCAAGATATTCTATTGGCAATTCCACTAGACCCAATTACTAAAGCACACCTTGACAATCCCGTGGACCCCAATCAACCCTGGTGGTCTGTTGATCAGCATGGTTTCATTAGACTTGATGATCGCATCTATGTACCAGACTCCAATGGCCTCCACCTCAGGATCCTTCAGTACAAACATGATCATCCACTCTCAGGACATTTTGGGTACAACAAAACTCTATCATTAATAAGAAGGGAATATACTTGGCCCAGACTCCGTGGATTCGTTAAGCACTATTGTAAATCTTGCACTACTTGTCCCCACTCCAAATCTCAGTGACACAAACCATACGGCCTTTTGAAACAACTCCCAGTACCGGAACACCCATGGAATTCTATTTCTATGGATTTCATTGAACACCTACTGGACTCCAAAGGCTTTTCTGCCATTCTAGTCATTGTTGACAGATTCTCAAAACAAGGTATATTCATCCCTACATATGATACAATTACATCCATGCAGTTAGCAGAACTTTTTATTATCCACATATTTTCCAAGCATGGAGTTCTGTCCCATGTAACTTCCGATCGAGGATCAGATTTCATATCTCACTTCTTTAGATCCCTCGGGAAATCCTTGGACCTGAAATTACATTTCACGTCCGGACATCACCCAGAAGGTGACGGACAAACTGAATGCATCAATCAGACATTGGAACAATACCTCTGCATATATTGCAATTATCAACAGGACAATTGGAAATCCTTGTTACCACTTGCAGAATTTGCTTACAACAATACACCCTCGGCCACTACTGGTGTTTCCCCATTCTTTGCAAATAAAGGATATAATCCAAATATTACAGTACATCCAGAATGAAATCTCACCTCTGCTCATGCTCAAGAGTTCACCATGGACCTCCATGAGCTCCACAAGGAACTCCGGACTGCAATTAAGTCCACCCAAGAGCAATACCAACATTCAGCAGACAAACACTGGATCCTGCCACCCAACTTCAAGATTAGTGATCGTGTTTTTGTCAAAGCTCAACTCTTCCAGACTATTTGTCCATCAAAAAAGCTTGCTGAAAAATATTTAGGTCCTTTTGAAATTATCGCACAAGTAGGTTCAGTCTCTTGGACCTTACGGCTCCCAGATAGCATGCACGTGGTACACCCGGTATTTCATGTTTCTATGTTAGAACCTTGTACTGCTAACACTATCCCAGATCACATGCAATCTCCACCTCCTCTGGTCATTATTGATGGAGAGCCTGAGTTTGAAATCTCGCAAATTTTAGATTCAAAAATTGACAAGCATCAACCCACTTGTAAACTGCTTTACTTGGTTATGTGGGCGGGTTATGAGGGCACCAATGAAGAAACTTCATGGATTTTGGCCACGGAACTCAGTAATGCCACAGAGATTGTTACTGACTTTCATACAGCTTACCCACTCAAACCTGGACCATTATCTTCTCTCTGACTGCACTCCACAGACCCCATGTTATGTTTGGACTCATTCTCATTATTCCCTGTCGCCCTATGTCTCTCTTTGCTTTTACAGGTTCTGACATGTCTTTCAAGTCTTTAAGCAGATTTTCCACGGACTTTGATTCTTATGTTTTTCATGCTTTACTTTTATGATTCAAAAAAATTATTATCAAGTTTTATTGTTTCTATTCATCTACATTTATGGGGCTGTGTTTTTTCCCTGCCTCCTCAGCCATCTCCTCAGGGAGCTCCGCAACCTCTGTGGGAACCCCATCCTCATCTGACCTGGCATCCTCGGAACTTCCAATCTGTGGCTCTTCATATACACAGCCACTGTACTCTGCGAGAAACTTCCAAAATTTGTCATGGAGCCCATGGAGCTCATTGGCCACTACCATCTGCACCTTGTTGGCTTTCCTCAGCAACTCATTTTGGGCCTCTATGCCCTTGGCGATCTGCCCCAAAACCTCATCCAACCCAGACAACCTGTCAAATAAATGGGAAGCTGGAATGTATACAAACCCTCAATAGGACATGGTCACAAAAGGAAATACAAAAGTTATGTTATCAAGGATTTGAAAATGCTATTCCATGACTGCTGATGTAGTGTTTAAAGACATCATTATTGATCCACCAGGTCACAAAGTGACCAAGTAAGGTTGTGGGGTGGTAGCATGGTAGGGGCTTGCCCCCCACAGGTCACAGCCTTGTATAAGTTAATTCACATCAGTGGGTCCATGGGTGCTGTTGCTGAGTCATAAAATAGAAGCACCTGCGAGCGAAGCGAGCAGTACTTTCCCATGGTCTGCATCTGTGAGCAAAGCAAGCAGCCTGTTTCCCATGGTGTGTATTTGTGAGCGAAGCGAGCCTCGGGTTTCCCATACCCACAATGGCACACCGGTTACTGTCACATGCACTCCAGCATGACACTCCATCACATTTGTGACATAATATGCTTGGTCGCATGACATTGTAGAGAGTTCAATCAGAAAGTAACCTATTTGGCAATAGTTTCAAGTCACATCACAAGCACAAATTCTTATATATACTTTGGCACTCAAGACGACTTCTACACAGCCAAATCAGTTTCATCAAACAGACAACCAAAACTCCATCATGTTCAACACTGCATCATCCTCCAAAGTAACCCTCAGTTCCTACTCAAAACCGACTCTTCACTCCCAAATAGAACTCCAGCCAATAACATCTCGCTTCTCCTCATCCTCAGACATTATTTCCAAGCCCCTACCAGCCCACTCATGCTCCTCCAAGAAATACCATTGTTTCCTCCATCGACAGGGTATTCAACTCCCATATGCTCCAGACGATCCTGTCTTCATTCGTATAGAGCACTATGATGGCTCCTCCGAAATCCTCCACTATCAATTCGATCAAGTGTTCCAACAAGATTGTTCCCCACTGTCATCAGGAATCTGTTACATGGCGACGTTCACTCCAGTAGGAGATCACAGAGGACCCAAGTTATTCAGGACCCCAGTTCCAGAGGGAAGTCAAGTAGAGCCTCATCGAGGTCGTCGTCGATTTGTGTTCCTTGCGTGGTTGTGGAGCCTACTCACCACCTGGTTCTAAAATGGTGATTGATTGTGTCCCCTCCTTATACTGCAAAACTAGGAACAGAACACATCTAATCTCGGTTCATCGATTGGCAGTGTTGTCAAGGTTTCGAAATCAAGCATAGCATTTGAGGGTGATGCATTATCATGGGATTCTTGAGTGTTTCTGACTCATATCATCGATGTTTCATCAGCCATCACTTCTATTACTCCATCATCCCTATTGTCTGACTCACTTCCCCTATTGTTCTATTGTGTTTCCCCATTTATCCGTGTCACATGTCTGATCTCATCTTTTGTTTGTCATTCTCTTATTGTTCAGCGCAGCCTCCCCCTATTATTGTTCACAGCTTTACTAACACTCCTATTGTGATGACTCAGAGATGACTCACACCATATCGCATCGTTGTTTGTAGATGTTTGATTTGACCTGTGCTCTCTCATGTATATAAGGGCCTCTCTTTTGCCCACTATTGAACAAGCAATTTCGTTGTATCTCATTTCGAAGCTCATTCTTAAGGACAATCTCTTAAGTCTTACTCTCAGTCTTACTCCTACGGCCAGTAAGGGATACTATAGTGTCTCTTATTGTTGAAGTTCTACACTCCTCGACATTGGGCTTACGTCAGCCTTTTGTATCTATATTCGATTACATCATCTAAGGTCCGATCTCTAGCCTCTCGCTCCGAGTGTGTTTGGTTATAGACTGGTTTCACGAACGACTATGTTAGTGACCGTCATAAAGACTTGACCGTTGCATGCAGGTTATTAGGTCTTTTTCCTAGTAACAAACTTACAACGTGCCATTAATGCACTTCATCATGAAATTCATGCAGCACACCGCTTCACTCATGCCACACCACCTCACTCACACACACTGCCTCACTCACGTCATGCCACCTCACCCACATCATGCCATCTCACTCATGTCACGCCCACTCACGTCATGCCATCTCACTCATGTCACGCTACCTCACTCACATTGTGCCACCTCACTCACATCACATTACCTCACCCCTGTTGCACTGCCTCACTCACATTGCACAACCGGGTGCATTACATCACAAACACACCACCTCACTCGTGTCCTAGCTTTCCCATGTTATGGTCACACAGATGTTGTGCCTGTCACCAGTTTGTTTATTATTTCTCAATCTCTCTTTTCTCCAGTGAGTGCATGTACCATTTCCTTCTCTCTCTCTGATTGTCCTCCTCTCTCTTTTCTCCAGGACATGCATGTACCCTTTCCTCCTCTCTTTGTCCTCCTCTGATAAGCCTCATCTCTCTTTCCTCCAGTTGGTGTGTGTACCATTTCCTTCTCCCTCCATCCTGTGCTGATTGGCCTCCTCTCTTTTCTCCAGCTGGTGCACATTGTATTTCTTTCTTCCTCCATCTTCCTCTGATCAGCCTCCTCTCTCTTTAATCCAGTGAGTGTGTCTACCATTTCCTTCTCTGTTCATCCTCCTCTGATCTCCTATTCCTCCAGTGAGTGTGTGTACCATTTCCTTCCCTCTCCATCCTCCTCTCATCTGGCCCCTCCCTTTGCTCCAGGTGTGTGTACCCTTTCCTTCTCTCTCAGTCCTCCTCTGACCAGCCTCCTCTCTCTTTCCTCCAGGAGGTGTGTGTACCCTTTCCTTCTCTCTCCGTCCTGCTCTGATCAGCCTCCTCTCTCTTCCCTCCAGCTGGTGTGTGTACCATTTCCTTCCACTGTCCTCCTCTGATCGGCACTCTCTCTTTCCTCCAGTCAGTGCATGTACCATTTCCTTCTTCCTCTGCCCTCCTCTGACTGACCTCCTCTCTCTTTCCTCCAGCCAGTGTGAGTACCATTTCCTTCTCTCTCCATCCTCTTCTGATTGGCCTCCTGTCTCTTTCCTTCAGCCGGTGCATCCCTCTGGCCTGCTCTGATCTGCCCTCTCTTTCCTCCAGGTGGTGCATCCTTCTCTCCATCCTGCTCTGATCAGCCTCCTCTCTTTCCTCCAGCCAGTGTGTGTACTGTTTCCTTCCCTCTCTGTCCTCCTCTGATCAGACTCCTCTTTCCTCCAGTTGGTGTGTACCATTTCCTTCTCTCTTATCCTCTGATCGACCCCTTTCTCTTTCCTCCAGTTGGTGCATGTACTGTTTCCTGCTCTTTCTGTCCTGCTCTGATCAGTCTCCTCTCTTTTCTCCAAAAGGTGTGTGTGCCATGTCTTTCTCTCTTCATCCTCCTATGATTGGCCTCCTCTCTCTTTCCTCTAGGAGGTGCATTACACTTTCCTCCACTCTTCATCCCCTTGATTGGCCTCCTCTTTCCTCCAGGATGTGTGTGTACCCATTCCTCCTCTTTGTCCCCTTCTGATCAGTCTCCTCTCTCTTTCCTCCAGGATGTGCATATCCCCTTTCCTTTCTCTTCATCCTCTTCTGATCGGCTTCCCCTCTGTCCTCCAGGATGTGCATGTCCCTTTCCTTTCTCTTTGTCCTCCTCTGATCAGCCTGCTCTCTCCTCCAGGGTGTGTGTGTCCCCTTTCTTCTCCCTTCAACCTCTTCTCATTGGCCTCTCTTTCCTCCAGGAGGTGAATGTCCCCTTTCCTTCTCTCTTCATCCTGCTTTGATCGGCCTCCTCTTTCCTCCAGACAGCAGTGCATGTACCCATTCCTTCTCTCTCAGTCCTGCTCTGATCAGGCTCCTCTCTCTTTCCTCCAGGAAGTGCATGTACCCTTTCCCTCTCTCTCCATCCTGCTCCCACTGCTTTTTTGAATCAAAATAAAATACAGTAAATGAAAGTAAAATGCTTCAAAATAAAAGAAAATCAGAAAAATAAAAATAAAATACAATAAATAAAAATAAAAAGTTTAAGTCCTTCCTTAGTTCAAAGACTGGGATTAAATATGTAGAGACCAAAATATAAGATTTTCCTTTGTTGCTGGCAGCTACATATACTCAGAGTTACACAGTACTAAGTTACAAAGTATTAAGTCATTGTGAGGCCAATGACTTAGAGAGGATTTATAGTGATACAAAATAATATTCCAGGAGCCAAAAGATAATCCCATGCAAGCTTGAAGGGCAATAAAGGAAACTACAAGTCAATATTCACACTGAAGACACATAGTTCACAAAACAATAATTTATACTAAAAAACTCAATATCAAAGAGGTGAGTGGAATGGGGAAGAGGGCAATGGAATATCTATACAAACTAAATGGGGATCCAGAGTATACAGAAGCTATCAATGTGATGTGACCATATAAAAAGACTCATGTGGAAGGAATAGAAGAGCAATATGGAATGAAACAACTGAATGACAAAAGGTTATACCAAAATGTAAGTGTTAAGAGTGGGACAACATGAGAAAGGGGGAAATGGGAGACCAAAAGGTCATTATATATACTTAACCAGCAACTCCATTTCTAAAAACAAGTGGAGCTTGGCTTTAACATGTGTTGTGCCCTCACATAAAACTGTCAGATGCTCTGATACTTTGAAACAAGGCAAGAAAGTATATTACAGGATGGATTATGGCACTTAGCTGTAAATGAGGGTCCAGAGGCTAAGGTCAAAAAGGGTCATAAGTCTCAGTCTGGCCAGACACTAGCAAAAGGATTAAGCAGTATGAACAATACTTAAAAGGTAAATGAAGGTATAATTGCATACACTTCTAAACATGAGAGGGGGCTCTAAATGAGTATTCTAAGTCAATATTCAAACTGAAAGATAGTAGTGTACATGATGGGGTTTTATACTGAAGTAAATGGAAGCACAGAGCTGAAAGTGGAGATTGGATATTAGCAGAACAAAGGAAATTGGGAAACTGAACAAGATATTAAGAAAAGGAATACAAGACAACAGAAAAAAGTTAAATATTCTGAGGTGGCAAATGATATGGTGAAGTGATGCAAAGAATAATGATGTATGTCATTAGAACAGAACTGAGATAGAGTGTCTGGAAAAGGCAATGATTAAGTGATGTGTTCTTGGGTATCACAATACCAGAGAAAAGTATACATATGTACTGTAGGTTGAAAATACAGGGGCCTGAACAATGTGGTTCTTAACAGAAAGGTTCTAAATCAATGTTTGAACTGGAGATTAGTAGAATACAAGACAATAATTTATCCTAAAAGATTCAATGGCAGACAGATGAGTGGAATGGAAGGAAAGTGGGGTATGAGTATGAAAAAGAATAAATAGGGAGCTAGAATCTGCAGAAATCCCCAATATAACATGGGGGAAGGGTAATCACAGCCATATGGGAAGTTGGAAGTCCAATGTGGAACAAAAAACCTGACACTTCAAGAGAAACAAACTGAGGAAGAATATAAATACTATTCCAAGCCAAATATGTAGTGTTTAAGGATGTTATTATTGATCCATGAGTAAGTATTCAGCAAGGTTCCAAAAGGAGGCTGACTTATGTTTTTTAGGTTCAGTGAGTTTACAAATGTATATAATGTATATAATTCTGAATAATGTAAAATTTAATCACTTTAAATAAAGTCTCTGAATGAGAATAAATAGGAAGCTGGAATGTACAGAAGGTAATATGAAAGTTATGTGATCAAGTATTTAAAAATGCTATCCCAAGACAGATAAGACTACTGCTGTAGTATTTAAAGACATTATTATTGATCTACCAGGTCATGAAGTGACCAAATAAAGTTGTGGGTGGTAGCATGGTGGGGGCTTGCCCCCCCATGGGTCACAGCCTTGTTGGAAAGTAAACACTAAGGAGACTTTCCCACACCCACAGTGGACTATACTACTAGGTGCTTATCTAAGCACCTATGCAGTAGTTACTGACCTAAGTTAACTCACTCAATACTGCACCTACATACAGTGCTGGGAAAAATACTACAAATATCAGAAAAGTATGGAGATCATAATAGACTATGTTAGAGCTGTAGTATCATACTCTAACAGCTCCTTCCTCTTTTGTAACTACTACATGTCCAACTGCTGGCCACCTTAAGCTCATACATCCACCCCAAAATCCCACAAGGCCATAAACACGCATGTTCATTGACCTTGTCTGATGTTTGTGAAGTCATATTTTTGTATACGTCTTCCCTTTCCTGGCACACTGGTTTTTTCCTTCGTTGAATTACCTGGATCAAGAAGATTTCAACGTTGCACCACTCGGCGACTGGAGCTACGAGTTGCCTACGACAACTTTTCATTTCCTATATTGCCGTATGGATAAGACTCTCGTTTTTATTTGTGTTATCGTCGTGTAATTTGTGGACCTGTAGCTAAGGGATCAACGGTTCACTGCAGCTACCACTAAAATATAAGTACGTCACCCCATGGCCGTTCCCTCTTCCCTGCTGGGAATCTTTCTGTCTTGTCCCTTCTTTGTCCTATTGTCTAAGGCTAGATCGCCACGACTTAATTTCTATATTTGGTGACATGAGCGGTTTCCTGGCCTCGCTGTACCATTCTGCCAAAACATCGAACTCCAGAATGGTTTGCGCTCGAGGCATCCCAGAAACCTCCTCGGTATTGTATCAAGCTATCGCCTCTCAACAGCTCTTAAAATACTAACTAGTCAATACCTGCTCGTGATACATTCCCGGTGCGTTCTTACTTCCAGAGGCATATGAACTGTCCTCTATTTCAGTGTGGGTCTCTGGCCGATAAAAATCACAGGAGGACACAAACTAAACAATTATCCTAAGGAAACATAGATTCAAGTCAACCCTGCCCTCTTTGAGCTGGTGCTCACATGCTATGAGTACTCGCATTGTCATCCCCCGCCTGAGAACGTTTCCTTGACACATGATGCCGTTACTTGTGCTCTTACCGCCGGCCCACGTTGCTACTCCCCTCACTCTACTGCTCTTAGAAACAGCCCCACTTCTATGCGAATTTCGAGGCCTTGGTAGATAAAATTATCAAGTTCTTACTACCTACCATCATCGTCATGATTATGACGAGTATTTTATCTATGCGAATCTGGAAGGAGGAGCATTTGAGGCATGCTCCGGGCACGAGGCGGACCGATTTACAAATTCGGTAAACTTAAAAGCATAGCCCTGGATGAGAATGGACGCATTTCCTCACACTACTATTACCCTATGGACTCTATTTGTCACAATGATAGAAACATAACGGAGGTATTGCCGACATATGGACTTAGCTACTTGAAGCTGATTTTTCCGACGGCTATTCTGCAGTCGAGAGCATAATAATGTGAAATATATCTGACGCTTCGAGCTCTCAGAGTGGCTCAAAGTAGACAGCATCGAGCGCTGTCAAACATAGTTTCGTGGAACACTTTGGCACTTCAGGTTCTCTATGCCCTTTACCCATGCCCCAGATAAGCTATGTATACATTTCTCACCATTTACCTCTCGCAACCCCCCCTTCTCTCCGTATCTAAACATTGTTACTCGTCTTGGGAGATTACCTCCAATTTACCTACAATCAGAACGTGAGCCAATGAGCGCTTACTTTCAAGTCCGCGGTTTTCGGAACTCCAGGAAGGAGACAGCATTAAAGCACAAGCTCCAGCAGAGTGAACATCCTGTACGATCTATCACAGATGAACAGGTATCGTGTGGATGATTTTTCTCAAAGTCTTGTATTCATAAATGGACAGATTAAGATCGCCGCAGACGAAGACAAGGTTTCGAGCTCGGTGCCAACAACAACAGATCTCTTCAAGGATGGAAGTAAACAAGTGGTGGGGGTCCTTCAGGCTGCAGCGACTTATGTTCCACACCCTTTCGTAATCATAGTACTCTAGTACTGCTTCTCGAAACATCTTTATACGGATCAATGAAGTATCGGCTAGTGATCCCAACATAGATTGTTTACTAGATGCCCTTGGACACATGCCTCTCGCCGTTGCATTGATGGCTACCCTGGCAAAAGAATCGGGTGCCAATGCTCAGCAATTGCTAGATGAGTGGAGACGATATGGTACCAACATGATGTCACATACGTCCTCTAATGAGGAAAATATTAACCGCAGCATCAGTCTTTCTGTTCGCAGTCGACTAATGAAACAGAATCCGGAGGCGTTGCATTTATTTGCTATACTGTCAATGCTACCAGCTGGAACAACATCTCAAAAGCTGGATCATTGGATCCCTACATTAACTTCTAAAGCATCATCAATCGCCACTCTTCGCAACGTTGCACTCATTATGGATACTTGTGATGGCACTACCCACACACGTTTGTTTGTGCTCCCTGTGGTACAGTCCTACATGCGGTTGGAAGGTCGAATTTCATTTCAAATCCGCCAAATGGTTCGCAACCAGTGTTACAAATATATCATGGATCACAGTTCCCTTCCGGGATCCCCCTCTTTCAAAGATGATGTACAAGCAATCGCTGCTGAACATAATAACCTATGGACTATTCTCCGGGATGCAACACACATTGTGGACAGTAATCCTGTTTCATCCTCAAACAATGATGCAATTGTGGCGCTACTCAACTTCACGGAGCATCATCTTTATACCAAGCCTAATCCTGAGATTGCTGAACACACATTTCGATTTGCTCAGTTAACCAAACAGGATTGTCACATAGCCCAAAGCTTATTTCTGCTAGGAAACGCCTATTTCAGCATTGATCGCTTCGCAGATGCTTGTCTTTACTTTGAACAAGGCATTCACACCTTCCAAAATCTTTCAACTGGACCAGATTACTTGATGTCTGGCAAGTGTGCTTTGTTTCTCGCTGAAGTCGGGCATTACATGGCGATGGAAAGTGACAAAATTGAAGAGATTATACTTGCTGCTCAAAGAGACCTTGAAAAGAGTGGTGATAAATATGGTATTGCCTTGTGGCAATTGCAAATAGGTCGGTTTCACTGGTACAATGGGGAGTTCAAGATGGCATTATCAATTCTAGATATTGCCAAAGGGACATTTGAAGCCTTGAATTCTTTACTTGATCTTCGCCTTTGCCTGCATTTGATCCACAGATGTTATGCATTTCAACAGAAATATTCGGAAGCCCTGGATTTCGCAAAACAAGAACTCAAAATAGCTGAGGAAATTGGGCATGATGAAGGCATTCAAACGTCTATGAGGGCTGTAGCAATTGATCTCATTGGTACATATTGCTATGAAGAAGCCTTGAGTACCCTAGAAAAATCTTTGATACTTGCTCAAGAATTGGAGAGTCCATTGGCTGCAGCACAGAGTTTAGAGCTCATGGGGTATATCTATGCTGCGAATGAGAATTTCTTGGAAGCACAGGCTGCTTATGATCGTGCTCGAAGGCACTATGGCTCACTGGTGTTGAAAGGTACAGAGCCCGAAATGGCTCGTTACAACAAATGCACTTCCAATATTGCAATTCTGGAATCAGAACCCAATGAATTTTTCGAGAAGTATTCATGTCCTATGCTATATTAAGGAAAACAAATTCCTTTGTTATCTGGCATGCCAAATTCCATTCATTGTTCTCTATGCAGCCAATATTTGTTTTCTGCCCTCTCCAATCTTCCTCCTATACATTTTTCACTCTTTCCATTATGGTTGGTAGCTGTGTTATCATTTTTCCTTCTCTGGTTCTATATCATCTCCTACACCCTTCTGCATTTCCCTTCCTATGGTAACCCTAATATGTTCTCAGAACTCTTTCCTATTCCTGGCATTCTCAAGATCTTCTCTTATAGCTTGGAGGGTCTCAAGGATGTGTACCTGTAAAGGTATCCACAAGAGATGTCAGATATACCTGGGATTAGGTATCATTTTGGCATGTCATCCCTGTAACCATTTTCACTTGTTTTACCTCCATTCATATCATTGTCTTTCCTTTTAGGATTGACCTTTAACTAAATATATTTTCTTGTAGTCTAGCATTTCTACATTTAAATATTGACTTGGGTATTCCCATCTCTCTTCTCATGTGACTTGTGAAGCATTGTGTTAAACTCCTGAATACTGTTTATATAGTTAATTCATTTCTATTGTCTTTGGTCTTGCTAAGATGTCTGGAAAACCATTATACCTGTTTACTATTCAGGCAAGTTGTTAAAAACATTGAATTGCCACTCATTTAAGTGGTGACTGAGGATGTTGCTCATCTTCAGCCAATCCAATGCATTGAGTGTGAAAATTCCTCCAAATGAGCTATCACTATACAACTCTGGAGTTTCTAACTTCATGCCCACTTTGATGACAATCAACTTCTCAGGATCTCAATCCTGGTTTCCACACAGTGCATTATATGAAATTGCAGGACAAGGTTGCATGATCCTGGCTGTGAAATCTGGTGGATGCTGCATACTTCAGGGCAACACTTGCACAAGTAACAGTGCTACCAGATTAAAAGAGAAGCCACAATGGCCTCAGTTAAGAGACAAGGCTGTGATTGGAACCAAGTGAAATTTTATGAAAATATACAAATAATAAATAGCTTGTGTTTGCAAGACAGTGGTGTCAATTTTCTTCTTTATTGGATTTATTTGAATTTACTGGAATTTAATTGACCCAGCTCGAATGTTTTTACTTGCTTATTTATCTCAATATCCCTGAATTTTTTCTTAATTTACCAGGTTTTCCTCTAATTTTCTCGGATTTTATTGTAAATTTTCGAGATCAGCATAGCATTCTTGGAGTGATTGGTCATTGAATGACCTCACGCACAACAAGAGCGCGCACCTTTGGTGTTAATTTCAAGTACGGGCAAAGAGGTCGAAATGAAGTTGGAAGAAGGAAAATCGGAACTTTGGATTCATAATCTCATGATGGGCTTGGATAAATGGTACGTGGGCACCATGGTGTTGAATTTAGGTACTGCCAGTAAGCTAGAACACAATTAACAATGGTTAGTCAGCTGTTAAGTTTTCGTGGTGCTGTTCCTAGACTGTATGACTTTCCGTTTGTCTGAGTGAGGTGGCAGTACTCATTGTAAATGGATAAGGACTAAACAAATACAAATAGACCTTATATAACCCAAAATATGTGGTGAATTCCCAACCGCAGCGACCTGAGCCCTAATGCTTGTGATCCCTCGCTAACCCAAATCCCAGAAAAGTCAACATCAGCACCCGAGACTGGCATTTGGTTCGCTGCCATGAAGCAATGATTTTAACATGTCACTGAGGTATGTTGGACAGTTCTCCCTAGTACTCACATGTTCCAGTTATATCTAGTACTCATATGGTATTTCATTATCTACATATATGTACGGAACATTATGTAATGCATAGTGATTTATCGCTGAGTTCATTATCTATAGAATCTGCGTATAATCCTTTCAGGAAGCCGGGATTGGGTTTGTTGAGAACTTGCATATAGTCCATAAATTATTAAAAATAGTATGAGTTGACTCTATTGCAATACACAATCTACAAGGGTTTAATAAGCTTGTAATAAAAGTACTTGTGTCTCAATATCTTGTGTCAGTTAGTGTAGCACCTCCTGACAATATAGGTTTGGTGCTCTGGGAGGTCTATAGTGGTTCTGACACACATTAACCTCCAAATGCATGGTCCACAATTAGCATCTTCATATGAAAAGTTGCAATAATTGGTGGACTCCCCCTATAAAAAAGTGTGTTTCATCATCAAATTTAACATAAATAGTAGGATACAATGTGGTGATAATCTTGTACTATTTTACCTTCGCATGAATATTGGGGGGTTTCTAAATTGTTATCTGTTTTTATAGGAGACAGCACGATGATGAATGCCAACTTGATGCTTCTAATCGAGCAGTTTCCATTACTAATCGCAAGACCATGACCAGACTACTCAGTAAATTGGTTTTCTATTCGGACCGCCCTGGACCTGGAGGAAGTTCCAATTCAAGAAGGCTCCTCGACGTTGTGCAACGTCTAGAGTTTGGACTTCCTCCCAATACTTATAGTCATTTGTGTTACAGATCAAGACTAACACGTGCTCCAGGCACGGAGCCATAGGACTTACCCATCTTATTGTATCTTGTATCCATTTTCTTAGCAATCTCGTAATCTTCCTTCTTTTTGTTCCAATGTCTATTGTTCTGCTTCCTCATAAATACTTTCACAACTAGTACGGGAACCTCAGTCGATTTACACACTTCGTATTAACTGAGGCATGATATGACTTATCTGTTAATCATCATAGTTTTACTTACTTGTACAACCAGCATATATCTATTATAGGTGCTAGCTTGAATACTAATCGATTTACACCCCTCGTGTCGGCTGCGACATGTAGCAGCAGTGACGGGCATGGGTAGACCCAAACATGAAATGTATGGGAAATATTTTTGGACTACGATGACAAAACGAACTTAAAATATCAAATACAGCATCGTCAACAACCTCCCGGCGACCATCCCATTGGCCCAAAAGTCTCTATGCCGAAACCCACAAAACCACAAAACCCAGGCAAGCCTGTCAAGAATTATTTGATATAGTTATCTTTTTCTGAATAACGAGTAATTTCATTTCCTCCGTATTTTGAAATAAAACACCAATTTATCCTTGTTCTTGGATATTAGACACTTTGTACATAGTCCATCAGTGACAACTCATTGTATTCGCAAAAATCTTTGTCAACTTTGCCCGACGTTATGCAATTTGGCTTTGACCATTTCATTACAAAGAAACAATACCACACACATCTACACACTGGATTCTAGGTGTTACATAACAGAATTAGGCTAATGTGTACCATAAAGTTGAATGGGGGTATGGAACTCCATCATTTTCTTTTGTGCATCACTATTGGGATATCTGTCTTACTATCTTTTTGTTCTTGCCTTTTCAGCTTATTGTTCTATCGTCCAGTATTGTATAACTACATGACCCATGCTCATCACTATTGTTCTCTCACACTTAAATGCCAATGCTACGAAACTCTGTCCTTCTCAGTTAATTCTCACTATCCATTGACTGAGACATATTATCTGTTATAATTCTTGCCACTCAGGCAGGCAATGGAATCTATTGATGTTATCCTTACCCGACTACTAACCACAATAGGCATGGCAAATTGACAAGCTGTATAGAGGATTTGTATATGACACGCTCCAATATTGAAAAATGCGTCATTTATTTAACAATTATTCAGAGAATTGGTGCACTCCGTTGCAAGGGAAGCAAATGACCATCCCTCGACCTGGATTTACTGAGGAAGTATAATGCAAGGAAACCTTAGAATTGGAACACCAGCAGTTCATGCAGGCGTCAGTCATTCCAACCGATTTCAAAGATATACATACCTGCTGCCGTTCACCAGCATCGTCAGGGAGCATCCATAACTACTTGTAGAATCCGAGATAATGGAGGATTATCTTCGGAACATCGCAACATGGATCCGAAAATTCCATATTCCTTGGGGACTGCCGAAATGTAGAAAGAAAAAAATCTGTGGCGGGGTCTTGTAATTGTTGGTCCCACCTTGATTGCAACCCAGAATGTCCCCTATCGCGTTAGAAAAGTGGATTTCTGGATATGTGATGAATTAGAGGCGAAACCTTTTGATTATCGGGCCGGCATAGAAGCCAAGCCGAGGAATTATAAATAGCTCTGCTCCCAGTCGGTGCTTCTAGCATAGGGTCCCAGTTGCTGCTTCTAGCGTAGCTCGGCACCCAGTTGCTGCTTCTAGCGTAGCTCGACACCCAGTTGCAGCTTCTAGCGTAGCTTGGCTCCCAGTTGCTGCTTTTAGCGTAGCTCGGCTGAAAGGCTGCTGTCTAATGCAGCCTTACATTGGCATCGGTCCAGACGTTGATAGGACCAAACTGTATTCCTCGAGAACGGCGAGTACGATACACGATGATGACGGTAAGTAAAACGATATGAAAAAAACTACTATGCGCGTCTGTGATAACGTAATCATTATGTCGTAAGCCACCAGGCTTACATCGGCACCCAGTTGCAGCTTCTAGCGTAGCTTGTTTCCATAGTGGGGCCGCCGCAAACGCCGGCGCTCGATGGTCAGATAGAGATGGCTTGACGAATTACTGATGAAGTTTTTCTGGAGTCATACGTTCGCCAGTACTTTGCATTATGCCACTGAGCAGGTATATCATATTGCGATCCGTCACGCTGTACGACATCATGTATTCTCACCTCTCAGGTAGGCAATGGAATCTATTAATGTTATCCTTGCCCGACTACTAAACACAGTAGGCATAGCAAATTGACAAGCTGTATAGAGTATTTTGAATATCACACGCTCCAAATATTGAGAAATGCGTCGCTTATTTAACAACTATTCAGAGAATTCGTTCACTCCGTTACAAGAGAAGCAGATGACCACCCCTCGACGTGGATTTACTGGGAGAAGTATGATGCAAGGAAACCTTAGAATTGGAATACCAGCGGTTCATGGGGGTGTCAGTCATTCCCCATATTTGAGGATATACCTGCTCCCGTTCACCAGCATCGTCAGGGAGCACCCCAAACGCCGGCAATGAGATGTATCACTACCTGTACAGCCGAGATAATCGGGGTATAACAAATATAATATCTCAGTCGACACGCTTGGTGAGAATCGACTAATATTAAATAACACCTATAACAAATATAACATCTACTCCGGAATTATTAGTTATGTCGTGTAATGAGAATAATGGGTATCGTACCTCAGTCGACACGCTTGGTGAGAATCGACTGAGGTTATGCTATGTTGCGTAGCTAGTACTTATACTGTATCGGAACAAACAATATAAAGTCATCTGACGCGAGGGTAAAGAGTAGTAAGACATAAATATAAAATGGTTGCAAGACATGATCGTAAAAAGTGATCTTATCGTAATCTTATCGTAGCTTGAATCACTTCAAGCTTATTGTCGTTATGGTTCACGATGAGTCGTTAGGGGTCGTGATGAGTCGTTTATGAGTCGTCGTGATTAGGGGTCGTGATGAGTCGTTATGAGTTGTCGTGAGTACACATGAGCCTGAGTACACGTGAGCCTCAATTTACAACACGGGGATTATTCTCGACAACATCCCGTTAGAAAGTGGATTTCTGGATATGTTATGAATTGGAGGCGATATCGGGGGTCATCTATCCAACTTAGAAGCCAAGCTGCGCTATTATAAATCCGGTAACGGTTTTGTTCCTTCCAGCGTGGGTTGGCTTCAAGCCATAGGGAGCCGGGGCAAACGCTACCCGACACTCCATGGTCATACTGACTTCGTAGCCACACAAGGCCGTGATTGGGGCTGTGATATGAAAATATGAATAGCTCGTGTTTGCAAGACAGCGGTATCCAATTTCTTCTTCACCCATTGGATTGATTTGAATTTACAGGAACCAACACGACTATTTTCACTTGGTTATTTATCGCCATTTCCCGGAATTTGGTCTTAATTTACCAGGTTTTATTCTTATTGTTTCAGATATTATGGGAATTTTCGAGCTCAGCATAGCATTCTTGCGGCTTTAATTTCAACTAAGTGGAAACGAAGTCGAGTACAACACAGAAGGCAAATCGGGAACTTCGCTTATAATTGGGCATGATGGCCTAAATGACCCCAGGGGAAGCGTCTAAACAATTGATTAGTCAGCACGGGACTAACTCACGGAGTTATTTATAGAATCTGCCTATAGTTTCAGGAAGCCGGGATTGCGTTCGTTGAGAACTTGTACAGTACGGAAATAGTCCGATATAGCGTGGTAAAAATATTGGACTATCTTACATCAGCATGAATATCAGTGGTTTCTAAATTGTTGTCTTTGTCTCTGTCCGTGTTTGGTGAGCGGACCCCCAGTGGAAGCGAATCCGGGGGCCGCAGGCTCCATTGCACAAAGCATGCTGATGGGGACATGAGCGAGCCCCAACAGCATGCCAAACTAGTAGTAAATACATGAAAACTCAATCTAAACTACGAGTTTTAGGGCAATAAAGGAGCAGGAAAGGGTGGGATGGTGGGAAAAAGAAAAGTACTCAAGGCAAGGCTGAGCAATACCTTGAGGGCCGGCCACTCAGATGATGGTGGCAAGAGACAAAGGCGACAGGAAAGGGTTCCAGTGTAGCGGAGTTTAAACACTCCCATTGCAAAGACCGCGATCTAATTTATTAGACCGTCCCATCTTTTTTGTAGGATCGGGAGTGCTTACATAAAGTCTCCGCCTAAGCGAGCGCGCCCATTAACGAAAATGAGGCTGTGGTCTTAAGATCTAAACACACCATCACGGGTGAGCCTAAATACTCTGACGTGGGAATATTACATTAGGCGACAGCACCCACATGCTTTGTAATAAAGTGCTGTGGATCTTTTTTTCATTTCTAACTTCTAACACTAGGGTCTGAAAGTTTTCCTGATTTATTTTGGAGAACAAAATACTTCTTGAATCACTGCTCTCTGGCTGTGGTGTGCTCGTGTTGCATGTAAAACACTGCTATTTTTGAGAAGTATGTTGACATAGGCCCCATATAGATAAAAAGTTTCGTTGATCAAACATGTAAAACCTAGCTACTTGATTTGAGTTGGACACGTCATGCTTGGAACCATTATTCAAGTATTGAATTATACCACCTATCGAAAGAATAGAGAACTTTTCAAATTCACTTGCAAAATATTAGGCCTCCAACTATAAATAAAATACTATTACATCACCAATCAATCACACTGCCTGGAATCCGGCTATGAAGCCTGTGTTCTCCTAAGATAATACTAAAATCCATCGGTATTCATCGATCCTCCATATTCATTAAGATTGCCGACACAGCCAAGCCCCTAAATACCAACGTGGGAATATTACATTAGGCGACAGCACCCGCATGCTTTGTAACACGTCGTTCGCGTCGCGTTTGTTTGGTCACACCATCAAATAAAATTCATTCTCACCTCAGATCTTCCGCGAGGAGGAAAAGTATGACCTGGGGATACAGGAATTTACTTCGCCAGCCATTCCCTTGCAAGTACATCTATATATACATTTTCGGGGGTATGTCAACATCTCAAGAATAGCAATGATTTACATAAAACACGACCACACCACAGCCAGAGAGCAGTGATTCAAGAAGTATTTTATTCTCCAAAATAAATCAGAAAAACTTTCCGACCTAGTGTTAGAAGCTGCCATGATCAAATTTCCAATAAACTCTGATGAGCCATCCTTATTGCCTTAACGTTTTTTTAAATAAAAAATTCATGTAAGTGCTGAGTGTTCGCAGATCTTGTCTGATGGAAACGCAAGTATAGGTTGGATGAATGCTTACATAACGCTGATTTCTACGCCACCATTGGTCAACGTCTCATGTCGTCTATTTTTACGCGACCACCTTGGTCAACGTCTCAACCAAAATGGGTACATGTAAGCAACAGTCCATGCCCTATAAAAGGGAGCCCCTGTTCGTCACTTTCAGCCCAACTCTCCCCAACTCCTTCGACCTTTCCCATGGTATCGTAAGAATACCTCTCCTTACCTCATTGTATACCGCTCATGAATCCACCCTAGCTTTACTGCGCGTGCCGTGAAAGACCTCAAACTGCGTGTCCCACCACCACCTGAAGACCGGTACGTGTCCCCCCCCTTGTTCTGTCCCCAAATCCTTCAACCACTTCGCGCATTTGAAATTCCAATGAATTTTTGGAGGATTCTGCATGCGCATTATGGCTTACCCAACACCTCTGACAATTCGTGTTTTGAAGTTACAGGTCGATCCCCTATCAACCTTCAAGCAGTGTTCACTGCGTCACCATCCGTCGCCTTTGCGACAGTGAGAGCAGTGACAGGCATGAGGGTAGGCCCAAACATGAAGTGTATGAGAAATATTTTTGACTGCGATAAGAAAACGAACTTAAATATTAAACAGAATCATTTCCAACCTCCCATCCGGCGACTATCCCATTGACCCAAAAGTCTCTCCGCCAAAACCTACGAAGCCACAAAAGCCTGTCAAGAAGTAGTTGACTATATCTTGCATCTGAATAACAAGTGATCTCATTTCCTCCGTTTGAGGTCCCATTTTGAAAGTAAAACACCAATTTATCCTTGTTCTTATAAGTAGATGGATATCAGACACTTCATTCGGTACATTCGTTTGCCAAAGTTATGCAGTTCGGCTTTGACCATTTCATTACAAACAAACAATACCACACACAGGCTCATCCATGAAACTGACGGCGGAAAACCATCTATTTTGCTTTCTACCGAAACAGGAGCATATGGCAATAGAAAGACAGGCAGAAACAGAAACATACCGCATGCATGTGAAAAAATGGAATCAGCGCCATAGCTCTTCATCCTCATGTTGCAGTACCATATGGTGGCGGGGATCATGCTTGTGTTTGTGTTTATCCGGAAACGACCCTATGTAGATGTTTCAGTAAGGATGTGACACTGAAGGATAACTTAGGATGGTAAAATGACAAGAAATTGTGATTACACATACTTGCGAAGCCTGACGGCGGGAAATTTTTGCTCCTTCTCAGCAGCGCGTTTAGCAACGAGGGTTCTACAGGAAGTTGAATTTAAAATTAAGTACAATATTATATATGAGCAACCATTGTGAATAGACGTACTCGTATTGGGCCTTCTGCTCCTTTTGACGGTCCACCCGCCTACGATTAAGGCTGTGAAGATGACGACAGCGTTGGAGACGGATGGGGGGTTGCCAGAAGTTGGATTTTGGGGCTATGAATTGAAGGGTTAGACATTGCACAAGACGAAAATTACTCTACACATTAGACTCCCGTCTTGGTATACGGCTTCGCATCCGGCGTCTTGGAACTCTTTGCCACGCCAGATCTATTCACCGGAATATGGTTGGTTATCTCATTTCACTTTAACCTGATTTGGAAAACATATGATTACCGGAACAATGGCTTCCATATCTCCCCACAAGCTCATCTTCTCTGGAGGATATCTCGAGAACATAAAAAAACCCCTTTTCTTTGGCCGTCTCATCTCGCCTTGCTGTGAGCATTCTCAAAGTATCCGTTTTATCTCTCTGCCTTCGGCATTTCACTGTGAACCAGACTCTTGTAGTTTGTCGTTCTTGGGACGTAGTGAAGTAATATCTTCAATTCACCTCGCATCTGCCAATGCAGGGAGCAGTAGTATTTTCTGCGTGGCCTCCTAAGGGGGATACTCCAGCTTTATCTAGTAATCTGTATGTGCCTTTCTTCTCTCCAATTCCTGTCTAAATAGTTTAACTATTTGGCGTGTTGGAATTCGAGTGCACTGTTTTTGTATTTTGCACACGTATTGTGGGTTACGCAAACACCGCTGACAATTCGTGTTTTAAAGTTACAATTCGAACCCTTATCAATCTTCAAGCAAAGAACCCAGTGTTCAGCGCGAGGGGTCCAATATTTTTGGACCGCGATACCAAACGAACTTTACAATTATCGAACACAGTATCGTCAACAGCCGTAGTTGATATAGTTACCTTGTGTCTGAGTAACCAGTAATTTCCTCCGTTTATGGTCTGATTTTGAAATACAACACCAATTTGTTCTTATATGTGGATGGATATTTGTCAAGTATCTCCTTGACTCAGTTCAGAGGAGCAGGTAGGAACCTTTAGGCTCTTGCTTGTACACACACCGACATTTGGCAGCTCATTGTATTTACCGTTATTGTTTTCGACTTTGCCGAAGTTTTACAAATTGGCTTTGACCACTGATCTTGCATTCAAGCTCATTACACTGCAAAACCAAAATAATCTAGAGATACGCTCATCCATAAAACTGACGACTTACAACCGTCTATTGTGGTTTCTACAGGAACAGAAGCATATGGAAATAGAAAGACGGACTGAAAGAGAAACATATCTCATGCATGTGAAAAAATGGGATCAGCTCCATAACTCCTCATCCTCGTGTGTGTGTGGCGGCGGGGATCGTACTTGTGTTTGTGTTTATGCGGCGACGACCTACGAAATGTGTCAGTAAGGAATGGGCACCACAGCCGTTACTGAGAGCCAAGCTATTTATAATAGCTCGGCTTGGCTCCCGGATAGAGGTCTCCTGCTCTCAAAATGTCTCGGCTCCAATCCAGCACAAATCCAGAAATCCACTTCTTCTAACTTGATAGGGGGTACTCTAGGCTCGTTGCTAAACTGTGCGCGCGCCGCTGAGAAGAAGGAAAAGCTTGCCGCCGTCAAGGCTTCTCACAGGGTTGTCGCAAAGTACGTATATCCAATCTCTTTTTATTTTGCCATCCTACGTTATCCGTGATTTGCCCAGAGGAGATGTTGGAAATTGATCGAGGATACTAACATAGTAGACGCCTCCGACAGTGTGCTCCCAGTCCCTGCCTTCCGTTGCCTCGTCAAGGGACCCACCTGTTAAGTTTTCGGTGGCGCTGTTCTTAGACCGTATAACTTTCCGTTTGTCTGAGTAAGTAACAGTTAACTCGTTGTAAACGGATGAGTACTACTATACATGACTCATCCTTATATAGCCTAGTAACCTGCTTACTAATACCCCTGTATGGTTCGAGTCCTTGCCGCTCGTTTACCGAATTCCCAAAAGTTAACACCACCCACTGCAGGGGCCTTGTCTGAGGCATGTAATGCACCGACGAAGCAATCACTGCCAAGGAAGTAGGTATCGAAGCCCTGACGGGTCATTGGGTGCTCTCGTGGGTATGTGACACCGCGATCGAGTTCGGCCTGAAAAGTAGCATAGAGGTGGCCGGCTAGAGCATGTGGGATCGTCGCAGAGATAAGGTGACTAATTGACAGCGCTCCACGCTGTCAATGGGTTGCTTCACCAGCGTAAGTCGTTTGGCCAAGTGGGTACACACTTGAGGGGATGATGAATTGGCTATTGCGGGGTGGGTTTGGACCATATACAGACATTCTATTTCAAAAATGCCAAGGAAAAAATTGTGCTTGGAGCGACATCATGACAGGGGAGTCAATTTTCTTCTTGACCCATTGGATTTATTTGATTTTACTAGGACTTTAATTGTACCCACTCGGCTGTTTTCACTTGCTTAGATCAAGTCGCTCTACCTGAGTTCCCCTCTTGTTTCCTACGAATTTATGGCGGCTATGCTTTAAACAGAACTACCTTATATGGTATCGTAACAATACATGGGCGTGGTGTGATCAAGTCCCTCTCCCTGAGTTCCCCCCTTGGCGCCTACAAATTTATGGTGGCTATATTTCGAACAGAACTACTTTATATGGTATCGTAGCAATACATTGGCATGATGTGATCACATCGCTCTACCTGAGTTCCCCTCTTGGCCCCTACGAATTTATGGTGGCTATACTTCATACAAAACTACCTATGGTATCGTAACAATACATTGGCATGATGTGATCATATCGCTCTATCTGAGTTCCCCTCTTGGCCCCTACGAATTTATGGCGGCTATACTTCGAACAGAACTACCTTATATGGTGTCATAAGAATACATGGGAGTGGTGTGATCAGGTCGCTCTACCTGAGTTCCCCCCTTGGCGCCTACAAATTTATGGTGTCTATACTTCAAAAAAACAGAACTACCTTATATGGTATCGTAACAATACATTGGCGTGATGTGATCAAGTCGCTCTACCTGCCCTATTGGCGCCTACGAATTTATGGTGCTGCACCTCAAAACAGAAGCCTGCCTTATTCCTCCATAGTTTTTTCCGTGTAAGCAGCAGTCCATGCGCCATAAAAGGGGGAAAAAACCCCTGTTCGTCACTTTCAACCTAACTCTCCCTAACTCTTTCGAGCTTTGGCATTATGGTACCGTAAGAATACCTCTCCTTACCTCATTGTATGCCGCTCATAAATCCATCCTAGGTTTACCGCACGCGCCGTGAAAGACCTCAAACTACGTGTCCCACCACCACTTGACGATTGGTAGGTGTCCCCCCCTTTTTTTCTCCCCAAATCCTTCAGCTACTTCGCCCATTTGAAATTTGAATGAATTTTTGGAGGATTCTGCATGCGCATTGTGGCTTGCGCAACACCTCTGACAATTCGTGTTTGAAGTTGCAGGTCGAACCTCTATCAACCTTCAAGCAATGTTCAATGTGTCACCGTCCGTCGCTTTTATGACAATGGGAGCAGTGACGGGCATGAGGATAGGCCCAAACATGAAGTGTATGAGAAATTTTCTTGACTGGGATAACAAAACGAACTTAAATATCAAACAGTTTCATTAACAACCTCCCATCTGGCGACCATCTCACTGATCCAAAAGTCTCTCCGCCGAAACCTACGAAGCCACAAAAGCCTGTCAAGAAGTAGTTGACTATATTTTGCATCTGAATAACAAGCTATTTCAATGCCTCCATTTGGGTCTCATTTTGAAAGTAAAACACCAATTCATCCTTGTGTTTTTAAGTAGATGGATATTAGACAACCCATTCGTACAATAGCAGGAACTTTGTACATACTTCGACATGACGGCTCATTGTATCCGCCAACAACATTGCCGAAGTTATGCAGTTCGGTTTTGACCATTTCATTACAAACAAACAATACCACACACATCCACACACAGGCTCATCCATAAAACTGACGGCCGAAAACCATCTGTTTTGCCTTCCACCGAAACAGGAGCTTATGGAAATAGAAAGACAGACAAAAACAGAGACATATCGCATGCATGTGAAGAAAAAATATTATTTTGAATAAGTATAAAATGCTTTGAGTGATATCGCTGATGAACTATCTAGTAAAGCCTGACCCTAAATGCAGGCATTGAAATTTCTTGTTATTCAGATGCAAGATATAGTCAACTACTTCTTGACAGGCTTTTGTGGCTTCGTAGGTTTCGGCGAAGAGACTTTTGGGTCAGTGGGATGGTCGCCAGATGGGAGGTTGTTAATGAGACTGTTTGATATTTAAGCTCGTTTTGTTATCCCAGTCAAAAATATTTCTCGTACACTTCATGTTTGGGCCTACCCTCATGCCCATCACTGCTCCCACTGTCATAAAAGCGACGGACGGTGACACACTGAACATTGCTTGAAGGTTGATAGGAGTTCGACCTGCAACTTCAAAACACGAGTTGTCAGAGGTGTTGCATAATCCACAATGCGCATGCAGAATCCTCCAAAAATTCATTCGAATTTCAAATGCGCGAAATAGTTGAAGGATTTGGGGAGAAAAAAAGGGGGGGACACCTACCGATCGTCAGGTGGTGGTGGGACAAGTAGTTTGGGGTCTTTCACGGCGCATGCGGTAAACCTAGGATGGATTTATGAACGGTATACGATGAAGTAAGGAGGAGTATTCTTACGATACCATTATGCTAAAGCACGAAGGAGTTGGGGAGAGTTAGGTTGAAAGTGACGAACATGACGTTTCCCTCCCTTTTATGGCGCGTGCTTACATGGATGGTAAGATGGACACGATGAACCAGTATTCATGATGCTGTATGTAGATATTATTAGAGAGTAGTATTTGCACAGTCTCGTGATAGGCGCTGTCCCTTAGGACGAAACTTTATGTAAACATTCACGATCCTAACTTACACAAGACAACAATTTAGAAACCCCCAATATTCACGCAGATGCAATAAGATGGTTATCACACTGTGTCCGCTATATCTAGACTGTACAAGTTTTCAACGAACCCAATCCCGGCTTCCTGAAACCGCCTATTTTCCAATCTAGTTACCCCAATCACGGCGTCAACTGCCGGGCGATCCCTGTCCCAAATAGGATATTTCCAAAATGACAAGTAAACAATTGTGCTTCGAACGACATCGTGACAGGGGAGTCCCTTTTCTTCTTCACCCATTGGATTTATTTGAATTTACTAGAATTTAATTGAACCAACTCAACTGTTTTCACTTGCTTATTTATCACAATATCCTGGAATTTTATCTTACTTTACCAGGTTTTATTGTAATCTTCTCGGTGATTTTTGAGGCCAGCATAACATTCTGAAAGTATCAAATGACATAATAAAACGGAGTGAGCAGTTTGACCGGAATACGCACCACCGTGTCGGAATATAATTATTTAATTAATTTGGTGAGCAAAATCCGTGGCTCGGAGGTACCCTTGGCTCCAAATATTTTTAGATTACCTTATTTTATACAAACTCCGCCAATCACTCATCGGATCCTTAAAGATCCATAACCTAGTTAAAATTGGTTAGGGATCTAATGTGTGATTGCAGGTTTTGGAATTCAATAAACTTTTGGATCTCAAAATACCCCTTACCAATTTTAATTATAATTCAATATGATTGTTGGAGTTTATATAAAATAAGGTTCTACTAAGGATCCTAAATTCTCTTAGAGAGGGGGGGTTATCCCGGTGAATGGCATGCACCAATGCGTGATAGACACCACTCTGCAAATTAATTCCCTGGCGCTTAAAGGCACGTCGTGCCTGCCGCTTCGAACAGAAGCCTACTTTATTCCTCCGTTGTTTCGTCCATGTAAAAAGGAGTCCATGCGCCATAAAAGGGGGAAAACCCTCCTGTTAGTCACTGATCACAAGACTGTAAATCGAGGAGATATATGAGTGCTTGTTCTTGCTCACTAGGAGCTGTCTTTAAATACATTTACTAGCTAAGTATAATCCTAAAGAGGAGCACAACAACTATTATTAGTTATTGTACTCTTGTTGTTCTACATAACAGTCGCAGACAATTATGCGTCATTACCGAGTTGCTGACACAGCCGAATTGCTGTTCAACAAAGACCTCGCCATCTAAGATCTTTTTTCTTTCTACACTTCGGCAGTCCCCACGGAATATGGAATTTTCGGATCCATGTTGCGATGATGTCAAAGATAGTCCCCCATTATCTCGGGCTCTACAAGTAGTGATGCAGCTTATTGTCGGCGTTTGGGGTGCCTCCTGACGATGTCAGTGAACGGCAGCAGGTATATTTGACATTAGTTGGAATGACTGACGCCCGCATGACCCACTGGCATTCCAATTCTAAGGTTTCCTTGCATCATACTTCCCCCAGGAAATCCAGGTCGCCACATTCAAAATCCTCTATACAGCTTGTCAATTTGCCATCCCTATTATGATTAGTAGTCGGGCAAGGATATTTTCCATGCGCATTGTGGCTTACGCAAACACCTATAACAATTCGTGTTTTGAAGTTACAAGTCGAACTTTTATCAACCTTCAGGCAAAGGATCCAGTGTTCACCATCCGTCTCCTTTACGACAGTGGCAGCAGTGACAGGCATGAGGGTGGGCCTAAACATGAAATATTTGAGAAATATTTTGGACTGCGATACCAAAACGAACTTAAATATCAAACAGTATCTTCATCAACCTCCCATTCGGCGACCATCCCACTGACCCAAAAGTCTCTCCGCCGAAACCTACGAAGTCAAAGCTCGTGAAGAAGTAGTTGACTATATCTTGCATCTGAATAACAAGTGATTTCACTGCCTCTATTTGGGGTCTCATTTTGACAGTAAAACACTAATTTATCCTTTTTTTAAAAGTAGATAAATATTACACGCTCCATTCGTACATTCGTAGGAACTTTGTATATACTAACCACAATAGCCATGGCAAATTGACAAGCTGTATAGAGGATTTTGAATGTGACACGCTCCAAATATTGAAAAATGCATCACTTATTTAACAACCATTCAGAGAATTCGTTTATTCCATTGCAAGGAAGCAGATGACCATCCCTCGACCTGGATTTATTGGGGGAAATATGATGCAAGAAAACCTTAGAATTGGAATGCCAGTGGGTCATGCTGGCGTCAGTCATTCCAACTAATGTCAAATATACCTGCTGCCGTTCACGGACATCGTCAGGAAGCACCCCAAACGCCGACGATAAGCTGCATCACTACTTGTAGAGTCCGAGATAATGGGGGATTATCTTTGACAACATCGCAACATGGATCCGAAATTCCATATTCCATTGGGACTGCCGAAATGTAGAAAGAAAAAAGAGCTTGTATGGCGGGGTCTTGTGATCGTTGGCCCCACCTTGATTGCACCCCAGAATGCCCCCCTATCATGTTAGAAAAGTGGATTTTCTGGATATGTGATGAATTGGAGGCGATATCGAAGGTCATCTATCCGACTTTGAAGCCAAGCTGAGCTATTATAAATCGGTAACGGCTTTGTTCCTTCCAGCGTGGGTTGGATTCAAGCCATAGGGAGACGCGACAAGCTCTACCTGGCGCTCCCTGGTCACACTGACTTCGTAGCCACCATAGACCCACAAGGCCGCCACTGGGGCCGAGTGACATGATATGAAAATATGCAATTGATAAATAGCTAGTGTTTGCAAAATAGCGGTGTTCAAATTTCTTCTTCACGCATTGTTGGACAGTTGATGCGTTCAATACTGCAGAGTGCATTTGGCTGTTCTTGGTCCAATCGACAGTAGCCTTCAACTCCTCCTCAAGGACAAGCCAACATTCATATTCAATCTGTTCTAGTGCAAGGGATGAGGATAGTGTCCCGCTGTGAGTAGCATGTCCAGTGAAATCGGTGGAGGCATGGTCCGGGGTAGATAACTCCGAAGAGTCCATTTGAGCAATGTAGACGCAACCATCAGCCCCTTGAACGCGGACAGGAATGTTTGTCGGAGAGACCGATGCTGGAGTAGTGGGAATAGTGGTAGAATTAGTGGTCCTCAATGGTTTGGTCCCCCTGCCCTGTTGTCTAGCGAGTTTCGACTCCTCAATGGTCCTGCCGGCCATCCCACCACCTGGTGCAATACAGAAGTCAACTGTATGGCGGTGCGTTTTGCAATTGGAGCAAATAATGGGACTACTTGGCTTGGGCATGGTGGCCGGGGCAATGGAATTGCTTGAAGTGGAATTTTTGCTGGTAACGGAGGTCATAAGAGCTTGCTCGCTGTCTAAACAAGAACGTAGTTGGGTAGAGGTGAATGCGTTGGATTTGGTTGATTGAGCTATGTCACGGGTAATGATAGAACGGAGGTGTTGGAAATCGTTGCCCAAAGCACTGAGAAAGGCAATGCATTTAAAGAGGTCGCGGGAGATTTCACCCATGTCATAGGTACGGTCCACCATAGTGCAGATGGTCTCAGCAGTTGTGGGTAGAGTGTGCTACGGGAAAATTGAGAGAGAAGAGCATTCTGTAGCAATTGGACCTGTCAGATGGGCCCTTCACTCTTGTGGCGAAGTTGTAAAGTATCCTAACAGGCTTTCGCTCCAAGGTCCAGGTCAATGTACTCCCATTCCGAGGCCTCAAGGGTAGACGCAATGAAAGAGGCAGCAAGGGAGTTGTTACTTTCCCAGATAGCGCGAGCGTGAGGGCAATCAAGACCTGGCTGAGGGATGAGACCCTTGGCATAACCTTAGAAACCAGTAAGAGTGAGAAATAAGGTGGCAGCGCGAAGCCATGGTTGATAGTTGGACTGGAGTTTGTCCAACTTTGGTCCAGAGTAAACGATGTTGGTGCGAAGTGCGGTGATAAATGGAACAAGGTCATCCGTAGATGCTGTTACGGAGGAAGCCATGTGGGATAGAGAGTGGAGTTACAGTGTTCACTTAATTGCAAGGTATAGTTAAACATACGCTAATACGAGACTGAGATATACTATTAGAGTTACATTTTGAACAGGTTATGGGCCTTACCTCGTCTGTATAAGCTGACTATAATTGTATGTACCTAATAGTATATCTAATACATATTGTCAATACAATAATAACAAATGTTATCCAGAACAAACTCACCCCAGTCTTGTATTAGCGTATAACGGACTGAGATGTAGATGGTGTAGCTACGTAGTTTAAATATCATAGTGAATGATGACCATATATGGAACAAAGGGATGAAGTACCATTTTGTGTATCTTCGATCGCACGCTGTCCGTGATGTATACATTCCAACAGTGTGAACTTTCTACATAAGAGGGCCGGTGAGAATGACGCCAGCCAACAGCCCGGTAACTTAACGACTCATGTGAGCTTGTTACATGATAGGCGCTGGCCTTCGGAGGTTTTAAGCACACCCCCTGAAAAGACTTTGGAACAAAGATACCCGTAAATCACATGCTTCTCAACTGCCATGTTGTCATATCTGGTGACTCCCAATTGTATTACGTCTTAGAGCATGCGTAAGCCCTCATTTCACAACATTTTTTATTCGGACCGCCCTGGACCCTGGAGGAAGTTCCAATTCTAGGTGGCTCCTCGACGTTGTGCAACGTCTAGAATTTGAACTTCCTCCCAGTGCTTAAAGTCATTTTCAACACTAACACGTTCTCCGGGCACTGAGACTTCCGGAGCCATAGGACTTAACCATCTTATTGTATCCTATATCCAATTGCTTCTCCTTCTTTTGTTCCAATCGTCTATTGTGAGCCATAGACTCTCGTGTTGCCTCATATGATTGATTCTGAGATTGAATTAAGTAGATTTGGGTATATAAAGGGCATTGTAGTCGTGTTATGCTTTGCCCTTATACATTAAGACTCCCAAAATACCCAACACTTTCTCATAAATACTTCACAACTAGGACGGTAACCTCAGTCGATTTACACACTTCGCATCAACTGAGGTATGATATGACTTATCTGTTAATCATCATAGTTTTACTTACTTGTACAACCAGCATATTATCTGTTATAGGTACTATCTTGAATACTAGTCGATTTACACGCTTCGTGTCGACTGAGGCATGTAGCAGCAGTGACGGGCATGGGTAGACCCAAACATGAAATGTATGAGAATATATTTTTGGACTGCGATAGTAAAACGAACTTAAATATCAAACAGTATCGTCAACAACCTCCCATCCGGCGACCATCCCATTGGCCCAAAAGTCTCTATGCCGAAACCCATAAAACCACAAAACCCAGGCAAGCCTGTTAGGCCTGTGAAGAATTATTTGATATAGTTATCTTTTTCTGAATAACGAGTAATTTTTCATTTCCACCGTATTTTGAAGTAAAACACCAATTTATCCTTGTTCTTAGATATTAAACACTCGACTCAGACCGGCAGATAGGAACTTTGTACATTCTCCGACATTGACAACTCATTGTATTCGCCAATATTTTTGTTAACGTTGCCCGAAGTTATGCAATTCGGCTTTGACCATGTCATTTCATTACAAACAAACAAACAATACCACACACATCCACACACAGGCTCATCCATAAAACTGACGGCCGAAAACCATCTTTCTACCGAAACAGGAGCTTATGGCAATATGAAGACAGGCAGAAACAGAAACATATCGCATGCATGTGAAAATATGTCATCGGCGCCATAGCCCCTCATCCTCATGTTGCAGTACCATATGGGTGGCGGGGATCATGCTTGTGTTTGTGTTTATGCGGCGACAACCCTGTGTAGATGTTTCAGCGAGGATGTGGCACGGAAGGATGACGTAGGATGGTAGAATGATAAGAAATTGTGATTATACGTACTTGAGAAGCCCTGACGGCGGCAACTTTTTGCTTCTTCTCAGCAGCGCGTTTAGCAACGAGGGTTCTAGAGGAAGTTGAATTTAAGATTAAGTACAGCACCATAGATGCGCAACCATTATGAATAGACGTACTCGTATTCGCCCTTCTGCTCCTTTTGACGGTCCACCCGCCTGCGGTTAAGGCTGTGAAGATGACGACGGCGTTGGAGACGGGTGGGGATTGCGAGAAGTTAAATTTTGAGGCTATGAAGTACAAGGTTAAACATTACACAAGACGAAAATTACTCCACACATTAGACTCACGCCTTGGTATACGGCTTCGCATCCGGCATCTTGGAACGCCAGATCCATTCACCGGAATATGGCCGGTTATCTCATTTCATTTCAACCTGATTTGGAAAACGTATGATTACCGGAACAATGGCTTCCATATCTCCCCACAAGCTCATCTTCTCTGAGGATATATCGAGAACATAAAAGAAGACCACCAGATGCTGTCCCCTTTCTTTGGCGGTCTCGAGCATTCTCAAAGTATCCGTTTGTCTCTCTGCCTTCGGCATTTCACTGAGAACCACACTCTTGCAGGTCGATTTTGTCGGTCTTGGCAGTGAAGCACTATCTTCGAGAATTTACCTTGCATCTGCCAATGCAGGGAACAATAGTATCTTCTGCGTGGCTTCCTAAGAGGCGTGCCCCAGCTTTATCTAGTAATCGGTACGTGCCTTTCTTCTCTCCACTTCCTGTCTAAATCGTTAACAACTTGCCGCATTGGAATTCGAGTGCACTTTTTAAAAACTTTACACGCGTATTATGGGCTACACAAACTCCGCTGACAATTCGTGTTGAGAAGTTACAAGTTGAACCCTTATCAATCTTCAAGCAGCCAACCTAGTGTTCAGCGCGAGGGGAGGGGTCCAATATTTTGGACCGCGGTAACAAAACGAACTTTACAATTATCGAACGCAGTATCCTCAACAGCCTCACACCCGCGATCATTCTAGTGGCCCCAAAGTCTCTACGCTGAAACCCACAAATCCCACAGAAGCCTGTCAACAAGTAGTTGATATAGTGTCTGAATAACCAGTGATTTCCTCCGTTTATGGTCTGATTTTGAACTGCAACGCCATTTATCCTTGTTCTTTTATGTGGATGGATATTAGGCAAGTACCTCATATCTCCTTGACTCGGTTCAGAGCATCAGGTGGGAACCTTTAGGTTCTTGCTTTGTACACACTCCGACATTTAACAGCTCATTGTATTTACCATTATTGTTAAATCGATCTTCCCGCGCGTCTAATGTGGCGTTGGTCAATTGAGTCACTCACCGCATAATTTGCTGTCGAGGATCCACGAATGGGAATTGTTATTAGCCTGGTGGATGTCCGACGGAGAGTTGATGGGTGGACGACCAACTATATGAGAATACCTGACAAGTGGTGTAGAAGATCGCCGTTTGCTTTGTAACCGGTTCCTCCCGTACTCCCTCTCACTGTTAATTGTCTTCCTGATGTGAGACAACCATAAATAAGTCCATTGCAGTCATCCGCACGCGATTAAGAGAGGGGTGAGCTTGCATTTCGAAAGTCACGCCTTCGCTACATTTTCGCATGCACGAACAGCCCCACGTCGTGCTTAAGACCCTAGTGAGATCAATAGTGAGATTGAGGAGCGCGCTTCCAAGCGGACAAAAGTACATATGTGGTTGTGTGAATTATTTGCAAGGTTTAAAGAGCTTGCACAATACTAGGGCCCCATCTATTTAATGGTATGTTCTTATATTATTTATACAATAATTTCAAACTTGTGTAATTTAATTATATTCATATAGGTGATCTTGCAGAATTCCTCAGTCAATGCTTATGAGACGTCGAAGAGACTGCATCAAAACATGTGACTTTCGAAATGCAAGTCCACCCCTCTCTTAATCGCGTGAGCCTGACTGGAATAGACCCATTATTTATGGTTGTGTCACACCAGGAAGACAATTAACAGTAAGAGGGAGTACAGGAGGAACCAGTTATAAAACAAACGGGGATCTTCTACACCACTTGTCACGTATTCTCATATAGTTGGTTGTCCACCCGTCAACGCTCCGTCGGACATTCGCCAGGCTTAATAACAATTCCCATTCGTGGATCCTCGACAGTAAAGTATGCGTGAGCGACTCAATTGACCAGCGCCACCTTAGACGCCCAGGAAGATCGATTTATTGATTTGTCGGAGATCATAGTCACTCCCAACTCAACCTTGCTCTCAACCCCAACTACTGAAAGTTTACAGCCCTCCGAAATCAACGCCATGGTCATCAAAGCTATGGCTTGCAACATTGGACATTGGGCCAATGTCGGTATTCTCCTTCTTGTAGTGCTGCCATGAAAATAGTTGCCCAAGGCACATTGTAGGTTCATCTTCCTCTTCTCCACACATGACCTTAATGTCCTCCATATAGTATTCCACAACTTTCCCCTTACCCTCAAGCTGTTGAACTCTTTGCCTATCTCCATCACTTTGTGACACATGCTCTCACTGTTTCCCTCGCCTCCTACATTAAGATGTGCGGGTATGGTCTTCACATGTTACTTGTTATGTCTTGGTTCCCACTCCATCAGTGGAACATCCTGAAGTTTCTCAGCTTTGTGGCGAAGAAGCTCTTCGGACCATTGCTGCTTCCTGCATCTGTAGTGAATATTTCTTCTTCCTCAAAATTCATGGCACTTTTCAAGGTTGTGATAGGAGGGAATATTGAGCCATATTATGTGAACATTATTGTCAACTTGTTGCCTGTCAGTGTCTCCTTGCAGCTGATGCTATGTACCTGCTATTGTCAAAGGTGAGCTAGTCATCCATTTTGTAGCAACCCATCCTGTAATCTAACCATCTCCATAGCCTTGTCCCTGTCAGGGGTTCTCTCTGGAAGATGATGCCTGCAGACATTATGGATCAGGTCATCTCTTTGTTCTACGGTGTTGAACACTCAAGAGGCAGGGCTTGTCCCATGGTTACTCCTAGGTATATCCACATTCCCTTATTTATGTCCTGACCATTGACAAGCTGCACATTCAGGATCACAGCAAAATTCACATATATTGCAGTCACACCACTCATTGTAGTGTTTCTCTGCAGACATATTTAGAACATTTGCCATCAAGCGTTGTGTAAGGACCAGTTTCAAGTTATGCAGATTAACAACGGGATAGTTACTTTCCCCTTCTTTAGGATAGATGTCCTATCATTGGGTCATGGCATCTGGTTTTCCACCAAGATGTCCAGGTCATAAATGCATAATCATGTTGAAAGTGGAGAGAAATTCGGACCAGCGGGCTTGCCTGCAGGTGAAAAGTTTAGTGATAGAAAAATATTCGAAATTCTTGTGATTGGTAACAACATCAATGGGAGTTGTGGAACCTTCAAGGTAGTGACACCAATGTTTGAAAGCTTCAAAGATTGCCAAAAGTTCCTTATCATGAACATTGCAGTTGAGTTCGGACACTTTCAGTGTCCGAGAAAGGAATGCGACCAGGTGAATTTCACCATCGGAATCCTGGATGGACAGAATCGCAGCAATTGCATAATTGGAAGCATCAGTTTCCACAATAATTGGAACATCAGATTTCCAATGAGAGAGGATTGGGGCGGAAGTAAAAGCATTTTTTAAAGTCTGGAAAGCAGAGCAGCATTTGTCGTCAAAAACCCATGGTTTAGATGTATGGGTAAGGCAAGTGAGTGGTATTGTAATATCTGAGTAGTTCTGAATAAAATAACAGTAGAAGTTTGCGAAACCTAAAAATGACTGAATGTCTTTGACTGTTAGGATACGTACAGGGCGGGTTTCCAGAGAAACCCGCGGAATATCTGGTAGGACTTGGCTTCAGCTTATAGGCTGTGCCCTTGCTAGATCATGTTGTCCAATTTCAGACAGGCAGACGGGAATCCCGGGGAGTCCGGGTGAGGGTCATGGGTCGAGGAGTCGTAGGTCGGAGGTTGTGGGTCATGAGTTGAGGTAGTTGAGAAAGATAGATGCGCTGGAGCCCGTGGGCTCTGACTAGTGTGAGCGGTGTGATTCAAGTAGGAGTTTAGAGCAGAAAATGTATTAGATTACTGGGGGAAATCTAAGCTGATTTTCTGACTGGATTGTATGTACAACATCTGCCAGTTTAAATAGACCGTGGAGTGAATGTCATACCAAATCCAGTAATGATGAAACAAAATGAACAAAACATAAAAACGGGAATAGTAAACACCAAATTTGGTGTTAGGAATGGGATGGAATGGAGTGGAGTCTGAATAGTGACAAATCATAAACCATGATGGGAAATGGAGCGGGAGCGGAGTCTGAATCATGACAGGTCATTTGACTAAAATGGGAATGGGCCTCTGTTAGAGGGATGATGGGTTTTCTGAGCGGGGTCTGGTGACTGATGCATGGGACGAGGTTGGACATAGACAGGGATGGAGTCCAGTGGGTTTTCCAGTGACTGAAACACAACGTAATGAAGTCAAATGTAGACAAGTCTGACATACTGTTACAACCGGACAATCCCACCGGACTCCGGGCACTAACCCGTACGCCCCCACGCACTACAAGCACCAAATGTCTGTTTATAGGATTTCCCGCCCAGACTCTGTACGTCAAGACTTGTTACGTTCGACCTCATTACAACACATATCAGTCACTGGACTTCCCCCGGACTCCATCTCTGTCTATGTCCGTCTTCGTCCCAAGCATCAGTCACCGGACCCCGCTTAGAATCCCATCACCGCTCTAATCGAGCCCTGTTCCCGTTTTAGTCAAATGACCTGTCACAATTTAGGACTCCGCTCCCACTCCGTTTCCCGTTATGGGTTATGCTTTATCACGATTCGGACTCCACTCCGTTCTGTCCCGTTCCTGTTTTGTTAGTTTCATTTCGTCATTACTGGATTTGGTATGTCATGCACTCCACGGTCTATATAAACTGGAAGATGTTGTACATACAATCCAGTCAGAAAATTAGCTTAGATTCCCCCCAGTAAACTAATAACATTTTCCGCTCTAAACCCTTGCTTGATTCACATCGCTCGCACTAGTCGGAGCCCACGGGCTCCGGCGCATCTATCTCTCTCAACCATCTCGACTCACGACCCACGACCCACGACCTCCGACCTACGACCTACGACCCACGAACCCTGCCCAGGCTCCCCGGGATTCCCGTCTGCCTGTTCGAAATTGGACAACACGATCTAGCGCAGCCTATAAGCTGAAGCCAAGTCCTACTAGATATCCCATGGGTTTCTCCGGAAATCTGCCCTGTACCGTATCCTAACACGTACGGAGTCCGGCAGGAATTCCAGTAAGCTGATAATGGGTGCGTATAGGGCATGGGTGCGTATAAGTTAGTGCCCGGAGTCTGGCAGGAGTTCCGGTCGTAACAGTACCCTCCCTTTATGCTGAAGTCCCAAAGAGGCTCTAGACCTCGATAAGGTTCTTGTCGGCTATGCACATGTGTCAAAAGTCATGTCGGTTACACGTAAGTGTCAAGGAGTCAGGTGATCTGGAAGGTAAGGTTCAGACATGACGAGCCTATATAAAAATTTGAAAAAATGAAATTTCTTCTTCTTTATTACCCCCATCTTCGCAAAAATGGGATCAAAACCAACTCCCAAACACATTATGCTGACCACCAGGCCCTCCACGGGCACTCTGTATCGGGCGCCTTGGAGTGCAGCCCAACTTTTGGCACAGCGAGAAGAGCAGCGCTGACTTTGTGAAGAAGCAGAGAAGGAGGCCAGGGAGGCCGAGGAGGCATTGGATAGGGAGTACAAGGTGGCATTGGCTGCAGAGGAAGAGGCTGCACGGGTGGCCATGGAGAAAGTGTGGGTGGCTGCGGACAGGGCCGCAGTTGTCGCGGGAAAAGTAAGTCCCAAAGATTTTAACTTGTCATTTTCCTTCTACTGACTTGTCATTTTCAGCACAAGGTGACAGAGGTAGAGTTGGAGTCCGAGGGGGAGCCAGGAAGCTCCCAAAAGGTAAGCATTGGGTCCGTGGGATTACTGTAGAACTAACCATATCAACAGAAGGCAAGGAAGGTGGCACCAGTCCATTTACCGATGCGGAACGATCTGCGGTGTTCCAGTTGCAATGACCGGAACACAGAATGTAACTGAAAGTCCAGGCAGGGACCAGGGTGCTTCCAATGCATGTACCTCAAGGCAAGGTGTTCACTCGTCCATGAGCAACCCATGGGATCCAGGGATGGGACATTAGCGGGACAGACGGTTTAGCCGGGTTGGATGATGCTTTGGGGCAGATTGCTGAGGGCATAGAGGCCCAGAACGAGTTGCTCAGAAAGAGTAACAAGGTACAAGTTATAGTGGCGAATGAGCTCCGTGGGCTCCACTTGGAATTTTGGAAGTTCCTAGTGGAGTTTGGCGGGTACATATATGAGGAGCTGCAAGCTGGGAGTTCCGAGGATGCCGGGTCGGATGAGGACAGGGTGCCTGCAGAGGTAGCGGAGCTTCCTCAAGAGGTGGCTGAGGAGGTGGGGAAAAAACACAGTCCCATAAATGTAGACTGAAAAAATGTAATAAAAGTTTTAATAATAGTTTTTTTTTTTTTGAAATCATAAAAAGTAAAACGTGAAAAACATAAGATCAAAGTCCGTGGGAAAACCACTTAAGGACTTGAAAACATGTCAGAACCTGTAAAAGCAAAGAGAGACATAGGGTGACGGGGAATAATGTAAATGAGTCCAAATGTAACATGGGGTCCGCAGAGTGTGGTCAAAGAGAAAATAGTGGTCCGGGTTTGAGTGGGTAAGCTGTATGAAAGTCAGTGACGAGATCCGTGGCATTACCGAGATCCGTGGCCAAAATCCATGAGGTTTCTTCATTGGTGCCCTCATAACCCGCCCACTTGACCAAGTAAAGCAGTTTACAAGTGTGTCGACGCTTGTCAATTTTTGAATCTAAAATTTGCGAGATTTCAAACTCGGGTTCTCCGTCAATAATGACCAGAGGAGGCAGAGATTGCATGTGATCCAGGATAGTGTTAGCAGTACAAGGTTCTAACATAGAAACATGAAATACCGGGTGTACCGTGCACATGCTATCCAGAAGCTGTAGGGTCCAAGAGACTGAACCTACTTGTGCAATAATTTCAAACAGACCTAAATATTTTTCAGCAAGCTTTTTTGATGGATGGGTAGTCTGGAAGAATTGAGCTTTGACAAAAACACGGTCACCAATCTTGAAGTTGGGTGGTGGGATCCGGTGTCTGTCCACTGAAAGTTGGTATTGTTAGATTATATAATACCAACCATTGTTCCAACTGGGACCATATGGTGTACAGCTCTGAGTTCAGTGTGTATATGATCTAATAGGAATGGCACTTAGGGTTATATCCTTAAGTACAGTGTAAGACCAAACCTACCCAAGGTCAGATAGTGTAGTGGTTAACACCTTCATTATGTAATCGAGAGATCCTGGGTTCAATCCCCAGTCTGGCTATTCATTTTCTACAATACTTATGTTTTCTAACAGGTATTGCTCTTGGGCAGACTTTATTGCAGTCCAAAGTTCCTCGTGGAGCTCGTGGAGGTCCGTGGTGAACTCTTGAGCGTGAGCAGAGGTGAGATTTTGTTCTGGATGTACTGTAATATTTGGATTATATCCTTTATTTGCAAAGAATGGGGAAACACCAGTAGTGGCCGAAGGTGCATTGTTGTAAGCAAATTCTGCAAGTGGTAACAAAGATTTCCAATTGTCCTGTTGGTAATTGCAATATACACAGAGATATTGTTCCAATGTCTGGTTGACGTGTTCGGTTTGTCCATCACCTTCCGGGTGATGTCCAGATGTGAAATGTAATGTCATGTCCAAGGATTTCCGGAGGGATCTAAAGAAGTGAGATAGGAACTCTGATCCTTAATCGGATGTCATGTGGGACAGAACTCTATGCTTGGAAAATATGTAGATGATAAAAAGTTCCGCTAACTGCACAGATGTAATTGTGTCATAAGTAGGGATGAATATACCTTGTTTTGAGAATCTGTCAACAATGACTAGAATAGCAGAAAAGCCTTCAAAATCCAGTAGGTGTTCAATGAAATCCATAGAGATAGAATTTCATGGATGTTCCGGTACTGGGAGTTGTTTCAAAGGCCATATGGCTTGTGTCGCTGAAATTTCGAGCGGGGACAAGTAGTGCAAGATTTACAATAGTGCTTAGTGAATCCACGGAGTCCGGGCCAAGTGTCTCTTCTTATTAATGATAGAGTTTTGTTGTACCTGAAATGTCCTGAAAGTGGATGATCATGTTTGTACTGAAGGATCCTGAGGTGGAGGCCGTCGGAGTCCGGTACATAGATCCTATTGCCAAGTCTAATGAAACCATGCTGATCAAGAGACCACCGGGGTTGATCGGGGTCCATGGGATTGTCAAGGTGAGCTTTAGTTATCAGGTCTAGTGGAATTGCCGATAGAATATCTTGATGTAACTTCTCAATATCCATAATGATAATTCCACGGACAATGAGATTGATGAGGAAAGTTGTGCGGACCAATGTGGTAAGTTGCTGATTCATGAAAATAGGTTTCAGGTTGTGCGGGTTTACTGTGGCATAGTCATTGCTTCCCTGATTAGGATAGACATCCCATCATCTAGTTAAAGCGTCGGGTTTGCTGCCGAGGCTGCCGGGTTGAAAGTGGATAATCATATTGAAGGCAGATAGATATTCAGACCAGCGGGCCTGCCGGCGGGTCAAAAGTTTTGTTGTAGAAAGGTATTCCAGGTTTTTGTGATCTGTTACAACATCAATAAGAGTTCCCAAGCTTCCAAATAGTGTTGCCATGCTTTGAAAGCTGAAAAAATTGCCAGGAGTTCCTTATCATGAACGTCATAGTTGAGCTCTGCTCTGTTAAAGGTCTGGGACAGAAAAGCCACAAGGTGGACTTCTCTGTCAGACTCCTGGATAGACAGAATGGCTCCAAGCACATAGTCTGAGGCATCCATTTCAACGATGAGCGGGAAGTCTGGTTTCCAATGTGACAGAATAGGAGCTGAGGAGAAAGAATGTTTTAAAAGATTGAAAGCTTTTTGACACTTAACATTAAAATTCCATGGAGTACCCTTACACATAAGACAGGTAAGGGGTACTGTGATGTCAGAATATCCACAGATAAACCATCAGTGAAAATTGGCAAATCGGAGGAAGGATTGTATATCTTTGACTTTTCAGGGTTCAGACCAATCTTTGATGACTTGCACTTTAGTTTCGTCCATGCAGAGTCCGTCGTCAGGAATAACCTCAACACAAGTCCCCTTATTATCTGTATAGCTTGCACTATACATCCATCCTCACAATCTTGAGAAATATGTGTGAACACCTGGCAAAGTGGAATACATGCACTGGTCCCATTCATTTACTGGTGCCACAAAGGGTTCAAGATCATTCCCAAAAGACTTCTGTGCTTAGTGATAATCAACTCGTGTGGAGAGACACCCTTGATCCCATTTTTCTCTATGTAAAGCGGTGCGTATGCTCTCCATGCTCTCTGCACTTCACACGAGGGCCAGCAGAGATATTCGATCGTGAGATAACGCCAGCAGAAATCTTCGATACCGACTTTGCCCGTATCAAAGGCATATCTACGCGGCAGAAAACTGAGCAATGATCGGGTCAGTGTACTAGCTCGAAAAATACCTCCTCATTGGTTTTCCACCTCGTATTGTTACACTCTTACCCTCTGCTAAAGATCTAGACGTATGGTTGTCGATGCTAACACGAACCTTGACTGAGGGTTCTACACCGAGGGTTTCAGAGAAGCACTCATGTAGATTCCCACACACTACAAAATGACCTCTATCTTTATCCCGATAGCCCACGTCCCACAAAGCGATGTCCCTCAGATCTTCATTGTCCATATAGCCCATAATTGGTCGCAGAAACTCGAAGTCCAGTAGTTGATTGGCCAATTGATGAATGGTGTGCGAGCTTCGAAGTTGTTGATCCATTAAAGCAGTGCCGAGACACCATGAACGCACTTTGGATATGAATAGGTCTACGATGAAGTCGGGTGATGATGGATTGATCCTAGAGTAACCGGTATAAACACCGGGATACCAGATCCCGTAGTATCTTTGGCCACGGAACAGTGTTCCGGTAAACACAAGCTTCAGATGACAGCGATTGGCAAGACAGTCTGTGACAGTGACAATTGAATCACCGGGATTTAAAAACTGAATAGACAAAGTTAACATTGACATATGATGTCAGTCGAATTAACGAACAAGGATATTAATTTCGGTTTCGTTGTTTGAACAGAATTAAACTAATTCTAATGTCACATTGTCAATCCGTATTTGCGGAAAAGAAGGTATCCAAGCACATCACATTGTAAGAATCCCTCTAAAATATATCACGTTAGCTTGTAAATATCGCGAGTAATTTCATTCACCATGTCGTATAGTGCCAAAATGGTTTCTTTCACACCGGATGATCTAGTACGTTCGAGCCATTTGCATGCGTCCTCAGGCTCAGTGCCCGGATTACGGACAACTTGGAAAAGTACATTGTCTCGTGCGTTACTGTAGCCCACTGTAGCAAGGAAACGGACTTATTTGAAAGCCCTCGGATGCTGAGAATAGGTCCCTTACGTACTGGTCATAAGTCCCATCGCACGGATTATCAGTGCTTTTGAAAAAAACTTTAGTTCAGCGCCGGTCTTTTTGAAAAGTGCAAAAGGCACTGGTGCTACTGCGAAAAAATGTCGCAGCCAGTGCAAATTAGCACTGGTTATCGGTTGATATCAGACTTTTCACAGGTTTAAAAGTAGATCCATATCAGCTTGAAAATATATTATATTCGGTGCCAGAGGGGCTCTCATCTACAGTTCCGAATGGTACATACACAGTGGAATAGAGATATATTTATCGCCAATCAGTCCAGATTTATTGATTTATTGAACCATTGAGAAGGAAAAGAACCTCATTGGGAAACGTAAGCGATAGCAAAAGTGACAGTAGTTTGAGGTCTTGATGTTGTCTGTATAAGGAAACGAAGACGACTGTAGAAGCAAATACTCCGAGACATTGCGTACCAGCAGAAACAAAAACAAAAGAGAAATTTCGGTGGGGAATGGTGGGGGGTGAGGTGTTGCAGGGAATCGGGATTGTCAGCATTGGATGTACGATGAGGGGTGTGAGACTCAAGCGGCAGCTTTGATGTCATTCCAATGACTACAAACAGTTAATGTTTAAATATCAATACCTATAGCCAAATATATTAAAATAATCTTCGAATAATCATAATAATCTTAAAATCACCATCCTTCATTTGCACCGCTGGTAGAAAATGCTGGTGAGGGCACCTGTTCGATTGTGAGTATAATAAACATGGACTGACTGGTCGCAAAGGTAAGGAATCCACTGACCATTGCTTTTGCTTTCTTTCCTCGAGTAGATTTGGGAACAGTGAGCTATCGGCGGTGTTTAAGCAAAATCAATAATGTCAATAATTATTGAGAACGTACTACTGTAACATGTGTGAGCTTCGATGAAGGACATGACAATTGCTGAGGTTTCTTCCTCATTCAGAACAGCTATACTCTGACATATAAATATCTGTATCCTTTGGGTAGTTGTTACGGGCTATATTCAATGACAAAAGTAGGCTTGAGATGGGTTATACAGTGAGGAGAAAACCTACCGGTGTAATGTCTTTAATGGTTTTATGTGCACAACCCCCATACTGTATCCGCAAAGATCTACCAACCATTTTTACTTTATATTATTAGTCAAAGCACCCTATTGGGGCCTGCTTTCGTCCCCTTTTGGTGGTAAATTGACCAGCACTCTGCATACTCTTGCAGTTCTCTTCGCCATCAGTCATCTCAGTCTGTCACTATCATGATTGTTGTTGGATTCTTCGTCACTGATGATGCGGCGGGAGACATTTTGGTCCAGTTTGCGCCGTGAGCAGCTTCAGCGTAGAGATATGTTAGTATATGATTATATGCGTTAAAAAATAGGAAGTAATACAGGATATATCTTGATTGGATGTGTGGGAATTACCACAAGCATTATTGGACTTTTGAAAGGCTGGAATTCCCACGTAAAAATAGTTGTGAATAATGTGAATAGTTAAGGGAAGTTGATATGGACTTATAAGATATTACTTACCTATAAAGGTCAGGATCTGTTTCTGAATTCTCCATGGGATATATATGAGTGGTAGGGAGAGAGAATGATTGCAATTGTTCGTAAGGACTGTAAGCGGAGTTTGAATGAACTTAACACAGATTTTGCTAAAGTGGTCCACAGTTTTCGCCGCTCAGTAATAATCTCACTGTGATGACACTTGTGGGTCTCCAGTATATTTTGTGCTAGGCTATTGTAGTCCAATACAGTAACTTAGTAATACCAACATTTTTTGTTCATGTTCACGGTGTACTGGCATATACCCCCTCCTGCATCAACACATTATGACTCACAGAAAACCATGTCTACGTCGTCCTTCTTGCACTAATGAACTGAACCAAATGTCAATGAGAATGAGATCACCAACAACTTGAAGAACAATCCAAGTACAAAGTTACATCAAAACCAGTTCAATTAAGCACTTGAAATAAGTGCATTTTCTTAATTAAAATCCTCCAAGCTCAGAGACCTCTGTCCAGCGCACGTTTGGACTTCTAATCAGTGCGAGCCTCTTAAGCACCGAAAAGAAGTCCCTTTCCTTGCTACAGTGAGCCCAAGAACTCAGCAATGCTAGGGTCCCTGACCATGAATGTGATTGGACTACTTGGGTTATTTAATCTGATGCATTCTTACCACACGTCTTGATAGGAAGTGAGGTCGTGTTGAAACTATATCAAAAGGGGGATACGTTGCAAATAGTGTCGGAAACCCAAACCAGCCAAAGCGGGGCTCGTACCTTTTTGTGTCTCAAATCCCATGTGGGTTTCCCGCCTTCGTATATTTTAACCAATACCGACTTACTGTCACTTTCAGTCTTCGCCTCACCAAGTTTGACACTCCACCCAAGGCGACCCAATGATTTCCTGCCTTTTCATCTTCGTGATATATTTCTGAGTTATATTGGGTCATGATGATCATGATTTCCATCGCTTAGACTCGTTATCTAGGAATGTTCAAGGTCATTTTCGACATTTCTGGTGAGCACTTCGATTCATTGTAACCCTTACCATCTCACGCCGCTGTTGTAGTACATTTTAGTGCAAATGTTACCAACGCGGTGTGTCAGGTTCCGAGTTTTTCATCCGTGTTCAATATCTCATATCCGACAGTTGTAAGAGCTTAAATTAATCCCATACCTGTACCGTAATGATGACGCGGCTATGTCAAACACCAGCTGTACCGCCTTCTTTTGGTGGCAACTATTCTCGTTAGTATGGGTCGATGATTTAAAATACACTTATAATTATCCTTACACCCCGAAAGTGTAGCCGCGGTCGTATCCGTCCAAGGTACGTTCGGCGGGACATGGGTCTTAGAGGAAAACATCACATTGATGCTCTCACTGCACACTGCATCAAGTCATTCTACTATGTCGGGTGGGTTTCTGTCATTAATACAAGACCAATGTCATTTATTAAGTTACCAACTTAAAAAAGGTTTACGCCGTTTATCGACGGAATAACAAGTTGCTTATAGTACTAGTAATCGTATTAGCGCTAGCGGTACTTGCAAATTTGCTCATGATGGGCCTTCATATGCCAGTCGGTGAGTTCTTATATTTCACGAAAAAAATATTTACAACTTGTTTTAAATATGCGACAGGGGCAGCACCGCCTTTCGGACTCACCGGTTGCTTTTCTGCCGATGGAATGCCACCAAGGTTTGCGTTTGGAGTGCTACCGTTCCTGATCTACGAAACAATTCTTTGCTTCCTCATGTTATGGAAGGTCATTCAGAATTACCGAGATGGATACAGGTCTCTATTTTTATCAGGAATGGTACATGACAGGTATATGACTTCCAACGTCTCCCCTTGAAAGCATGGGCTTAAAAACCAGCTGTCTAGTCTCATTTACTTCGTTGGGTATGTCCGTCGCGTTTTTTCAGGGTCGCTTTTCTCATTCTGTACACTTTTCACTCCATTTCCCCAGCATCTTCACCGTTCTGTGTCTTGACTTCACCCTCTACTGTCTCCATAAAGAGGAGTGGGGCGTGTTCATCATAGGGTAAGTTAAACCAGTTTTGCTTACTCATGCTCAAGACTAGAATATGTATTTAGACGAGAATATACCTTACCATGCGCGATGGGATGCCGACTCCTAGCTAGTGAATACCATGGAATGGGCTGAAGTCTCGAAATCTTCTCATGACACAATTGCTACGCCTATGACCTTTTACCCCATCGACGGGCTACCAGCTCATCAAAGTGAAGTAAAAATCACCACCGTAACTCGGGCCCTGGATGATCTTACAGATTCCATACTGCAATTGGGCAGTAGTCCCACACTTCGATATTGATTCTCAGTGATGTCACGGTAACAGATGAGGTATTTAACTCTTCCTGAGTGCTCCTTGCTTCTTCCCAGTCATTCATCTCATTCCGAACGTCCGAGCTTACATAGAGTCGAACTGTTTTCAACAGATACTACTCTCTATTGTGAGGCTGTGATGTTTGTTGTTTCATGGCAAATCAAGACACATTATTCCTATGTGTTAAATTTGATGATGAAACACACCTTTTTTATAGGGGGAGTCCACCAATTATTGCAACTTTTCATATGAAGATGCTAATTGTGGACCATGCTTTTGGAGGTTAATGTGTGTCAGAACCACTATACACCTCCCAGAGCATCCAACCTATATTGTCAGGAGGTGCTACACTAACTGACACAAGATATTGAGACACAAAGTACTTTTATTACAAGCTTATTAAACCCTTGTATATTGTGTATTGCAATAGAGTCAACTCATACTATGATTAATACTATCTTCTGTTTTTACTATCATGTATAAATATATTACGAATCATCTTTATGTTTGTATTTTTTTAACTAGCTATTCTCACTCGGGAGGTCTGCATGCTTGACTCCTTCGAACAGTGGGTGGTGGGAATGGAGCATGTTGTGTGGACCCATATGTACCCACATGTACTTACTGTAGCGGCGCTATCTGTGTTAATCTACAGCCACTGGTCATTTGAGTTTGAATCAGTCTAAGTTTGGTCACTCCTGGTGACTTCTGTGGCTTTTTATCATCTATTCTAACAGCCCATCACTTAATCTTTGTGCTATGAGGAGGCGGGTTCAGAACCCGGATTACAGAAAACTTGGGAAAGTACATTCATTGTCTTGTGTGTTGCTGTAGAAGAACTCAGTAATGCTAGGGTTCCTGAACATGAATGTGATTGGACTACTTTAGGTTATTTAGTCTGATGTGTTGCATTCTGACCATACGTCTTGATAGGAAGTGAGGTCACGTTGGAACTATATCAAAAGTGTGATATATTGCAAATCCTTTCTGAAACCCAAACCAGCCAAAGGGACTCGTACCCTTTTTGCTTTTCAAATCCCACGTGGGTCTCCCACCTTGACCAATACCGACTTTCAGTCTTCGCTTCGCAAAGTGTGACACTCCACTGCAAGGTGACCCCATGATTTCCTGCCTTTTCATGATCATAATCATTGTGGTTCGCAACTGATAAGGTGTGTAACAGTTGCAAGTCCCTTCGATCGACCAAATACTGTCTCATTATGATAAACCCACGGACAAGATCTTTGAGATGACAGAACGGGTGTATGCGTGTTCACTAAATCATTTCTGCCTCTGCCTGTGACAGACAAAAATGATGTTACAGTATGATACTACAGCTCTTACATAGTCTATGATGTTCCCTATATTTTTCTGATATTTGTAGGATTTTTCCCAGCATTGTAGGTGCAGTATTGAGTGAGTTACCTAGTAAGGTAACTGATGTGTAGGTGCTTAGGTAAGCACCCTGTAGCATACTCCATGGGAAAGTCTCCTTAGTGTTTACTTTCCTCACACTCACAGGTATGTAGTTATTTCACAGTTGAATACATTCAGTGTTTACTTTCCTCACACTCACAGGGTGTTTGTCAAAAGTTATTCAACTGTTTCAACAGGTTATAGGCCCCTGCTTCTAAACCGGTACATCCAGTTGTCATCTGCGCAATCCATCACTTTGCACATCTTTTCTGACAACTTCTACTTGTCCAAAACACTCTACATTGCATTTGGATTTTATTTTGGTTATATCTCCTTGGATTTTGGCCTGATTTGGTCACTTTTTGGACTCACATCTCACACCTGTAATTGTGCGCATTTTTTGCCCATTTAGGCGCCCGGGTCCATAAAGGGGAATATATTCCCACGCTCCGAATCGCTTGTCGTCGCTCAATTTCGCTTTTTTGGGCAACTTCATTTTTATCACTCTTGTGACTCACCCTGTCACACCCTGTCACCTCTCTCTCCAGTCACACTCTTCCCTCACACTTCACAGTATCATCTGGGTCTGTGCCACGTCATTTTACCTTTTAACATGGTCTTTTAGATACATTGAACTTGAACTGTTGGCATTGTGCTCTTCAGTGAGCCTTTGTTTTTACCTTGCTTGCAATATCACGGTAACCCTGTTGAGCAAGGCGGTGTTACAACTGCTTGTCCAATTACTTAGTTCTTTTTAAGTTAAATTCTTGGTAGATATTAATGTGTCATGGCATCCAGTGATACTTACAAACATAGTGTCATATTGGGAGAAAATAATTATGAGGATTGGAGACATGACGTAATTGGTCTTTTGCATATGGAGAACTGTCTCTCTATTGCCACTGGCAAAGAAAAACAACCTAGTGATACTAGTTTACAGTCTGCCTGGTTGGAATGCTCCAATAAAGCAGCTGGTATTATATGGCGCTCTCTTGGACCTACACAGCGCACCCATGTTGACATTGATGACGGTCCTGATGATATGTGGTCTAAATCTAAAATTGAAAAGGCACATAATAAACAACTCCCTGCAGTTCATTTTAGTGCCTCCAATGACCTCTTTAATATTCGGAAGGAACCTGATGAATCTCTGACTTCATTAATGAGTTGTGTTGACAAGGTTTGTGTATGTGTCCAGAACTTGCGTCCAAAGGGGTACACTCTTGCCATGCTGGATGATGAGCTTGCTGCTCTCACTTTACTTCGTTCTCTGCCTGAATCTGACTCTGTGTGGACTTCATCTTTAATGATGAATACTGCTATCACATTCTCTGATGTCAAAACTCACTTTACATCACAAGAGAGTCTGCAGTCTGCCAGAAGTTTAGAGATGGTGAACAAGATTGTGTCAAAGACTTCCAACACTTCTGGTAAAGTTCCTTGCACATTCTGCAATGGTTCCAGCCACACCCAAGACAATTGTTATGAGTATGTAAATGCACAGAAACAGGCAAAGGCCAGAGTTGAGCAGAAGAAAAAGGAGTATAAAGAAAGAAAGACTGCTAAGGCTGACAAAGCTATGTAATGCGTCTGACAAGGTATCAGAGGAGAAGAAACCAGAGAGTGCTGGAAATGCAAGTGTTTCTATCCCTGACTCTACTGATCCATCTAGTGCTCTCCTTGTCAATGCTAGTTCTGACTGGACTGCTGACACAGATGCTTCTTCGCACATAACTCCCCATCGTCATTGGTTTTCAAGTTATACACCGTTTCAAACACCTATCCAAGTTGCAAATGGACAAATAGCTATGTCTGCAGGGATAGGAGCAGTGCGGTTTAAGCCTAAAGGGAATGGAAATGTAATAATAGAGTTTGAAAGGGTTCTCCATGTTCCCCATCTCACAAGTAACCTCCTCTCCATCTTGTATTTGACAAAGAAAAAGAATTTCCGTGTCTCTATCTTTCGTTCCACCATGTCTTTCTATTTGAGAAAGGTCTTGCGTTTCACTGCCACAGTCAATGAACATAACCAGGCCTATTTGGATGGAATGACGGTACCTATGACAGATTATGCGGGTCTTGTTACAACCTGTCCCTTGGACTCCACACTTTGGCATTGTCGCTTTAATCATCTCAATCATGCTGATATCCAGAAGCTCCTCAAAGGTGATTTGGTTGGTGGGATACAGATTGACTCTCACACGTCTCCTGATCCTATTTGTGAATCTTGTTTGGCTGGAAAACAGAACAGAGTGATTAATAACATAGCAACAACACGCTATACTAAACCACTTGCACTCATTCACAGTGATGTTCATGGTCCCTTGTTAGGATACACACACAGGGCGGGTTTCCGGAGAAACCCGCGGGATATCCGGTAGGACTTGGCTTCAGCTTATAGGCTGCGCCCTCGCTAGATCGTGTTGTCCAATTTCAGACAGGCGGACGGGAATCCCGGGGAGTCCGGGCGGGGGTTCGTGGGTCGTGAGTCGTAGGTCGTGAGTCGAGAGTCGTGAATCGAGATAGTCGAGAGAGATAGATGCGCCGGAGCCCGTGGGCTCTGACTAGTGCGAGCGGTCTGATAAGAGTAGGGTTTTAGAGAGGAAAATGTATTAGATTACTGGGGGGAATCTAAGCTAATTTTCTGACTGGATTGTATGTACAACATCTGCCAGTTTATATAGACCGTGGAATGCATGACATACCGAATCCAGTAATAATGAGACGAAATGAGCAAAACATAAAACGGGAATAGTAAACACCAAATTGGTGTTAGGAACGGGACGGAACGGAGCGGAGTCCGAATCGTGACAAAGCATAACCCATAACGGGAAACGGAGCGGGAGCGGAGTCCTAAATCGTGACAGGTCATTTGACTAAAACGGGAACGGGGCTCGATTAGAGCGGTGACGGGATTCTAAGCGGGTTCCGGTGACTGATGCGTGGGACGAAGACAGACATAGACAGAGACGGGGTCCGGGGGAAGTCCGGTGACTGATATGTGTCTTAATGAGGTCGAATGTAACGAGTCTTGACGTAACGGAGTCCGGGCGGGAGATCCTATAAACAGACGATTGGTGCTTGTAGCGCGTGGGGGCGTACGAGTTAGTGCCCGGAGTCCCGCGGGATTTGTCCGGTCGTAACATCCCTTGCCTACACAAACTGTGGAAGGGTTTTGCTACTGGATCACATTCATTGATGATGCCTCACGTTATGCTTCCATTGCATTACTCAAAAATAAGAGTGATGCCTTTCAGGCATTTAAGCAATATAAGGCTAAAGTGGAGAACTTGCTTGGTCAGAAGATCAAGATATTCAGAGATGACAAGGGTGGAGAATATATGTCTAAGGAGTTTGATATCTTCCTTTCCACTGCTGGCATCAGCCGGCAGCATACTGTGCGGAATGAACCACATCAGAATGGGGTTGCTGAACGCTTCAACAGAACATTGGAAGAAGGGGCTACTTCAATTATGGCTGAATCCCACCTCCCTCCCTCATTCTGGGGACATGCTGTCATTGCCATTACTCATGTGCGCAACTGCTCACCTACCACTGCTCTTAAGCATTCTGTGCCTTATACTGTCTGGCATAGTAGGAAACCAGAAGTATCACATCTTAGGGTATTTGGCTGTACTGCTTATGTGCATGTACAAAAGGATCAATGTATTGGACTTGGCTCTCACACACAGAAATGTGTCTTTATTGGATATCCTCCAGATTATAAGGGTTGGATGTTTTACAATCCCTTGACTAAGAAGACTATTATCAGTAATAATGCTGTCTTTGATGAGAGAGTCTTACCAGGCTTGTCTAAACCTGCCATACCTTCTACTCCTACTGCTCCTGATGTTCTTCCTGATACTCCACAATTTATTGATTTGTTTATTCCTGGACCCTCTAGGTCTATTCAGGTAGGAGCCCAGCCTAATCAGGTGGGAGCTCCACAGGAACCAAATCTGGTGGGAGATGGTCAGAATAATGTTTTGCCTCCTGGTCCTAGTTCCAACTCTGATTCTAACTCTGAACGTTCTGAACGTTCACTGAGTCCTCCTCCTCAACCACATCGCAATCCACCCAGAAACAGAGTTCCTCCTAAGCATTTCTGGCAAGTTGACCCTGCAAACATCCACAACTATAGAGAATCTACTCCTGTATTTGAGTCCAGTGATGAGGCAGAGGATACTCCACTACATTCTCCTCCTCCAGTTGAGTCTGAGGAAGAAGCCCTAGCTGCCAGTGAGGGAGATCTTTACATTGGTGTGGATGAAGCCTTTGAGTTTGCCTACAAGGCCAGTGCTCATGATGATGCACTGAGAACTCTCAAGGAGGCCTTACAAAGTCCTGATGCTGACACGTGGTATGATACTGCATATGCAGAAATGCAATCCCTGTTTGAAAATGACACTTTTCGCCTTGCTAAACTACCTGAGGGTCGTAAAGCTATTGGCTCTCGTTGGGTGTTTGTGATCAAGCATAAGAAGGATGGGTCAATTGACAAGTTCAAAGCCCATCTTGTTGCAAAAGGCTATGCACAATGACCAGAGTTTGACTTCACTGATACCTTTGCTCCTACTGCCAAATGGGCCACTTTGCGTGCTGTCCTAGCATTGGCTGCACTGGAGGACATGGAACTTGAGAGTGTAGATATCTCCTCTGCATTCTTGAATGGTGAATTTGAAGAGGAAGTATACTTGCAGCAGCCTGAAGGTTTTCACCAAGGTGCTCGTGATTAGTTCTTACTTCTTCTGAAAGGACTATATGGTTTACGCCAGTCACCTCGTATCTGGCACAAGAAGTTGAATGCTGTCCTGCTCAGTTTGGGTTTCAAACAAGTGCTATGCGATCATAGCATTTGGGTCTTCCAAAAGGGTGATGTCAAAGTCATTATACCAGTATTTGTAGATGACATGACTATTGCATCTAAATCCAAGGAGGCTATCAAAAAGCTCAAAGATGATCTAAAGAGCCACTTCAAATTGCATGATCTTGGTCCTACTTCTTACTTGTTAGGTGTTGGCATTGAAAGAGATAGGACAAAGCATACTATTACTCTATCACAGCATCAATACATCTTGGACATGTTACAGCGTTATGGTCTTGCTGACTGCAATCCCATTGGTACACCTATGATACCTAACTCAAAATTGAGTAAAGACCAGGCTCCGGTGTCTCCTGAAGAGATTGCATACATGAAGGACATTCCATACATCCATGCTGTTGGTTCTCTTATGTATTTGGCTGTTGCCACTCGTCCAGACATTGCCTATACTGTTGGAGTATTAGCCAGATTCAATCACAATCCAGGAAAGGCTCATTGGCTAGCAGTACAACATCTCTTTCGATATCTCAAAGGCACCCTTGACTTGGGCTTGACCTTTGGCCCTAGTAATGACAGGGAATTGTTTGTGTCTTATTCAGATGCTGACCATGGAGGTGATAAGTCGACTGGAAAATCTACTGGTGCATATGTGGTTAATATGGGTACTGGAGCCATTAGCTGGCAGAGCAAACTCCAGACTATTGTAACTCTCTACTACTGAAGCAGAGTATATTGCAGCAGTGTCAGCTGGTCAGGAAGTGCTATGGTTGCAAAACTTATTTGAGGAATTGGGATATCCTCAAAAGACTGCATCCACTTTGTATCTTGACAACCAATCTTCTATTGCAGTTGCCAGAGATCCTGAACATCATGGCCGTATGAAGCATCTGGACTTGAGAACATATTGGTTAAGGCAGGAAGTTGATAGTGGGAAGATCAAAGTTGTTCATCTCCCTACTTCAGAGATGCCTGCTGATTTATTGACAAAACCATTGGCTAAGCCAAAGGTAGAATACTTACGAAAACTACTGGGACTAGCATAGAGCTGTCTCATCAGGTGGGAGTGTTAGGGTATGATATTACTATTGGAATACGAAGTGAGTCTCGTTACAAACGGATAAGGGCTACAATACATGTATCGTCCTTATATGTATACGTCTAGTAACTGCTTACTAATATAGGCGTATGGTCCGTGCTTCTTGCTGCTCGCATATCAGATTCCCAAAATCCAACAATTACAGCTCTTACATAGTCTATGATGTTCCCTATATTTTTCTGATATTTTTACTATTTTTCCCAGCACTGTAGGTGCAGTATTGAGTGAGTTACCTAGTAAGGTAACTGATGTGTAGGTGCTTAGGTAAGCACCCTGTAGCATACTCCGCTGTGGGTGTGGGAAAGTCTCCTTAGTGTTTACTTTCCTCACACTCACAGGTATGTAGTTATTTCACAGTTGAATACATTCAGGTTTACTTTCCTCACACTCACAGGGTGTTTGTCAAGAGTTATTCAACTGTTTCAACAAATGAATCAAGTACCATGATGTGCTAAGGGGATTAGTCATTGATCGTCTTTCTTCAGTTAGCAGTACCGCTGCATCCACCTTTTTGCTCTTTATCACATGCAGTCCCACATAAAATTAAAGTTACATAGGCTGTGATGCCTTTACTTACGCTTCTTGTACTAATAACAAATTCTATGTGAATCATTACACTGCGTGGAATCTTTGGAAAGAGCTCCCCATGCAAAATGGCATGGACCCTGATGGTAACCATATATCTGTTTCGCGGCGCTGCTACTTAAAGAAACCCTCGTACCCCGAGATCATTTTAGACATTTATTCCCAATCTTGACAGTTAGTTGCAGGTTAGAAAATGATATCCCATCGATCCTTCTCTGATCCGAATCCTGCATGTTGCAGTGGTGCCTTATCGTGAGACGTTCATTATTATGTTCACAGCAAACATATATGTATTGCATGTATGCGTGTATGCGTGCAGTTACTCATTATACAACGTACATCCCACATCCTCCATCATAGCTATCTACTCCACAGAGGGTTCAGGCCCACTGTCACTTGCCGGCGCAACTTTCGACTGCACCAAAGGATTATTGCTGGGCGAACGACGGTGTCTAATATCATCAATGACACACCCGGAAGTTCCATATGTCCAATCAACCACAACAACCGCCTTCCCGGTAGCAAATAATGCCTTCTGACAACGACCGGTAGGGAATGGCTGCGAAAGGGGCAGTATTGAAGATTGGGAAGGAGGGGGCTTTTGTAGGGGAGAGGCCGGAGTTAAGCCAGGCAATACAAAGCGCGAGGAGCTGTTGGGTGCAGGCACAGGCCTGGGTGAGAAAGGATAGGGGATAGTATATGCGGAAGGTTGGGAGTGTGCATATGGACTGGAGGGTGGATGTCATGTCGCCACTGCTTCCCAGATTCCTGAGCCCTGTCAGTCCTTGGGAGAAGACAGGCTCGAATCCATGAGGCGAGTATGACGTACCTGAGGATGACTCGATTCTTCAAAGAAGGACCTCCCTCCTTGTCCATGACACGCGTTGAAGAGAGAATACCCACCGCTGACCACGTTTTGTAGGCACCCACCTCACGTGCAGAAAATTCGTCGCATGTACAACAAAGATGTCAGGGAAAGCCGCAACACGTGCACGTCTGGACACACATCCACGACCTAGTCGGTATCAGCCTATAATTCTGAGACGACACCATGAAAGACTCACGTCTGCGGTGGAATACCTACCTCGCACCGCGGTTACGAATACTCAACCGCAGGCTACCCATACTGTCCCCTATGCACTCACGCAGCTTCCCCCGCGCATACAATACCTCTCCAAAGCCGGAATCAGATACCCACGCTCAAATCATCATGCTCGTCCAAACGATAGCGCAAACCTCCTTGCACTACATACACCGTGACTCTTCCTCCACCTCAAAGCAGAAGATGACAGTAGGCTCCGACTCCGGGACGTGTGTTTAGCGTGTTGACGCTGGACTTTAAGAATATAGTAGTTAAGTCCGATAGTAGAGGTTATATCAATATCTCCTTAAAACTGGGTTTAATCTATATGCGAAGAACTCTTGCGCGTCTTGCTGTTTCGTCATCGATATCTCCTGGTGGACTCTTCCGATGAGGGATTTGAACATGGTGGGTTTGGATGGGTTCTTGGAATACGGGCAGTCGTGTCGAGGACGGACGAGGGGATCACCGTCGATGGCATTGGGTCCGCGGCCTCACCAGCACTTCGACGAGCGTAGAGACACCGGCGGTGTGAGACGGGAAATGGTTGCGAGGGTGGGATAACCAGCCTGAACGGATTCGGTCCGCGATCTTGCGCATCTGAGAGTGAAAACAGGATATGGGGAGCTCTTCGGTGCAGGAACAGGCCCGGGTGAGAAAGGATGAGGGATGGTATGTGCGGAAGGCTGGAAGTGTGAGTATCGATGTTGATGCCATGTAGCAACTGTTTCCGAGATTGCGGAGTTTGTCAGTATTGCAGGGGAGACAGGGTCAAAAACATTACACGAGTATGACGGACCTCAGGATGATTCGGCTCGTCAAGAAATGACCACGTTCCTTGTCCATGACAAGCCCAATATCTCACTGTCGGCATACACTCATAATTGTCCTTCTCCGTGTCCTCGACAGTAGCAAGGTTCTTAAGCGTGGTCCGCGACTGTTCTATCACCAACGCCACCAACTCAATCATGATAACTTCCCTGCTCATACTCAGCTGCTCACAGAAGAAAAAAAACACCCTACTCACTCGTTTTGGGTTCGGTTCCAACATGCTCTTCACATACACGGATACCCAAGCATCCCATAATGCAGCTGCACATGCATCCGCGTCACATCGCCCCCCACACACTCTCTATCCAAGCACGGGAGGCACACGTCGATGCCTTCAAGTAGATCCTATTAGATCCCGTGGTTAGGGCGTAAGCATAATAAGTGAAATCCCATCTCCATTGGAAGAAAGGAGGACATACTTGTTTGTCAAAGCATTGTAGTGTTTCTTCTCTCTGAAAATATTTTGAAAGACGAGGACTGGGAAGGCGAGAAAGTCTAGGAGGAAGAATGAGCGCAAGACGCAGGACTCCAGCACATGTTACGCTATGTCACACACACTTATAGCTAGCGACCGAAGACTTAACTGGACGAAGGGGGAGGAGGGGGACTGTCTGTCCACTCACCAGTGGACAAACAGCCCGAGTGTGAGATGGAGGAACATGCCACTTCCCACCCATCCACTCAGTCGGCATGTTCCTACTTCCATGCCGACTTCCAACATAGCAGTAATGATGATGGCAGACGCATGATCGATGTAACGCCATTATTGTCAATAGAAATAAGAGAATAAATAAATAAAGGAAGAATTCAAGGTAACATTGCAGTACGGAAAGTAGCCATGGCAGATCTTAAAGACTGTTGGTCCTGCAAGGAAAAACCAACAAAGGAAGCGAGAATCTCATCACAATGACGCCAATATGTTAAGAAGGAGGAAGAAGTCCATCGTCCGACTGATATTACAATGAAAGGGTCAACGCCCCACAGAAGCAGATGGGTAGTACCCCTGATGCGAAAAGCATGCCCCTTGCGCAAAGGCAGACCCTCTAGCATCCAAATTTCACAACAACACTGCAAAAACCAGGATTTGCACATTGGAGCATAGCCATAGGAGTTCTCCATGCAAAAAGAGGCGCCTCTGGTGGCACGCTGTGATTGATCTGAAAATGTGCAAGAAGGGCACGATAGGGACTGGTATCACCATCTGTATCAGTGACGTTGATATCATCGCCCTGGCGAAGGTGAGTCTTGGACCAGGGAATATGGAATTTTGCAAAGGCAATATTCATTGCAGTAACACCTGTAGAAAAAGGTGCACCTCGAGAGATGTGGAAGATGGGATCACAGGACCCTGGTGCCTTGATTGTGAGTTCACCCAGGCGACAAGAAGACCAAAATGCAACACATGCCACAGCGAACACAGCAACATCAAAGGAATCCAAAAGATCCAAGTGGTGTGCCAGAGCACATACATATGCAATGGTTAGAGCTTCACGCTTGGGTAAGAAGGCAGAATCTGGGGCAAGATGTGTGACACTTTTGATGGTTTGGGACAATAAGGAACCTTCCAACCATGGGGCCCCATTGAGGACATGCCAGAATTGGAGTCCTTGCAGCCACTTTTTGACAGTACAACCCCCAACAAGGCCAGCCCCCCGGGATGTAAAAAAAAGAGATAGAAGATCTTCAGAGGCAGGCATTTGGTCCGTTTCAGAGATGCCAGCATCATCACAAAAACATGTGAAACAAAGCAAGCCAGCAGCATAGCCAGCCAGGGAATCATCTGTTAAAGATGACAACATGACTAATCGCCACTGAGCAATCAGAGCTGGAGAAAACAGTGCGGAGAGAAGTGTGTGATGTGTGAGTGCAAAAGGTGTGAGCCAAGCCAAAAACTGGTCTTTGGCAAGGACATGAGGTTGAGGAATTGAAGGGGAGATACCCAAGGAGGGATTCATTGAATGTCAGGGCTGTCTGAAGTGAACAACTGAGTGCGGCAAGGAGGAAGTGGCCCCAACTCCCTCCATATCAGATGTTGCAGCACAGGCACGTACACGTGCCTCAGCGATGGAGCTAGACATAGAAAAGGTAAGGGGCTAGCTCTGGCGGGAGCTGAACATGAGGATATAATCTCTCAACTGGTAAACCGCAAAAGCCGCGGGATATTGGGTCCGCCAAGTTGTTAGTAGAGGTTACATACAGAGGGGAAACCATATTATTCGCTGGGAGAAGGGAAGCTGTCATCCGCCTGACGGAATGATTGTGTTGTAAATTGCATCAGCGACCCCGGTGGAAGGCCCCGATAACACCAGTGTTATCCCCATGATGTGAAGCCCAGCCTTCCCACAAACACCAAGCGGCCCATTTGGAGCCAACAACAAGGCCAATGCCCCAAGATGTAGAGGCGTCAATGTAAATCTCCAAGTCTAGGATAACACAAGCTAGGAGGGAACATGTTGGGGCTGGACATGCCAGTGCATCACCAGTGTAAATCAGCAATTAGAGATGGAGAGATGTGATGGTGGGCAAAGTTATCTGGGAAGTGAGAAATAAAGGAGGCTAACGTGACACGATATGAACAGCCAGCTGTGAGAATGAAGGTAAGATGCTGTAATGAACCATGGAGGGAGGTCGCTTGTGGCCTTGTAACTGTTGTGGCAGCAGTGACTAAAAATGTTTCGAGTTTGGTGTGATGCTTAAGGTGTTTCTTCTCAGGGAGAGAAACATTGCGGTGTTGCAAATCCTATATGAAGCCAGCATAAGTGACAGTTGATGCAAAGTCCTGACCTTTAGATTGGATATAATGGAAAGGAATACCCAGCAATTGGCTGTAAGACTGAATATCAGCGAGTGAGTGTTGAAAAACATAGGATGTGCCATTTGAATGGGAAAAGGAGTATGAGGGCTCCCTACAGAGAGCGAAATCATCCACCCACTTTGCAACAAAGGCCAGAAAATGGTGCAGGAGCAAGTCACAAGTGGCATCTGCAACCTTGCCCTGAATACCAGTAGCAGAAGTGAGACCAAATGGTATACAATGGTCAACATAAATTACATCATTGAACATACAAGCAATGTAACATTTGTGGGTGGGAAGAATAGGCGAGTTGCGAAAAGCATCCTTAACATCCAGGGCAGCACCTTCTGTGCCTGGGGGATACGTAGAAACCTGAAACTAGTGAGTATAATGTATCATGTGTAAGGGCAATGCCACCATGAAGACCAATGTCAAGCAACATGCCAAATCAGCTCAACCAGCCCAGAAGAATGTGGCGCAACATCAACGTGCTATAGGCTCAACATCAACATGCCCATATGGGCTCAACATCAATGTGCCTATTGGCTCAACATCAATGTGCCCATATTGGCTCAACATCAGCATGCCCATATTGGCTCAACATCAACATGCCCATATCGGCTCAACATCAACATGCCCATATTGGCTCAACCTCAACATAGCCATAATGGCTCCAATGAGAAATTGCACAAATGAATCCAATAAGAAGATAAGAAGAGCTCATATATTGCGCAACTGCTGCTGCAGTGAACCACTTAGTAGGCCAATCCACTGCATTAATCCATGAGTTAGTTGAATAACCCGAAGGATCTTTCTTGCTAAGATGACGAATCATCCACAGATTTGTTGACCCAGGCTTGGCAATCAGACCAAGGGGTGCAGTGCGAAAATGTCCTCCAAAGATTGTATGTGCAGCCTCAATGGAAAAAGGACCCAATATCCGGCCAAGGTGAATCTCCTCCTGCAAATGTTGCAAAAGAAATTCAGGATCCAGGCCAGCAGAAGGAAGATTAGGCAGAATAAAGGTGGATGTAAGGGGAGGGGGATTACCAATTGGTGATCTATGAATCATATCATAAATGAGAGTAGGGTAACGAGTGGACAAGCCTGCATCAAGCAGAGCTCTACACCATGCATCCGGCACATATGGCGTTGGTAAAAGGCGTAAACAATTAGTTATGGGGACAAGTCCGTGCAGGATGCATGGTGTCACTGCAGAGAGAGCAAGCGTGGGATGGGTGGCCTGATCCCCGCTGCTCACAGGCCCCCCGGGCGTTGTACATGACACAGAGCTCAACGCTAGAACCCTGTCGCAGGAACTGACCTCCCCGCCACTCAGCAATGATGGGCCGGTCCGGATGAGAGGACCTGGTTGCATGACAGAAACATGTGAAATGTGAGTTGTGTGCACCACAGAGGATACAGGAACCCAATGGGGCCTTTGCAGTGGGTGCTGAGGCCTGAAAGGAATCACTATGATACGGATGGTATGCAGACCCCAGGGTGCAGCGAGAATGGTCAGAAAGGGTGGTATCACTACTCCGAGCTGCCGGTGTGGGCGATGCAGCATGCAGATTATGTGGTACCACCTGCAATGAATCACCAGGCTGGGCTTGCTGCAGTTCGAAAGACAAAATATAAAACATGTCAGAGGGATCAGGTACCGTAGGTGACGTTGAATTCCACTGAATGCGCAAAGCTTTGTCCATCTCGAACCAAGCGGGAAACCACATTGCAAAGTCGGGATCTGCCTGCATTTTGTCACAATGTTTGTATGTAAGCCTGGCCACCTTACCACATATGCCACCACTCCCTTTGTTCGACTACTCAAGCATTCCTTGTGCCACCACTCAATTAACCTTGACCATTGTTCTCCCATTGACCATTGTTCTCCTTTTCCTGCCACATCTTCCTTGTCTTCAGACACCTTTTGTTATCACAATCTTATTGTTCCAAGCAGATATATAAGTATACATTCCACAGTGATAAGAGGGAATCTTTTCGACCATACAATCCTTTCCCACCCTTCCCTAGGGAGCCCCACATTCATCTTGTATCATACTGCTACTAAAATAAAGAAAACTTAGTCCTGTCCGTGTTGACCGAGTGAGGCTGATAACGACAGCCTTTCATTGTACCAACCTTGAGCGGCTGGCACGTCACCACATGTATCTCGTATAATGGATAACCAATTGGCATAGACCTGTAAGAAATCCATGGCAGTAAGTGACGCCTCTGAAGGAAAACAAGCAGTATCGAGGAAATATTCGCCGGCCCCGTTCCCAACTGAGATTCTAGAATACTTAAGATCTACATTTCCACGAACCCGCTGCAAGGATTTTGTAGTCAACATAGACAAAGGAATATATACCTTCTTGAAAGCCATATGTAAGATCTGGTTAGGAATGGATGCCGGATCCAATTCCAACTTATTATGTCGGATTTCATCGAAGTCATAAATAGGAGGTGCTTTCAAATAATCCACAGTCCGATATTTACTAGATGTTGAAGTAGATGCATTAGCCAATGCTAACAACAAGTCAGGTCCGCCCTTGTTGATGGCAGCCATGAGAGGTGCAGTAATGCCTTCCAGTATGGGAAGCGTGGGGTGGGATCCGCTAACATCCCCTTTGCTAACCTGTTCTGACACGTTCTGGGGTCCCACATCCTGCGTGTCAGATACTAAGCTGCCCGACCCAACCCCCCTTTCAGGTGGGTCCTGCCCCATCTCTATACTCATTCCCCTGTTGCCTGCCATGGGCGTTACCACACTACGCAAAGCTCCTTCAGAAGGCACGGCCTCCAACGCCTCATCGGCATCCACGTCTGACCTTCCTTCTGCTCTCAGCGAAGCCCGGACCTTGTTTCGGTCCCGCTTTTCATCATTTGCTCTGACGATAGCGTCCCGCATTGCGTTAAAAAGGCTTTTGACAGAATTAAAGGTCTCGGCAACTGGTGCCTCCTCAACATTCGCAAGTCCACTCCCTACAGGCAGTGAGGAGGACCCTGCTCCTCCACTAGAGGTGCCAACCACCCGAGGAACAGCAGGAGGTAAACCCTGCCCCCTTACGGAAGGTGGCCTTGTATTCTTTCCACGACCCGAAGACATGTATGTATGCCGAAATGATGTATATGCAGTTTCAAACGCGAACTGCCGTCGATAGACCACCAACAATAAAGATTCCACTCAAGCAGACGAGTGGTAGTGTGTTCTCTGAAGTAGGTGCCTTGTTTCACTTTTAGTCAGCACCCTCTGATCCCGTGGCTCTCGTTGTTCACAGCGGGTTCAGTAGGAATATTACGGCGAAGAACTACTTTTTTTGTAGTTATTTTTGAAAATTAACATTCACGTATTCTTACATCTTCTGTTCACAATTGAATTATGGGCAGAGCTCCAGAGCTCCAGTAAATAAAGGGCTTTTGTATCACAGAATGATATAGCTAGACTTGACGGGAAAATGTTCGATGGGTGTGATGGTGTCCGAGTTTAATCCTCCTCCCATATGCACCTAGGTAGCTGAAAGTACCCTACAAACCTTATTCACAACGTTAATAGTATTAAATAAGGACAAAATCGACACTCACGGGTCTCGCTCAAATACCGTGTCCGGCCACACAGGGTCATTTATCCAACTGGGCTCCGCATCATAAGAAGCACGCAACTGCACATTCAGGACAGGTCTACCCGAGGGTCCAGAAATATAACGTGGGGAAGTAGGCTCAAACAGGAATATAGTACACGGTTCCACATCTCCGGAGTGACTAAATTACTGTCAGGCTCTGACATGGATGAAGGGGAAAGTGAAACTAACAAATTCTGAGGCATTTCCATAACGACGTGTGTCTCCCATTCGTTTACTGTTGCCACAAAGGGGTCAGTATCATTTCAAAAAGACTTTTGTGCTTACTGATCATCAACTCGTGTGGAAGGACACCCTTGATCCCATTTTCCTCTATGTAAAGTGGTGCGTATGCTCTCCACGCTTTCTGCACTTCAGACGACGGGCCTAAGTCTGCGATATTGACAATGGGCCGGCAGAAATCTTCGATGCTGCCTTCGCCAATATCATAGGTATATCTACGGGGCAGAAAACTGAGCAACGATCGGGTCAGTGTGCTAGCTCGGAAAATACCTTCTCATTGGTTTTCCACCTCGTATTGTTACACTCTCACGCTCGTCTAAATCTGTAAACTCATCCTCGTGGAGGTAAACCCCAACCTCGACTGAGGGTTCCATACCGAGGGTTTCAGAGAACCACTCATGTAGATTCCCACACACTACAAAATTGCCTGTAACTGTAACGGGAGCGGACCTGGTGGCGGACTTGGCACGGAGCGGTCTACCGCCGTGTCTCAGGGGGTAAAGAGAGGGTAGATAATTTTCCGATCAGAACACTGTTTCATTTTTATTATCTGTCGCTAGGGGGTTTAGTCTACGAATGCGAGCATAAATAGGGAAACCACCCATTAGCTACAGTAGTTATTTCGAATTGGAGCCTATTCCTACTCTGCTCGTTCCTCTTCGTAAGAAGCTCAAACCGAAGGATTACGCTATCTTTAAAGCCGAACCTTACACTTTTTGAGTATTTTGTCTTCAATTTCGTATTCTTTTATATTTTCTACTAGTGGACTGATCACCCACTAGGTTTTCACAAGAACACGTGTGCACACTACTAAACCAAAAAACCTACCAATACCGTCATAATGTCCAATATAAATCAACCCGTTACTCGCCGAGGCACAGTCCGAAGCGCAATCCCCGTGTGGAGCAAGAGAATTGTTCGACAATCGGGGGTAGTAGATGAGTTGAACGTTCCGGACGTAGCAACGGTGAGTAGTACTTCTTCGCCTCAGAATGCCACGGGCCCCGAACCAATCCTCCCTACGTCTCAGGGGGGAGAGGGAAGGATGGACTGTGATGCCGAGATGGAAGAGGTAGCGGCAATAACCTCCGATTCCTCGATGGCCCCGGCTGGTGGAAATGACCATGCTCCCAGTAATGAAGCCTCGAATGAATCGTCTGAAAGCGGGGGAGAGAGAGAGCTTTTTCCCCTTATTGATGAATACCTCCGTACTCCGGTTACTCTTCAGAACTGGACATACCAGTATAGCCTATTGTATCCTGAAGAGCTGGCCGCCCCTCGAAAGACCTTCCGGAGGAGGCGGCGAAAGGAGATGCCTCTCATCCCTGCAAAGTCGCTCTTTTTTCCAGAGTGGTTTGAAATGGAGAGTAGTTGCGATGACAATGAAAGGCAGGAGGGAGCGTCCAAGGCTATGGCACGGGAGCGCAGCCAGGCTGATCAGTTTAGATGGTCCGATTGTTCGGAGTCTGATGAAGATCAGTTGGGGCCGCTACCAGAAACATGGACGTTACCTAAAGCCAGGAGAATGATTAGAGGGTTGGAGAGTCCAGTTACTTTTCCCCATGTCTCCCTAAATCTAAGCGCCATTGTCATTGAGGTAGACGAAAATGAACCCCTTCCAACCGAAGCATCCTCCTCTAGGTTAGAACCTGCAAAAGCAGATGGATCTAAAAATAAGTCGTCAACCCAGTCCCCTAAAGGAAAGGAGAGAATGGAGGGTGAACGTCCCTTAAAGAAACCTACTAAGGCTTCCCCGAGTTTGAACACTAGCGGGGAGAGCAAGAAGCGAAATCGTCAGCTGCTGAGAAAGCAGATGGATAAGAATGTGACGAACCAGTATGTACGAGAACCCTCACAAGTGCCTGATGGCGGGTACTTTGCAGTGGGAGGGCAAGGAAAGTTCGGACCACCATCCGACTCCAGCAGTCCATCTAGTAGTGATGGATCAGATGATTCAGCCAGCAGTATATCCACTGATTCGGAAATCAGTAGGAGCATAGACGCACCTGATTCAGGATCGGGATCAGAAGATTCTACGGAAAGCAATTCTGAAACAGGAAAAAAGAAGGGTGGAAAGAAAACCTCACCAAGCTCTAATCGCATAAGACATGAAAAGCGAAAAAGGTCGAAGGCCGATGCTAAACGGACTAAAACATTGTTAGCTGGAGTTAAAACGAAGCAGGCTGTTATATATAACGGCGTAGCTGAAATTGATGTACTTGAAGCCTTCATCTACGCCTATGATCTGTGGGCAGAAATTAATGGGTTAGATCGTAAATGGGCGGTTAAGCTCATCATTTACTTCCTGGATGGCAAGGCTAGTTCCTTCTATATGAAACATGTGGCCCTGAGCAAGAGGAAGTGGACGTTAAAGGCTGTGTACGATGGTCTTTTCGACTATTGTTTTCCGGCAGATTACAAGTTGCAGTTGCGTAAGCGATTGACCACTTCCCGACAGGGTGGAAGGTGCTTTCGGGATTTCGCTCGAGATGTTGAGCATAATGCGATTCGGTTTCCTGACATCCAGGAGCGTCAACTTAAGCAGATTGTATGGGATGGTGCGTACGATTACCTTAAGGAAAAATGGTTAGACAAGGGGTTAAACCCTGACAATACGTCATGGAAGAGACTCATCAAGACGGCAACTCGATTCGAAGCAGCCCAAGAGTTTCGTAAGATAGACAAAGGACGAAGGGAAACCTCAGTTGTCAAGTCGAACCGAGGATGGATACGAAAGACTGACCAAGCCAATCAGATAGTGGGACAAGCTGATGAAAAGGGAAGAAGAACTCATCCATCGACATCTTCCAGGTTCGAAAACACCACTAAAGTACATCGCTTGAAATTGAGTCGTACAGAAATGAATCAACTTCGAGCAGAAGGACAATGCTTTAACTGCAAGAAGGAGGGTCATGAATCCCGCAATTGTCCTCAAGGAAAATTCCTTTCGGCGCCCAAGAAGGGTACTGTGATATCAGCTGGATCTGTCAGAGTTAAACGACTCACAGATTTGGAAAAGAAAAAGGAGCGTGCTGAGATTCCACTACACATGGCCTCCTTTGTGTTGAGAAATACGGAAGACCAACAGGAGTTTAATAGTTTGCATGAGCGGATTTACGCATCTTGGTTACAAAAATCAATTACTGAATATTTTGGGCCGGATACTGCCATCGCTGAGGGGCAAAATCCAAGGACACGATTTGAAGTGTCCTTGACAACGGCAGATTTTGTGATCAAAGATAATGTTTTACCCGGGCCTCACCTGCATATTGGAAAGGTAGAATGTAGGGAACCTGGGTATCGCGTGGAGCAAAGTATCTTAAGTAACTTCGAATGGTCTGGGAAAAGACTTACCAATAACTGTGCCGACCGAATTGCTGTTGCAACCCTGATACAACATCAGTGTTGCCTGTATTTTTCAAATGTTGAGTCCATTGATGCCGGGATGCGTCACACCGAGCGGTTTAAGGTGATATTTGATCCTTATCACTGGACATATGAAATAGTAGATCACCTCCGTCCCCACTTGTATATGGCGATATCAAAACAGGCCCTCCTAAGTGGGGACTGGACAATCGCTCAAATGGCTAGTACAGCTATTTTAATGGAGGGCGGGACAGATCGAGAAGAGTTTTTAGAGGATGACGAACCAATGAGAGAAAACAGGCCCACTCCAGGACAGTACCTCCTGGCCGCTTTGAAAGAGTACTTCACGCCAGAAGAGGCTTTGCAGGAAGGAATTTCCCCTGAAGCTCGGTTTCAGGTCCATACAGAAGAGTCTGGCTTGCGGATTTGGGATGAATCCAATACTGACTTGCCATTGTTTATGCCGTGGTCTGTGTTCAGGGTTGACGAAGCCATAGAGGATAAAATACAAGCCGTATATGAAGAACACATACCTGGGTTCACCAAAGATATGCCAGCTTTTCGACGACACTGCCAGGAGGCAATGTGTAAGTTGTTGGAGATTCGTTTTCGAGTCTATTATAAGACAGGCATCTTGACGGATTTAAATGGGGTGGAGCGACAGCGATTTATCATCCGATTCACGGCAGGGTCGTATCGGATTCGTGACCGGGAGTTATCAGTAACGTACCTGGTTACGAAGGACCATCTCCAACAGGATGAATGGACCGTGCCACACATTGTGGCCAGGGGAGAAGTCACAGAGGACTTATCAGGGGCAGTTGTGTTTGTCAATGCCGCTCATATGCCTACGAAAAAGGCGTTAGTACATAGGAAAAGAGGCAGTTACAAAATGACGGGGTGGAAATGGTCCAGCGTACCTCAATGCAACCAAAAGACTTTACTCGTTGCTTACCGAAACCTGTGGTCATTGAGGCATTCATCAATGAACGACCGGTGAAAGCCCTGATCGATAGTGGATCACTTGCAGACTTCATGTCAACGACGTTAGTCGATCAGCTGCAAGTAGTCAAGGATCCACTAGTAAAACCACTTACTATCCAGTTGGCTGTTCACGGATCACGGTCAAAAATTAATTATTCAGCTACTGCTGAGTTTTCATATCAGAAAATAAAGTGCACTCGGCGTTTCGATGTTGCTAACCTTGATTCGTATGACTTGATATTAGGGACCCCTTTCATATTTCAACATCAAGTTATGATGGGGTTGAATCCAACAAGGGTCAACATTGGGTCAGCGCAGCCACTTCCCATGGAAGGAGACACCATTGAGACTCTCCATTCTGCGGTAGCTGAAATTTTTGACGATGAGTTAGAGAGGTTAAGGGCAGATTTATGTGCTGAGGCGGCTGACCTGGACCCAGACACTGCATCAACAGCACTGCCTCCATTACGGGCTGTTAATCATACCATTCCAATAATTGATGACGCCAAGGCTTACTCATGGAGACCATCCAAATGTCCCGAAGCAATGAGAGATCTATGGCATGAAAAGAAAACCGCGTATATCAAAAATGGGAGGTGGAGGGTAGCCACGGGAATGAACGCATGTCCTATGCTCATTATTCCTAAACCTCCAAAAGCGGATGGAACATTGTGAATACGCACCGTAGTGGATAAGCGTGAGCAGAATGCTAACACATATAAGCTGGCGACCCCCTTGCCAGATATCGAAGCTATTCTACGAAATGTTGTGCGTCATAAGTATCGGAGTTTGATAGATGGGAAGGATGCCTACGAGCAGATCCGAGTGGTTCCCGAGCATGTCCACCGGACATTGTTCACCTCTCCTGATGGCACTATGGAAAGCCTGACGTTACAAATAGGGGATTGCAATGGTCCGTCGACTTACCAGACATTGATGAACCACATATTTGCGCCGTACATTGGCGTCTTCATGGATGTATATTTGGATGATATTGTCGTCTACTCGGATTCCATCAGTGATCATGGCAAGCATCTACGCACTGTGTTTACAGTGCTCCGTCGGGAAAAGTTATACCTCGCTGTCAACAAGATGCACCTGTTTGCTTCGGAGTTACCAGTTTTAGGGCATGTGATTAACAATAAAGGTATAAAAATGGACCCACATAAAGTTGATACAGTGAGCAACTGGAAGATTCCAACAAATAAGCAACTCCTGGCGGGATTTTTGGGGGCAGTGGGATATCTCGCTAACAACTGTGAGGGAGTTCGAATCCCAATGGCTATTTTAGCAGCGCAGACAGGAGTAAATAGGCAGTGGCATTGGGGTGCAACAGAGCAGCGTGCCTTTGAAGACGTTAAGCGGATTGTTCAGGCCCATCGTGACAGTTATAGAATTGCATTGGACTACTCACGAGGTCATCAAACCATTAATTTGGTAACAGATGCTTCTTTAACAGGTGCGAGTGGCATTCTCAGTCAAGGGGAAGATCTTTGCACTGCCGCAATCGTGTCATTCTGGTCAGGGAAATTCAATTCAGCACAACAGAACTACCCTGTCCACGAACAGGAGTTGTTGGCTATCGTGGAGTCATTGAAAAGATTCCGGTCACAACTGTTGGGGGTAAAATTTCGAATCTGTACTGACCATAAAGGGATAGAATATATACTTACACAGAAGAACTTGTCCCCGAGGCAGACAAGGTGGCTGGATCTGCTAAACGAATTCCACTTCGAGATTCTATATATCCCTGGAAAGTCGAACACATTTGCCGATGCTTTATCTAGAATCTATAGCGATGAGCCATTGGGCACCATTAGGGCTGAATCCAAGTACGTAACTGACATTCCAGGGAAGGAAGAGGATACAGGGGGGATGCACTACGTTTCAGGGGTTCCTGCCTTCAACAGTGTGTCAACACCACTGTATACAGGGTCTGCAGCGGTAGCACTGGAGGAAGCACCAAGACAGTCAAGAAGGTTGGCTACCCAAACGCGTCCGTCATATGCAACACTCGCAGGGCTGGGAGCAAGAAGGAAAGGACGTAATGAACGATCAGGAGAGATGACCGAAAAGATACACAGTGATCATAGTAAGTCATCTGGATCGCCCCTGGAGCATCCATCACAAAGAGCGAGGAGAAAAACACCAAATACGTCTGGTCATCAAGATTATGTTGAACGGCCTGTTTCACGAGAAACAATGGAGGGTGCGTTACCTGAGTTGCCTCCGGATTTTCTACTAGCAGAAATCCCATTGGAGGGCCATGATGGATTGGACATCCCAGAAGCTTTACGACGACAGTATGGAGCAGATGTTTTCTTCTCGAGGATATGGGCAACGCCGCAGGAGTATAAGGGCTTTACGTCGCAGGATGGGTTTCTGTTTTTCAATCTGGAGGGTGTCAAGCTACTTTGCATCCCTGATATTACCATTGGGAATCGACGAGTGCGGGAAATTGTTATCTCGCATGCACATTCCATCTTGGCGCATCTAGGGGCCAGGAAAACTGCTACATATTTGCGAACCAATGTGTGGTGGCCATCATTAACCAAGGATGTCAAATTATTTTGCAAGTCATGCAGTGTGTGTGCCACATCGAAATCTGAAACACAGAAACCGCAGGGACACCTTCGCTCAATGGAAGTGCCATCACAGCCGTGGGAGGCAATTGGGATTGATTTTGTAGGACCCTTGCCAACGTCTAGGAATCGCCTTGGAGAGTTCGATAGCATCTGCGTTATTATTGACCACTTAACCTGCATGGTCCATTTGGTACCGGTGCGCAGCAACTATACTGCTATTCAAATGGCTGAGGTGATCTTCGACCATGTTTACAAGTTGCATGGGCTGCCCGACAAAATTGTTAGCGATCGAGATTCATTATTTACAAGTATCTTTTGGAGGGAGCTTCATCGACTGATAGGAGTCGAACTGTGGATGTCTTCATCATACCACCCCCAAACAGATGGCGCTACCGAATGTGCGAATCGGACGATGACACAAATGCTTAGGCAATGTGTAGCACCAAACCAGAAAGATTGGGTGTCGAAACTGTCAGCTATTGAGTTTGCGATGAATAACGCTACATCGGAAACAACTGGATTCTCACCATTTTTTTTGAATTATGGTCGGCTGCCACGGCCACTGATCTGGGACAACAATACAAAGTATCCAGGTGTGCTTGAATTTGCAGAACGGATGAAGCTGGCAATCATGAATGCTCACGATGAGATACTGACTGCTAGGGTTAAGCAGACGCGTCAGGCAAATCGACACCGGAGGTCTGCGGTATTTAACGTCAATGATTTAGTTTATTTATCCACGAAGAACTTACGTTTACCAAAACATCGGGCACGTAAACTGCTGCCAAAATATATAGGACCATTTAGGATTAGCCGGGTACTGGAGCCAGGAGCGACATACCAGTTGGAACTGTCACGGGAGCTCAAGCAACAGGGTATTAACCCAAGTTTTCATGCCTCGTTGCTTCAGATACACATTCCGAATGACGATCGTCTTTTCCCAGGGAGGCAGTTGAGGCAGATTCCTGGTTTTGGTAGTCAGCCTCGTGAGTGGGCAGTCGAGAAGATTCTTGCTCATTCAGGAAAGGGTCTCGAGGCCTTCTTTGAGGTTTTGTGGAACACGGGAGAAACTACCTGGTTGCCATATCAAGCTCTTCAGCATGTTCATTCATTGAAGGCTTACCTGGAGGCACTAGGTGTTACAAGTGTTCGATCATTGCCCAGGGGCCAAAGGCGGCTCTCGAATCGCATCGAAATCGCCAAGATGTCTTTGAGCTCGGAGTGTCATCAGGGAGTGTCTTGCAAATCAAGCGCTGAGGACTTACCTTCTATTTATGTTGGCTCAGCGGTCCCAATCGCTGTGCAAGAATCACCCACTATGGATGCTCAGGATTATCCAACGCAAGTATCCACCGAGTTCTTGACGACTACAATGGCTGCCGTTCGCGATAGTGCTCTTCGAGGTGTCCAAGTGGCATGGGACTTGCGTATGGAGCAGTTCGAGACTATGCAGCATCAACTCCTCGAAGCACAGCAGAGGAATAACATACCGCAACCCAAATCAACATTCAACCCTCGTGTAAGGGAACGGACCCCTGCCTGGAGGGAGAGACAACAATCTGCGTCGCTGATAGACAGGTTGTCTCCACGGCGGGAGTTACCTGGGAGCCTACCATCACTACAGGCCTCAAGTGCTATACGTCGCCAAAGAAGGAGGCGGCAGCAGGGTATTTCCGGACCAATGGCATCATCTTCAGTGCGCGGCCTCGAAACTCGGCCTGTGAAGGGCGCGCCAGTCTTAAGTCAGCTGCAGGCCACGGAGGGGTGTGTAAGGGCGTCAGCACAATCTCAGGTGATCAAGAAGGACGGACCACATGCATTGACGCAACAGATTGGTCATGGCCACGAGGAGGAGATGGACCTCGATGGTGATTACGTGAGTGACGACTTAGACGAGCTGGAGCAGGGGGTGAGGGAATTGCATGGCTAAACCAGCCCGCTGTTAATGGCACACTGCGTTGCAGCGTGGGAGGGCGGGTGTAACGGGAGCGGACCTGGTGGCGGACTTGGCACGGAGCGGTCTACCACCGTGTCTCAGGGGGTAAAGAGAGGGTAGATAATTTTCCGATCAGAACACTGTTTCATTTTTATTATCTGTCGCTAGGGGGTTTAGTCTACGAATGCGAGCATAAATAGGGAAACCACCCATTAGCTACAGTAGTTATTTCGAATTGGAGCCTATTCCTACTCTGCTCGTTCCTCTTCGTAAGAAGCTCAAACCGAAGGATTACGCTATCTTTAAAGCCGAACCTTACAGTAACTTTATCCCGATAGCCCACGTCCCACAAAGCGATGGACCACAGATCTCCATCCTGGATGAGGCTCATAATTGGTGCCAGAAACTCGGAGTCCAGTAGTTGATTGGCCAATTGATGAATGGTGTGCGAGCTTCGAAGTCGTTGATCCATTAAAGCCGTGTCGAGATATGATGAATCCACGTTGTACATGAATAAGTCTACGATGGAGTCGGGTGATGATGGATTGATCCTAGAGTAACCGGTATAAACAGCGGGAAGCCGTCTCCCATGGTTCCATGGGGGGGCAGGGCCCAGTGTTCCGGTGTACACAAGCTTCAGATGACGGCGATTGGCAGGACAGTCTGTGACAGTCACAATTGAATCACCGGGATATAAAAACTGAATAGACAAAGTTATAATTGACGTCTGATGTCAGTGGAATTAACGAACGAGCGACTGCATTTCAATTTCGTTGTTTGAACAGAAATCAACTAATTCCTAATGTCACATTGTCACATCAGCATTTGCGGGTGAGAAGGGATTCAAGTACGTCACATTGTAGGAATCCCTCTAAAGTATATCGCGTCAGCTTGTAAATATCGCGAGTAATTTCATTCACCATCTCCCAAAGTCCCAAAATGGTTTCTCTCACACTGGATAATCTAGTGCGTTTGAGCCATTTGCATGCGTCCTCTGGTTCAGTGCCTGGATTACGGAAAACTTGGAAAAGTACATTGTCTTGTGCATTACTGTAGCCCAAGAACGGAGCAATGCTAGGGTTCCTGAACATGAATTTGATTGGACTACTTGGATTATTTATTCTGATGTGTTGCGTTCTTACCATACGTCTTGATAGGAAGTGAGGTCGCGTTGGAACTATATCAAAAGTGGGATATGTTGCAAATAGTTTCTGAAACCCAAAGCAGCCAAAACGGGACTCGTACCTGTTTGCGTCTCAAATCCCACGTGGGTCTCCCCCCTTCGTACATTTTGACCAATACCGGCTTACCGTCACTTTCAGTCTTCGCTTCACAAAGTGTGACACTCCACCGCAAGGTGACCCCATGATTTCCTGCCTTTTCATAGTCACAATCATGGTGGTTCGCGACCGATAGGGTGCATAACAGTTGCAAGTCCCTTCCATCGACCAAGTACTGTCTCATTACGATAAGCCCACGCGCATGATCTTTGAGATGACAGAACGGGCTTACGCGTTCATTAATATCGTTTCTTCCTCTGACCGTGACCGACGAAAACGAATCAAGGATACCGCGTAATTGATGTATGATATCGTCCATTCTGGTATCATCAACGGCTACGAGTTGAGCGACGGCTAATGAGGTATCCAGCGAAAAATACATCTAAGAGCCAATATGTATCACTCTGAGTGTCATTTTCACCACGCACCATTGCCTCTTTCTCCGCTTCTTCTAATCGCCTTTCAAGTTTGGCGATAGACTTATCTCGTTGTCCCATCCAAGACACGACATGTGCTTTAAGACCTTTTCTTGGTGTGTATGACCGTGCAAGCGCAAGAACATCCTCGAGTGCACTGAAAACAACCGATTTATTTGTCAGGTACGGTTACACAGTGAGTCTCAAGTTCACAATTCTGATAATCGTCCAATATAGTTTTGAAATCGTCCGGGATATTCTCCCACTTCCCCCTCAGCTGATCGTGGAAAGGGCGACGTCCAGTGGTCTGGACAAGGTTATTCAATCTCTCGTTTTGCTCCCCGCTTGCCTGGTGATTGTGAATCATCATCCACATCAGCTCTTAAACTAGTGTTGATGCAGACGACCTACCTTTATAACGTTCATAATCTCCAAAACCATGGTCGCTGCACTCTTTAAGCCAGGTAATGGAACGGCATCGCCAGCGACTTTGACAACAATGGCTGCAATGTCCATGAGCGATAGTCAATGATCTTAGTAGTAGAAAGCTGCTCTTTAGCACTCGAGGCGCTGTATTTGCTGTTAGCTGTGCCCTGAGAATAGAGCGCCAGATCGGTACGGGAAATGCAGTGTTCATCTCAACGGCGATACTTATATTCAAAGGCCGTAATCACGATGTGGACTTTGTCTGTAGTGGAATTCCTGGAATACAAGGGATTAGATAGATCATTCGTCATTACCAGAAGAGATGCACGATCTTATCAATAGTTTATCGAGTAGAATGAAAAGTACCATGATGTGCTAACTGACATATGGCGTTGTAGCGATAGCTCAGTTGTGCCTTTGGTATTGAATAATAACGATGGATCAGGTGGGCCTTATAATATTTTTTTAACTCTTTCCGCAATAGATATAACTTCAGCTCAAGTTTTGCTGTGAAATCTCCCAATGCTCGAGGTATCAGTTCACTAATATTACTCTTACATATTTGCAGTAGTGCGATCTGGTTGAGATCCCGTGTCCAAACAGACTTCTCCGGCATGGTATTATTGTTAAATATGATAATTGTGTGAGAAGGTTTGTCATTGATAGTCATTTCTTCGGTTAGGAATGCCGCCGTATTCACCTTCTTCCTCTTTGTCGCATGCAGTCCCACATATTATTACAATAATACATTGTATCATAGGCGTTGTTTTCCCTTTACTTACTCTTCCTGTGTACATTCTAAATTCCACCGGTCCTCCACAATGTAATTCATCAACATCATCATACAATCATTACACTGTTGAATCTTTGGAAAGAGCTCAACATGCAAAATGGCATGACTCTGGCAGTAAGTATACAGTGGGTCAAAAAACTGCCCCAATGTTTGTGCATTTTAGAAAGATTGATACTGTGTGAAGGAATGACATCAGTGAAAATTCTGAAAAATTCACATGATATACTAGAACATGTTGGCTATCTACCAACTTAAGAAATCATGTGATTCCAATCAAAACTCATTGCTTAATAAATCAAACAAAATAATCACTCATTGGGGCAGTTTTTTGACCCTCTATTATTTTCTCTGATTTTCAATATTACACACCAGTATAAGGTAGGAGTGGATCATATGAATCATCAACATGTCATGTGACATTATTTGTATCAATTTAGCATGCTGAACTTTGTTCATTCATCTCCTTGACTCCTTACCACCACTATGAAATCCATCTCTGCAGAAAAGCATTCTTCTGTTATTTTTCTCCTCAATGAGGGGTATTCCCAGTGTCAAATTCAAGCTAGGACTGGTCTGGGAAAGGGTACTATTGGCAGGATCAGTAGGGAGGTAGAGGGGGATAAGGAAAATCATCCTGGTGGCCATTCTTCTAAGCTTTCCCCTTATGATAAACAGTCAATTATCCATTAAATCAGCTCTGGGAAGCTTGACAATGCTGTCCAAGCCACCCAATTTATAAATTTCATCATATCTACCTCTGTCACTCCTCAGACTGTTAGGAATGTGTTGAAGGAAGCTGGCTTTAGGTCAGCAACAAAGAAGAAAGTCCCTATGTTCAAGGGGTCTCATCGTCAGCAACATCTAAAGTTTGCCCAATACCATGAAAATTGGACTATGGAGGACTGGAAGAGGGTGTTGTGGACTGATGAGACAAAAATCAATAGGATTGGGTCAGATGGAAAGGTATATGTTTGGAAGCAACAAGGGGAACCAGTATCAGACAGGACCACCACACCAACTATCAAACATGGAGGGGGGAATAACTTGATGGTTTGGGAGTGTATGGGCTGGAATGGGGTGGGGAAGCTGATAGAGGTGCAGAAGAACATGGATACAGTGCAGTATTATGAGATTTTGGAGGAGGGAGTGGAGGAGAGCATTGAAAGTTTGGAGATGGCTGAGGATAAGTGGTACTTCCAACAGGACAATGATCCAAAACATACCTCAAAAAAGGCAGACCAGTGGTTATCTGACAATAACATCATTCCTATGAATTGGCCTGCCCAATCCCCTGATCTAAATCCCATTGAACACCTCTGGCAATACCTCAAGGCCAAACTCCAACAATATGACATATCACCCAAAGGAGTACATAGATTATGGGACAGGGTGGCAAAGGAGTGGACTGAAATACCACCAGAGACATGTCAGAAGCTAATAGAAAGCATGCCTAGGAGGATACAGGCAGTTTTAAAGGCAAAGGGGGGTCATACAAAGTATTAGATTGTAAAATAATAGAGGGTCAAAAAACTGCCCCAATGAGTGATTATTTTGTTTGATTTATTGAGCAATGAGTTTTGATTGGAATCACATGATTTGTTGGTAGATAGCCAACATGTGCTAGTATATCATGTGAATTTTTCAGAATTTTTGCTGATGTCATTCCTTCACACAATATCAATCTTTCTAAAATGCACAAACATTGGGGCAGTTTTTTGACCCACTGTATATCTACTTCATGCCAATCCTACTAAAAGAGGTCATCATCCCACTATATATTCTAGACATCGATGACCAATATTGCATTCTGTACACTTTTTTCACTCCATTTGGTCAGTCACTTCACACCATCCTGTGTCTTGACTTACTCTGTACTGCCTCCAAGGCTCAATCTCACACGATTAGTTGAGAGTAAACAGGAATGGGACCTGTTCCTCATAGTGTAAGTTAAACCTGTTTTACTCATTCATGCTCGAGGCTAGAATATGTATTTAGACGAGAATATAACACACCATGTGTGATAGGACACTGAGTCCTAGTGAATATCATGGAATGGGCTGAAGTGTCGAAATCTTCTCATGACACAGTTGTTATGCCTATAACCCTTTATCCCATCGACAGGCTACCAGCTCATCAAAGTGAAGTGAAAATCGTCACCGTAACTCCGGCCGTGGACAAGTCCTATAGATTCCACACTGCAATCGAGCAGTAGTGTGTAGATTCCCCACACACTACATTTTCACTGCAGAAGGAATAGAAGTGTCGGGAATTCAGATTATATCGGGTGAGCCAGTTGTATCCAAGAACTACCAAACAGCTAGAGTCCAACTGTGTTATGAAAAAGGTAACCATCTGGGATGTTCCACACAGGAACTGGATAGACATGTCACAGGCTTGGGTAATTGCCATATTGCTAGTGCTGTCAAACAGATGCAAAGAAATTGCAGGAACAGAATGGAGTTTCAGATTATGTTTCGTGGCAAAGGTGGTATCTACAAAACAGTGTGTGGAGCTGGAATCTATCAGAGCTCAGAACCCTAAATTTCCAAGAAGGTCAGAGACGAGTTTTAAAAATAGTGAGTCAGGATTAGAGAGAACGGATGCATTGAGACAGATAATCTCAGAAACATGGAAAGAGTCAATGCAACCCTCTATCCATGCAGATTCCAGAGGGTTGCTTACTCTTTTTTTTGACTCTGTGGCAGGTTTTTCCTTGGACATTGTAGTCGTAGTGGAAGTTGCCGTGCAGGCCTTGGAAGAGTTAGACTTAATGGTACAATTGGAAACCTTATGTCCGCTTTCCTGCAGAAAAGGCAGAGGTCATTATCCATGTGTTTTTGTTTCTCCTTTGGGATGAGTTTACCATTGGTACCAACAAGTGGGAAATGTCGGGTTTGTCAGAAGTTGACTGTTTTTCCTTGTTGGATTTCTTGTCTTTTTCCAATTGGAATTTGATTTGCCAGTATTAGTGCCAGAGCTGCCGGTGTTATTGCCTGAGTTATTGCCAGAAGACTTGCTAGTCGACGCCTTGTTGCTTTGAGAATGTTCTGTCAGATTCTTTTGGGAGACCTCAGCTTTTCATTCACAATACAGGCATCAGATGTCTGAGCTTTAATCTGCATGAGTTGGAGAGTTTTTGGCTTCCCATCTTTGCAGATCTCGTATTTAAAGTGTGACAGAAGTCCCATATAGAAATGGTGCCTGAGGGTGGAATCGTCCCAACCACACCATGTGGTGAGGGTATTGAACTTGACAAGATAATCAGAGACTCATTGATTGTCCTTCATCTTAAGCATCATTAATTCATTCTCCACTTCACTGGATTGATCGTAAGGTCCGAAATTAGTTTCCAGTTCTTCCACAAATGTGTCCCAGTTGTCAAGCCATATGGGTGTCTCGTCGGACATTCCGGATAGTCCAGGTTCAAACCAATTCTGAGTGGTATCCTTGAGATAAGGAAGTGCAAAATTGACTTTTTGACTGTTGGATTTAAATGCAGCAGGTCAATCACAGAAACTGAAACAGTATTGGAGAAGGAAATTCAATTTGTTCAGATCCTTGGTGGTAAATGATTCGGGTTCTTTAACTCCGGTGCGGGATGATTCTTTGCTTTCCTCAGCAGTTTTCAAATAGTCAGCGAATTTCACAATGGAGTTGACAAACAACATTTCAGTCAGTTTATCAGAAGATTTCTTTTTTGATGTCACTGGCTGTTTTTCTACTTCATTGTTGGAAGTGTTGGGAGTGTTGAGATCCTTCGCTACCTCAGTAACTTCTTCGACGGAAGCTGATGCTGTCGGCTGAATTGGGTTTTGGGTTGGGTGGTATAAAGTTGCAATGGGGATTGAAGTTGAGATGGTCTTTCAGCAGCTTTGCATTTGGGACCCATGATGAGTGAGTTGCAGAATTGAGATCTGATATACTGTTAAGTACCATGTCAGAAACATATTCTGGAACTATTGGAAAGTCACTGGGAATTCAAAAACTATCAGATAGGGTCAGGACGTTGGCTTCAGCTTATGTGCTGCACCTCTATGCAAATGCTTGGGAGTCCTTGATTTCAAAGGTGGGACTTACGCGTGAAGATATGGATATTCAGAGTTCCAAAGAGTTCCGAATATTGAGCGTACAGAAAGACGGAAGAGGGAATAAGAAACTAAGTCGATATCAGATCTAAAGTAAAGTACAAATTCATGGAAACCAATATAAGTCTTCTCGTTATTGTACTACAAACTAAGACCACAATAAGACGAATTGGGGAGACAATATTCCGAAACGGGAATATAATAACAAATGAGTGAATACTTGTCAACAGACAAATTACCACATGCAGAACAAGGGAAGAATACAGAAGATATGGTAACTATGATGTTCCGTAGTTGGAAGTTGGAAGTCAGATATTGAAACATCCAGGAATGGGTCGTAACAACTCCCCTGTTACAATTTCCACATATACAACCCATTTGCCACTTCACACCTTTTCAGAACACTTTGCTATATTATATTTAGTGTTGTTTGGATCCCCATTCCTTCCTCTACTTCCTTTTGACCTGTCATCACTCTGGCCTCTCTGATTGGCCCTCCAATAATCCATTCTATTGTAATATAAAGCTCCTTCATGTATGCTACAGTTTCTTCAGTTTGAATATCAACTTAGATTACCTCCTTCTAGTTCTCAGTCCTATTACTCCTATTCTAATACCCTCAAAAATGTCTTCAGCAAGCCATGACTCCTTACTGTTAGAATTCGCGAGTCTGGAATACGCTTGACTCGGTTTAGGTAGATAGAACACATTGCAAAACGTATAAAGTGTAGAGTACAAGTACCTAGTTTAAGTACCTACTACCGGTAATACTATACCCGGTTACCCATCAATCACATGCTACATTGTTCGCAAACCCAAAAAATCTAACACTCCTTCTCGAACAATGTAGTCTTTGTACAGAAATATTCACACTAAATGAATGATTTCGGTCTGAGTCCAGTTATGCAACGCTTTTTGGCAAGGTGCACACAAGTTCAAGTTCGATGCAGCACACGCTGTTCGATGGGGTGTGGCTAATGGTTCAGGTCGGGTTCGATGCACGCTGTTCAACGAGGTGTGGCTGACGGCTCTGTTTGATGTGCGACGCTTTTCAACGAGACGTCCACGGGTTCGAGTTCGGCGTGCGACGCTTTTCAACAAGGCATCCATGGGTTCGGGTTTGGGGTCGGCGTGTGACGCTTTTCAACGAGGCGTCCACGGGTTCGAGTTTGGGGTCGGCGTGCGACGCTTTTCAACGAGGCGTCCACGGGTTCGGGTTCAGGGTCGGCATGCGACGAGAAAGCGAGTGGCTAGTCAAAGCCGTGCAAGTCTAGTGGTTTCAGCCCCACTCGGCGTTGCTTGAGAATGCCCTTCAAGCTAGGTTATACGTTTGTGTTAGAATTTGCAAGTTCGGAATACACTTGACTCAGTTTAGGTAGATAGAACGCGTTGCAAACGTATGAAGTGTAGAGTACAAGTACCTAGTTTAAGTACCTACTACCGGTAATACTATACCCAATTACCCATCAATCACATGCTACATTGTTCGCAAACCCAAAAAATCTAACACTTACTTCACAATTCTTAGTAATTTGGCCCTCTGGTCGATTGAGCTGATCTTCATTCCTATCATAATATCCACTCTGTTTGAAATACCAGAGCACTCTAACAGTTTTTACAAGGGTGCAACACATAAATTGAAGCCAAGAACTCCATTTCTATGGATTTCATTCAGCACAGTCCTTTATTTCTATACTAGTTGTGGTTGTATTATGTATTTTTAAAGGTTTTTTCTATTTTCTCAATTTCCCCAAAAATGAAATCACTAAAAAAGCTCATTACATGTACTTATATCACTATTATAAAATTGTGCAATATTTCTTTGAATTATCTCGAAATTATGCAAATTATTTTGTATTTTTATCTAAAAACCTGAGTGGACTACGAAATTTCTACCTTTTATTCTTTTTTAACTATATGTCGACTGGGTGGGGTGAGTCCCCAGTGAGGTGCTGGGACTGGCATGAGTCATATGGTGCTGGGCTGCATTGGTATGTTGGATTTTTAACATTTTATATAGGTTTTTAATATACATAGTCTCATTTGCAGCTGAGTGGGTGTTGCAGCTCAAGGCTCACAGTTTGAGGCTCAAGTTGCTCACCAATTTGAGGTAGACACTGTTCAAGCCATCATTAATGCACCAACATGTTGCTGTTCAACATATTGCAGACACATGGAAAGAAGCTTTTCATGTCATCAATTCAGGTGATGGATCCACTCCTGTATAAAGTATGCATGAGGAGCATTCTCCAGGTGCCTCAATGGCATGCTGCATATCAACTCCCTTCCCTCTGCACCTTCTATCCAGATTGTTACTTTGCCACCATCTAATATAACACGGTTCAATTCATAGCTGACCACTGGGCACCCTCCTTGGAAGAATTCTACTGTGTGCTTTCATCCATGGAAGTCCTTTGACATTCCAAAACCCTGTGGCCACATTGCAGATTGTATTGTATTATTTAGAAAATACTAAATGCAAGTTTGGTGGCACATCATGACTGTGTCGATCTTGGCATGAATGGGCAGTGGGGGAAAGCACATGAGATAGTACAATGTGGCCTTTGCTACATAGGATTAAGGTTAGATCACTACTGTGAGGACAAAATATTACATTGTATTTTTGTTGACTATAGATCCACAAACTCAAATATATTGTATTGCCTTTTTTATATATCTGTACTTAATCATTTGGGTGAAGGGTCAGTCTTCTGTGTCTTCCAATGCTTAGAAGGAGTGGGATGTTGTCAGGAATTGTCACAGAAAGTTGTGAGTAAGGTTCATACCAGAATGCCATCTAGTAAGGCTTGAGGAGATGGGAGGTCACATTCTGAATCACTAGGTGATGGCAATTTCCTTTTTTTTGTTGTCAATGAGGAGGTGACATGGATTTTCTTTTTGATGTTGCTTCTGTGGTCCATGGAGGGTGTTTATAATTACTATAATCTCAAATATTTACTAATAAAAGTCTTATTTTTACAAAACTCTATCTTTAAAGAGTGATATCTATTCTGAAACAATTATATCATCAAAAAACAACCACCAGAAATAGTTCTTCATATTACATCTTATACAACCCATAGTGATTTAACAAATTCCATTGTATATAATTTCCTTCCTTTTACAGATGCCTACTAATACTTTTATTAGTGCTTTGTTTTTTAAAAGTTGTAATGTAGTTATTTCCATGTAAAATATGTAAAATATTATTGGAAATTTTTCATACCACAGCTGTCTTTATTAAGTAAAACCCCCTATATATTCTGGGTATGTTGAATCAAGTAGAAATCTGTTCAGATCGACAGATCCATTCCGAAGTAATACATATGTATTTAGAGGTGCCAATGATATACATATGCATGGAATGGACTATCTAAAAAGTATCTATTTTTTAAAAGTAAAGTATTAGTGTTTCAAACTACTAATTTTTTTTATTGTCTACTCATGTCCAGAAAAATTCTTTAGTTTGTAATGTGCGAGAGAGTTTAAAACTTTCAAAAAGTTTTGAAAACCAAATTATGTTTGAATCACGTCCCAGATGTTTAAATGACCTTTAGAGTTATTAGAATTTGGTATACTTAATAGTTTTCCAGCCACCACCCTGCGACTTACAAGTGGGGTGCAAAGACACACTGGTTAAAACATAATTTTCATATATATTGAAAGTGATGAAAACCCGCGGATTCAACATTTATTATTAAGTGAATGATCGTTATGATAACCCCCACCGATAACTTCATTTATAATGAGAACAGTAACCCTTCTTTTGGAAATAAATTATCTTTGTTGAAAAACCTTCTGTTCTTCGGGCACATCCTCTAATGAGGGATTCCAGGCATTATAAGCCGCGCACTGGCTATTCGGTCACATAGTGGAGCCAAACGTCAGACCGACATTTTACAAACGACGAAGCTACTTACTCAACTCATACATGCGAGAGGCTCTGAAGACATTGCACCCAAAACGAAGCGTGACCATAAAGAGAAGCTCCAGAACGCCGCCAATCAACATGGTCGACGCTCCTTCGTCGTCACGTTTTATGCTGAAGGCATGCGAAAATTCGGTGTAGAAATACTCCATCACTTGAAGACGTGCACAAGGCAAAGCCATTATAGGCACGATGGCTCGATCGGTCATTCGCAAGTCGTCCTCCTCATTTCTTGTCTCATGCACACACTAGTTAGGTCAGTAAGAAAAGAAGAGTAGTCCCAACCCAAGTATTCGAGGTCTTGAAGTTTTGAAAACTGTCGTACAAGTTCTTCCTGAAACCAAAGTATTATAATGCCAAACATTTAAGAGCCAGGTTACTGATTCAAAGGTGTTCGCCTGTAAGACTCACGAGAGTAACATCCCACTGCGTGTCAAGGTCTTCCGAGAGTATTATCAATCGCTGTAATTTTGGAAATGCATCCACAAGGTCGTTCAGAAAGGCATCATCGATAACGCTCAGGGGCTCGAGGTACAATGTTGTGAGGGGGATGCCTTCAAATATTTGGAGAAACTGTGCGATCTGGGCTGACTCTATAACAGCGCGGTAAAACGATACTTCTTTTTTAACGGCGCACGCCTATCTTGGTGTATATTTTTCCAGCACTGGTGTTCAGTTGTTAGTTGATCCTAATATGAATGAAAGTGAAGCCGAAATATTACCGAAAGGTTGTTTACAATGTCTTCAAACCCACCATATATTTCCAACTCCTGCAACGTCCCCCAAAGAAATAATATACTTAATAATATACTTGAAGGAAATGACAGAGGATAATTACTGCCCGGAATGACCAAATCTTGAAGTTGTGGTGTAAATGGGAGCAGGGAAAAAAATGCGTGGTAATTGTTAATGCGGAGGTTTAATATATTTGTCGGAGCAAGTGGGAGTAATTGCAATGGGGATGTGTCGCGTATAATAACTGTATGCAATAAAGGTTGCCGCAGAAGAGCGTTGACGATGTTGTTACAATCCGCATTCGTATCAGGAGATTTAGATATATCGGGTATATACACTCGCAGTAGGCGAAGGTTCTTGGCTTGAGTGACGAGTGGCAGCAAAGATAAAACTTCTACCTCGACATCTTGTTTCTGAACTTTGTCCATGTGGTAATATGCTATTGACAGTGCACGAACATGACGAATATAATTTGATTTATTTTCAGTGGTATAATACCTCCACCCGGCGACGCGGTTTCCACGCATCCGTTCCCTATCATCATAATTGAGATTGATCGCAGCCCATATCCTTGGTTCACAAATACGACGAAGCTTTCGACATGCCAGTCGTAAATGTAGGATATCTCTCGGAGGGCAGAACACCACTTCAGTATCAAATATGTCAGTTGAGTCATCAAAGTCGTAAAAATGAGGATTATCCAGCGCCACGTAACCAACGCAAGCCTCCAGAATTTCTTCCGGTGGGTCGAGAAGAGACTCCGGCATATAGAAGAGGGTAAATATATAAAGTCGTGAATTACCCGGAATCTGCTTGGTGTCGTGAACTTATAATTTCGTTAAGGTAACCTTGGTCGGAGTGTAAATGGTATGATGGCGCTCAATTCAATAGTCAACATTCCCGGCGACTTCATCATACAGTATTCCAGCATAACAGGTCAGTGGCTCACTAATGCTATGTAGTGGGGCAGGCAACTTGATATCCCACATCTAAAATATCATTAAATAATTATGATTTATTTATAAAAGCCAGCTGTAGCTAGCTAGCAATTATACAAATTTATTTTTTATTTTCTCATTTAACTACAGGCTTAACCTGAGTGCCAACATTGAGGCTTACAGCGGACTTAAGTACTAGACAGACCTTTATCTCATATATATCCCACGGTACATATTTCAATACATTATCTATTCAATTATTACCTCGCAGGTGGCTTTCATTGAGGTAGCTATCATATATGTTGTGTGATCCACAGCTACAGCTTAGAGTGCGCTACTGTCTCTTGGCTGGTTTGAAATATATACATTAACTGTACAGCTATTGCCGCGATCGACCATGGTACTATAGCCCTGGCCTAAGCCTTGGGTATAGACCTACAGTAAGTTCAGGCCAGGACGAGGAATGATATACTCGATGAAGATGGCCGCTTGGGTCAAGTGTGGGTGAGAGACACTGACGGAATTGAGAATCTCCCAAGCTTCCACAGCGCGAAAACGGCCAGCCGCCACCTTGCGACTTACGATTGGGGTGCAAGACACTCGTTAAAACATAATGCTCATATATATATTGCCAGTGACGAAAACCCGCGCATTCAGCATTTATTATTGAGTAAATGATCGTTATGATAACCACCACCGATTTCTTCATTTATATTGAGAACAGTGACCCTTCTCTTGGAAATAAATTATCTTTATTGAAAAACCTTCTGTCCCTCGGACCCGTCCTCTAATGAGGTATTCCGAACATTCCAAGTCGCGCACTGGCTATTCTGTCAAACACTTGAGCCAAACCCCAGACCGACATTTTACGAACGACGAAGCTGCTTACTCAACTCGCATATGCTGTCAAGACATTTCACCCAAAACGAAGTTTGAAGAGTGAGATATTCAAGAGGATCCCCAAGACGCCAGTCAACATAGTCGACGTCTCCTTGGTCGTCACGTTCTATGCTGAAGGCATACGAAAATTCGGCATGGAAATACTCCATCACTTGGAGACGTGGACAAGCCAAAGCCATTATAGGCACGATGGCTCTACTAGTCATTCGCAAGGCGTCGTCCTCACTTGCTGTCTCATACACGCTAGTTAGGTCAGTAAGAACAGAAGAGTAGTCCCAACCCAAGTATTCGAGGTCTTGAAGTTTTGAAAAAAGTCGTGCAAGTGCTTCCTATAACCAAAGTATTATAATGGCAAACATTTAAGAGCCAAGTCACTGATTCCAAGGTGCTCGCCTGTAAGACTCACGAGAGTAAATTCCCACTGCCTGTTATGGTCTTTTGAGAGTATAATCAATCGCTGTAATTTCGGAAATGCATCCACAAGGTTGTTCAGAACGACATCATCAATAACGGTCAGGGACTCGAGGTACAATGTTGTGAGGGGGATTCCTTCAAATATTTGGAGGAACTGGGCGATCTGGGTTGGCTCTACAACAGCGCCGTAAAGCGATACTTCTTTTAACGGCGCGTGCCTATCTTGGTGCATATTTTTCCAGCACTAGTGTTCAGTTGTTAGTTGATCCTAATGTGAATGAAAGCGAAGCCGAAATATTACCAAAAGGTTGATTACAATCTCTTCAAACCCATCATATATTTCCAACTCCCGTAACGTCCCCCAAGGTAATAATGTATTTGAAGGCAATGACAGAGGATCATCACTGTCCGGAATGGCCAAAGCTTGGAGTTGTGGTGTGAGTGGGAGCAGGGAAAGAAGTGGGTGGTAATTGCTAATGCGGAGGTTTAATATATTTGTCGGAGCGAATGAAAGTAATTCCAATCGTGTTATGTCTGGTATAATAGCTGTTTGTAATAAAGGTTGTCGCAGAAGAGCGTTGACGATGTTGTTACAATCCGCATTTGTATCAGGGGATTCAGATATATTGGGCAGATACACTCGCAGTAGGCGAAGGTTCTTGGCTTGATTGGCGAGTGGCAGCAAGGATAAAATCTCTACCTCGACACCTTGTTCCTGAACTTTGTCCCTATGGTAATATGCTATTGACAATGCACGAACATGACGGATATAATTTGATTTATTTTCAGTGGTATAATACCTCCACCCGGCGACGCGGTTTCCACGCCCAGGTTCCCTATCATCATAATCGAGATTGATCGCAGCCCATATCCTTGGTTCACAAATACGACAAATTTTTCGACATACCAGTCGTAAATGTAGGATATCTCTCGGAGGGCCGAATACTACGCGTTCAGTATCAAATATGTCAGTTGTTGTTATGTCCTCAATGCCGTAGAAGTGAGGATTATCCAGTGCCACGTAACCAATGCAGGCCTCCAGAATTTCTTCAGGTAGGTCGAGAAGAGACTTCGACATATAGAAGAGGTTATGTATATAAAGTCGTGGATTACCCGGAATCTGCTTGGTGTCGTGAACTTGTAACTTCTCTTCAGGTGACCTTGGTCGGAGTTTAAAAAGTATGATGGCGTTCAATTCAATACTAAACATTCCCGGTGACTCCATCATACAATATTCCAGTCATAACAAGTCAGCGGCTCACTAATGCTATGTAGTAGGCCAGGCAACTTGATATCCCACATCTAAAATATCACTAATTCCTACAAGTAAAGGTTCTAGTTCAAAGAGAATAGGAATTGACTAAAGAGTTACAGGTTTTCTAGCTACGGTATTTATGTATGGAGGACAATAGGAAAAAAAGACAATGGTAATACTGGTAGTTATACTATAATATTCTGATTACGGACAAAAGAAATACTTCTTGGTCTTAATCACGTGTCAGTGTTTAGGCTTAACCGAGAAGTCTAGTTTGAGTGACGCGCAAGCCTAATCCAACACTCCTCCTGGCTAAGCGTTCTCTTCAGAGTTACAGAGTCAAAGGGCAATACATTGTTTCGTATGCATGATTCATGGAAGTGATTTTGTAAACATATCTGCCAAGTTATCCGCCAAAGCAAGTCGTCAGACTTCAATATCTCCGTCACTAACATGTTCGCATATGTAACGATATCAGATGTCAATATGCTTTACTTGTGTGTTGCTTTTTGTATTCTTTGTTAATGATACAGCACCCGAGTTATCGTTCCAAAGCAGTGCCAGTCGCGATTGTGGATAGCCGATCTCATCCATGGCAGAATACATCCATAATATTTGCTTCATTGCCCGGGTAAGTGCCATATATTCAGCCTTGGTGGTCGAAAGTGCTACATTTGGCTGATACTGAGTACCCCATTCTGTCGGTCCCCTGGCTTGAATGAAAACATGTCCTGAACACAAATGACAATTATCCAGTCCTCTCCAAAATCAGTGTCCACATATCCCACAGTGGAAGATCCTTGAACTTCCCTCCATAAGTGATTTTGTAATGCAGTGTACCCTTGATATATTTTGACAGAGTGGACACTGCATGGGACAAGTTGGGGTGCATGGCTGTCTGGGCATACATAATAGACCTGAGCAACTCATGGTAGGGTTTGTCTGCCATGAGGCCATTCTTCTGATATTTTAGGTGCCATTTCATGCATAAGTGTGATTTCTGTTGGCAGTGGTGTCCCTCACAGGTTACAGTCAGACATTTTGAATCTATCCAAAACTTGTTCAAGGTAAGCACATTGTGATATGCTAATTGTACCAGTGCCTCAGTCTCTGTTGATTTGGATTCCCAGTACTAAGTTCGCATCACCCCCAAGTTCTTCATTTCATATTTCCATCCCAATTGTTTCATTGTGTGCATCACTTCTTCCATTGAGGATGAGATCCCGGTTGTATCATCTGTGTATGTGCTAGTTATTGTAATACAGATTACCATTTGCATGTCTTGATCTGACTGCCAGGTCTGCCCTCAACCTGTAGTATCCTAGTTCCCCTGTTTCCTCATTCAGGGCTTCCACCCAATTATATGCTCTTTCATAGTGCCATATAGGGTTTTATTGAGCCATCCTATCCTTCCTTCAACTTTTGCCCCATCTGGCAACTCAAAATAGGTGATTGCCTGTGGTGGTGTTCATACTTGGGTTGAATGTTGGGGAATTATGGGATCTGGTGGTGCTATACATAGGTATGTGTGATGCTACCATTGGGTCTTCATCTGGATTTGGGTTGATGGTTTCTTTTCCTGGTTCATCAAGTAGTTATTCTCACATTTTCCCCTTGCTCAGCAAGCCAGGTAGGTTTTGTTGCCTACTCCCTTCTCAAAAATGATGTTCTGAGACCTCAGAATGCACCATGTTGATGGGTCATACAATTGATAGGCATCTCATCCAAAATATCTGGTTAAAATGTATTTCATCAATCATGGGTCAAGTTTATTTAATCCACCATCCAGTTCTGTGGGTATCTTAGCATACACAAAACAGCCAATTGGTTGGAGGTGAGACACATTTGGCTTTCATCAGTGCCACAATTCAAAGGGTGTTTCAGATGGATGATGGGTTGCCAGAATGAGGTTTTGCAGGTATGTTATTGTTGATGCTATTTCACACCACATGGATGCTGGCAGCCCTGTCTTGTGGAGTATAATGTGAACTTGTTCAATAATGGTCCTGTGTTCATGTTCAGCAACTCTGTTTGACTGTGATGAATATGCTGTCATCATTTCATGGATGATTCCCCATTCTGTCAAGTATTTGTTCCAGAGTGTGTTACAAAATTCCATTCCTTCATCTGTGTGTATACATTTTATTGTCTGGTCTGCTGCTCCATTAAGGCAATGTTTTGTTTCATAGCATTTAAAGTTGTTGCAGCTTGTTTATCTGGTAAGAAATATCCTTTGATGTAACCAGATGATCCATCAACCATTGACATCATGTATAGCTTCCCTCCAACAGATCTGACCTGTGATGGTCTCCATAAGTCTGTGTATGGTTGTTAAGAGTTGTGCATGGAGCTTATCGGAGGGTTTCCAGAGAAACCCATGGGAAAGCTGGTAGGACTTGGCTTCAGCTTATAGGCTGCACCCTCGTGAGATCATCTTGTCCAATTTCAAATGGGCAGACGGGAATCCCAGGGAGTCCAGGAGGGGTTGAGAGGTTGGGGAGTCGACTGCGGGAATCCCGCAGAAGTTGAGGTGTCAGCCAGAGATGAGTCAGGGGTCGAGATAGATAGGTTGGAGGTCAAGTGATAGATGGGTCAGAGCCTGTGGGCTCTGATGAGGTAAAGCGGTGTGTTTCAAAGAGGAGTTTAGAGCAGAAAATGTACTTGAGATCACTGGGGAGAATCTAAGCTGATTTTTGTTAGAATGAAGAAGGGAGGTGGATGTGAAACACAAGAAGTGTGAGAGCTCAGACACAGGCACAGACATGAACGAGTGAATGCAAATTTCACCAGCGCGCACTATGGACCCACAATGGTACACAACTTGTAACTACTGTGCTGAGTCACTAAATCTAACACTCCCACCTGATGAGACACATATCTAAGTAATAACTCCCACCAGACAAAATACTCAAATCCTAAGAATAAATCTGGGGGGACTAGAAGAAGGAGATGAGGGTGGTGAAGACTTGTATGAATATTTATTAACAGTGGTGGAAGATAAAACTTGTTCTGTTTGATGAGCAGTGTTAGTAGAGGAGGAGGCAAAATATGGTGGCTTTGGAGGATCACTTATGACCCATTCCCTGACTTCTTGGGGCATGTTGTAGACACAAAATGCAGCAATGTGACCTGGGCAACCACAACGGTGACAGTGACCTTCATTGGTAGGATCACACCAATGAAAACCTTTGTCATCTTCTAAAATAGATGGTGGAGTAGTGTCTGACCTAGAAAACTGACCAGGTTGTTTTTGAACATTCTCATGCTTTGGACCAGCTGCATATGCAACATTGATTGGCTCAGATTTGATGGCAATGGCGGAGGAAGCTGAACCAATGAGAATCCCTTTGGTATCAGAAAGAGAGGGTTCAGATTTGGCAGTGAGAATAGAAGTACAAATGGTGTGGTAGGAAGGGTGAAGGTTCATGAGGAGGACATCCAATGTTTGACAATCATCAATAACACAACCTAAAGATATAAGGTTCTGGCAAGCACTTTTGATAGCATGGATGTAAATGTCAATGGATTTAGAAGGATCATGCTTGATATGATAGAAATCCTCACAACATTTGAAACAATGTGCCATTGTAGACCTCTGGAAGTGTTCCCTCACTGCTTTCCAAGCACTAAAACTGAAGTCTGCCCTATAACCAAATACTGCAACTCATCACTAATAGTAGACCAGATGATGGCTGCCATTTCCTTAACTGTTTGCACAGAAGCAGTAGGGGATGTGGGAGCCACAATATCTTCATCATCTGTAATCCAAAAAGCACCAGCACCTACAAAGACCATAGATATTGCATCTCTCCATTTGGAATAATTGTCTTCTGTACAGAGAGGAACTTTGGCTATGATAGGAGTGAGGAAGTTGGGCAAAGTCATGATGCTGGGAGAGTGATGCTACGGGTGGTGGTGAAATGATAGGGCTAACAAGAAGAAGTTTGGTGGTAACTTTGGTGTTATTTAGTAAGAGCCAGGGCCCATAACCTGTTAGAATGAAGAAGGAAGGTGGATGTGAAACACAAGAAGTGTGAGAGCTCAGACACAGACACAGACACGAACGAGCGAATGCAAATTTCACCAGCATGCACTACGGACCCACAATGGTACACAACTTGTAGCTACTGTGCCGAGTCACTAAATCTAACAATTTTCTGACTGGATTGTATGTACAACATCTGCCAGACTATATAGACTGTGGAATGTATACATCCCAAATCCAGTAATAATGAAAACTAAACCAGCAAACATGAAATGAGATAAGTAAACACCAAACTTGGTGTTAGGAATGGAATGGAGTGGGTCTGAATCGTGACAGGTCATTAAACCACAATGGGAATGGAGTGGGAGTGGAGTCTGAATCATGACAGGTCATTTGACCATAATGGGAATGGGGCTCAGTTAGAGAGCTGTTGGGTTTTCCGAGCAGAGTCTGATGACTGGTGCATGGGACAGGGTCAGAGATAGACAGGAGTGGGTTCCAGCAGGTATTCTGGTGACTGATACATGAAGTAATGAAAGTCGAGCATGGACAGGTCTGACATCCAGAGTCTGGCAGGTATTCTGGTAAGCTGATAATTGGTGTGTGTAGGGTGTGGGTCCATATAAGTTAGTGCTTGGAGTCTGGTGGGTTTTCCAGTCGTAACAATGGTCATCCCCCAATATGTGTTTCCCAGCTGTCATTTATGTGGAAGGGATGGTGAGTGTGCTTTCCCATAATGCAATCCTTGCATATTCCTGGATTCATATCATAAGTTGTAATATCCAGTCCTCTCACTGTATTGTTTCATTTCATCTGGCTAATCATTTGATAGTTTATGTCCCAATCAACAATGCCACATATTGATGTCAACCAGTTTCATATGGAATTTTGTTGCACATGCTGTGACCTCTCTTTTGGTAGGCAGGTCATCTTGTCAAGTCTGGTAGTCAGGTGGATGCATATCTACCTCATACATGGTACCGATACCCTTCCCACTCATGAAAGGCTTGTTGTCTTTATTGATGAATATGACCTTTCCTCCTCCAAAGATCAAGTGACATCCCACTTTATTGAGGTGCCCAATGGATATGAGGTTATGTGATAGATTGGGTGTGTGTAGGGAATTCTTGAAACTAATGTTTGATATATCTCCCTTCAAAGAGCACCTTTTTGTTGACAGTCCTGGTACCAAGTATCTGGAATGTTCCCCCTGCAGTTGCAATGGTCCCTTGCTTTCCATTGAAAGATGTGTAAGTTGTGAAATTGCTGATGTCAGTGAAGCAGTGATCACTTGCTATGGAGTCTCCATAGGTAAGTGTGCACCTATGGTCAGTTATAGTGGCTTGGGTCATAACAGCATAGAACTTGTTTTCCAAAATGTCAGTCATGGATTGTGTGGATACAATGACAATATTTGTTGTTGGGTGTGCATTTCTACCTTTGCATTTGGTTGGTTGTTGGCATTTCCCTTCTTTCTCCACCAATCAGGGTACTGGCCTTCCATCCTCCTCCTGGTTTGAAACACCTCTCTATCATGTGGCCAATCCCTCAACATGCTGGGTTTGAACAGGTTAGTGTGCTTCTTGTTGCTTTAAGCATTGTGGCTAGGACATGTGTGGTTTCCATGGTGGATAGCATCATACATAGTGAGTCATGCAATTACTTCCACAGATGTCTTTTGATCATAAAGGGTACTGATGTATGTATATGGACCATTCTCCAGGCATTGATCCCAGTATGATTGTCCTAAAATCCGAGTCATTGATCTTACTTCCCTGCCAATTGCCTTTTACCAAGCTTCTTGAAGAACCGCAAAGTGTGCAGTTATATCTGTGCCATATTCATATTTAATGGTCCATAACATGTTTTCAGCATTTAACCTTCCTGTGTCTGACACCACATCATAGGTCATTGTAAGTGCTTTCCAAGCTTTGGCTGCAGACTGTGATGATTTAATCCTGAATCCCAGAGGGTTCCTCACATTAAGTGCAATCATACTTTTTGCATATGCATTATGTTGATCCCACTCTTCTATAGTTGGCATCTTGGATCCCCAGTAGCTTGTTGCTGTAACTTGACATGTTGTTGTCAAGTAACTGCTGTGAAATACAAAGTTTTGGTGTAAACCTAGAACACATGTCATTTACAAGTTACATTCTGTTATTTCAGACTTTAGTAAGTTTATTTGAGCATTAATATTACTCAAGGAAGGACTAAAACTAAGGATATGGCAATTAAAGTGGTGCACAAGGTATTTTTCACCAGGAAATTGTACACTAGATGTAACAGTTCTCATGTTTTGATAATCTAATGTCAAATATAATTTTAGTTTGATAATTTACAATATAAAATTCATAAAGTATCTGCTTAATTTGCAAAAAGAAACATGTCACGGCACTTGCGTGGCAGCACGACACCCTGCATGGCATTTTCCTAATGCCCCTTCATAACACAGGGACTAATGGAAGGATGCATCCCTTTTAGGCAGCAGAGGACTGACAGTCATTGGGCAACAGTGGATGTTGACTTTGATGAGCTTCACAGCTCTGTCAATAAACTGGTGTAGTAGTTACATGCAGCTGAAAGTAAAAATTAGCTTTCAGTAGTAGGTTAAATTTTAAGTGTTCTTTTTTGTTACAATATACACAAGCTATTTAGTACAAGATAAAGACAACGGGAAAAAGGCAAAAAGAGCAGATAAAAGAGGTATGAGGGGCTCATATCCTCCTATGGCTTTTGCATACTCACTCACTAATAATGGCAGAGCATTCTCAATGGCTTTGGCTGGAACCAAACAATGAAGCAGAGAATGTGCATTGTGAGACCTGACAGCCATCCTCCTTTCCTTGTGGTTTGGCTCATTGGGCCCAACAACAGGAACCGAGTCTTTTAATGTTTCTCTGACATGTTGAATCCCAGCCTTTACTTGCAGTATCAATAGGCTAATGTCAATGGTGACTTGGAATTCTGGTAAAGTCACCCCAAGTGTGCCTGCCCTCCTTGATTATCGTAATGGATAATTCTTGAATTGTTGTATCCTCAGAGGGGAGTCAATATTATCATACTGGGGATTATCATTTCACTCACATTGAGGCATGGAGATGGACTTCTCATGAGACCTCATATTAAAATCCCAGGCCACAGTAGTTTGCAAAATTTCTCTAGAATAGTACATTCATGGCCCCAATCAAAGTAAAGCTCACAAAGGTGTGACAGCTTTCCAATATTTGCAGCCTTCGTCCACAGGGTAGCAAACCCTTGAAGAGACTGATTGTACCTTTCTGACATCAATGGGTTGCTATAGAGCTCCAAGATTGTCATATCCGGGAACCCGATGGGTAGAGCCTTGGAAGGTTGTGGATACTTATGTGGCAGCCTTCCACTTTTATTGGCTCGAAGTTCATCCACAAGTGACTTGCACCAGCCAGGGAGAAATTATTCCAGCTGTATAGGTGAGTACTTGTGTATGAATGGCATTGCCTAGACTTGTACCAAAGCTGGCTTGTGCTAAGCCCATAGCTATCTCAATTCCCATGCCTGGTATGTAGGACTATGATGAGATAAGCTAAGGTCTGAAATATGAAGAATGGAAGTGACACACAGTGCTGTAATCACCACAAAATAAGGCTATAAGAAGAAATGCATCTTGGTCCAAGCCAAATTTGGGATGCTCCAGAATTTTGTTTGCCTTGAATACATAGGCATGGTTTGTATTGTGCTTCTGGGCACCATTATAGGCTGTATGTTCATTTATAATTGCAGAGAAACTACAGATAACAGTTTTAGCTCTCCAAACAAGGTTGTCCCCATTATTGGTGATGACAACATCAATAATGTGAATTTTATTCAGGTAAGCTAGTTTGGCTTTGGCTTCCCTGGGAGCCTATCATAATAATTTATAGAGTCAATTTCCCTGTTAAAGGGAAACTTACAGTGCAGTAGTCAAACCCAATGCATCCAACATCTTTCACAAACTGTTGAGGAGTTGATGGTCCCTCTGTTTGATTGTTCACCCTCTTTTCATATTGGGACATTATGGACTATCAAACATGAAAAGAGATAGCAAGTTTCAAGATTCTTATGAAAAATTAATTGAAGTGTGAAGTTAATATGATCTAAACACAGTGCACTTGCAGCAACAAGAGAAGAGAACTTGCATGACTGTATTTTCCCTTGTTGTGCAGACCTTGCTTCATAGAGCCATATGTAAGTATCAATGCGAACTCTATATCCACCACTGGGGTTTTGACTTGGTGCCAACCCATCCTCGATGGCTATATTAAGTACTGACTGACTTCTTGCAGCTGGAGCAAGGACCTTAAAACATCAAACAACATGTCAGTGTGTTGCTGGACATAGATGAAAACTGGGATACCTCCCAAAAGCCTCAAATTCCCATAATAAGATTGAACTGTGATGTGGGCAAACTAAAAAGAGAAACTGAAAAGTCCAAAATCAGGATAGGGGCTCACAGAGTCATTGTTTTTCCCGAGACACACTTGCAATCTAACTCATATTTGAAAGGTCTATTAGACTGGATCCATGTGAAGCTGAATGATTACATTGAAAGATAAGTATGATGGAACCTCTAGGAGAGAATAAATGTAAAAAAAAAATATTAGTATTATCATTATTATGATTTTTTAAATGTTGCAGCAGAAGCAAACACAAGATCAGTATTGGCTCCACCACCCTTGCTTAGATACCTTGCCAATGTGCCTAGTGTAGAAAATCATTGTCCATATGTTATCTTCAAGAACTTGAGGGCCTTGGGGAATACTCCACTGTGGCTTATTAGCCAGTTTCTAAATCACAGATGTTAGCTTTCGACACCTCCCTGCTTCTGTCATTACCCTATGGACACTTCTATGCCATGCTGGTTTTGAGAAATACTCATAAAGCACATGAACTGGCGGGCAACCATTAATTCCGACAGCCCATTCTGTCCATGCATCATCATATGTTTGGATTTTTGAAAAGGCATAGTGTGGAAGTTCTCGGCATCATAATCCCAGTGATGTGCTTGAATTTGGTCTGCAGTGAACTTACCAAACAGTGCTTGCCATTTTGCAATGTGTACTCTCTCATCCAGGCTGTTCAGCACAGATACACCTGGAAGAGCCTGAGGCAAGGGTGTGATTGTGGCTGGATGCATGAGATTTTTGACATTAAAATTGGGTATATCAGGTTCAGGCCCAGCTTCCCTAGGGACATTCAATGTGTTAGCATTCTTGAAGTGATTGATCATCATCACCTGTGGTATTAATTCCAACGAAGTGGAAATGAAGTCGGGAGTACAACACAGAAGGCAAATCGGGAACTTAACTTATAATTGGGCATGATGGCCTAAGAGGAACCGGAGTTCATTATTTATAGAATCTGCCCATACTGGTTTCAGGAAGCCGGGATTGGGTTCGTTGAGAACTTGTACAGTGGAAATAGTCGGATATCGTGGTAACAATCTTGTACTGTCTTAAATCTCCGTTAATATCAGGGGTTTCTAAATTGTTGTCTTGTTTTTACATAATGTCTCTTCCTAAGCGAGAGCGCCTATTAACGAAAACGAGGCTGTGGTATTAAGATCTAAACATACCATTACAAGGATTCGTTCACCGTGTCCATCTTGCCCGTCCATGTAGCCATGCGCCATAAAAGGGAGCGGAACCCCCTGTTCATCACTTTCAACCCCTCCCCAACTCCTTCGACCTTTGGCATTATGGCATCGTAAGAATACCTCTCCTTACTTCATTGTATGCTCATAAATCCATCCCAGCTTTACCGCATGCACCGTGAAAGACCTCGAACTGCGTGTCCCACCACCACCTGCCGATCGGTACGTGTCCCCCCCTTTGTTTCCCCCCAAATCCTTCAACTACTTCGCGCGTTTGAAATTTGAATGAATTTTTGAGGATTCTGCATGGATATTGTGGCTTACCCAACACCTCTGACAATTCGTGTTTTGAAGTTACATGTCGAACCCCTATCAGCCTTCGAACAGTGTCCAGTGTGTCACCATCCGTCCCCTTTGCGACAGTGGGAGCAGTGACGGGCATGAGGGTAGGCCCAAACATGAAGTGTATGAGAAATATTTTGGACTGCGATAACAAAACGAACTAAAATATCAAACAGTATCTTCATCAGCCTCCATCCGGCGACCATCCCACTGACCCAAACGTCTCTCCGCCGAAACCTACGAAAACACAAAAGCCTGTCAAGAATCAGTTGACTATATCTTGCATCCGAATAACAGGTGATTTCATTTCTTCCGTTTGGGGTCTCATTTTGAAAGTAAAACACCAATTAATCCTTGGTCTTATAAGCAGATGGATATTAGACACTCCATTCGTACATTCGTAGGAGCTTTGTACATGATCCGACATGACGGCTCATTGTATCACCCATCAACGTTGCCGGAGGTGGCGGGGCAGATGAGGAAGGAGGCGTTCCACGGCGATGAAGGAGGCAGCTGGATGCCTGCAATATCAAGGCTATTATTCAAGCAGCCGACTTCACTCTCCAACCCGACTACTTCGTCGTCGTCCACCCACGCAGCTGCTCCTCACGCAAGCGCAAACACAATCACACTTCGTGACCACGTTCCATCGCCCCCGCTCCTCCACCCACAACCCTGTGCAGCGGCCCAGGTCTCCGCGAGCGCAATGACGGTAAACGTCCTCGCCGGATCTGCATCTATACACGGATTCGTGTTCCACCGACGATATCGTCCGCACGACGAGCCCGAAGGCTAACCGAGTCCCAGGCAATCAAATGAGAGATGGGGTTGTCGTACTGGCAATGGCAAACCTTTGATCTTATAGTATATTGACATCGACTTGTCCACGATTCAGGATGTTCTTTTTCATATATGATCATTGTTTTCACCTATGCAACTACTGTCTTATCTTCCTCAAATTGCACACAAGTGACTGCTGATTCACTTTCCAATATAATATATAATGGTTCAGGGGCCATCTACATTTTAGCAGGACCTCCTGCTAAAATAGTCAAACCATGGCGAGGATTCTGGGATCAACCAAGCATGTCTACAGATAATTTCTGAGTCTTTTTCTTTCTAAGATGACTATTTTACCTGTTTTACACGAGAGGGGGGAGGGTAGAGAATGGAAGTGGGCTGGCGCTGGATATGCCCTTTTCCGTACTGCTCCATCATCCTCAAATTAGAATTTTGTTGAGGCAGGAACAGAATCTGGCATCACCAGCTGGTGTTGCGGTGTAACAAGCTTTCCGGGCATGCGGGTGCTGGTTGCTTCAGTTTGTTGATTAAGGCGATGGAACAGCAGCATTGCTTCAACATTGTGGGCGATATTTTGGCGCAATATGCTTTTATATTACGAATAACGCACACTCCAAACACAAGAAATGAAGAATTAACCTTTTAACGTTGGAGAGACCAGTGTCACTAAAGATACCAGAGTATTTGACGCCTTGACGTGAAGTCAACAGAATGAATATTACTACCTTTATCCTATTCATCGGTATTATGAACGAATTGAAATACGCAATTTTTAGCGTGCTTGCAATTTTCGCCAATAGTTGAAAAAAGGTTTTTTACGAGCATAGTGACCATGATAGCAGAGCAATTAACAGCAGGGCAGAGTTGCACAATAACAAATCAAACAGAACAAAAAAAGCCAGAATGAAACAAACAAAAAAAACAATAAAATCGATCGAAAAAATCAACAAGAAATTAAAGTTATCATCACAAAGAAACCTTGAGGCTCGGTTGGTTTACCTCATTCACTTCAAGAACGTCGGTGGATTTGGAAGTCTGTCTGTTAGTAGTTTTGATGTCGTCTAAACGAAGAGGTCAGATTAAAATATGAAAACTTTTACCATGAACGGAAACTCACCGAAATCTCATTCGGACTTGTAGGCAGGCTACACTCTTAAAAGATACAGAGTGCGGTGAGAGACCTTGTACAAGTCCAACCTCTCAAGACCATATGGAATGACTAGGAGTGCTTCCTACGGAGAACAAAACCGTTACTTGGGGCAGCTTGAGATCCGATGAGATGAATATGAGAGCATAATTTTATTGGAGTGGAGTAACTCACAGTTACATCGATGCAGGGTCACCGTTTGTCGGATTGACCCGTACCAGCTCATACACTCCAAGGTAGGACGCTAACGAATTGATGAAAAATCCATTAAAATATGAGAAGCTAAGCATACGAGCCTATATTTTCACTTACAATGGTCGATAAATGAATAAAAAGAATAAACCTACACAATTTGCTGCGAAAGCCTGAAGTTGGCACCAAGACTATAAAACCCTAAGTCAATAGCCAGTCTTTACGTCCTGCATCAAAGGTGTGGGAGTAGAATGGGATCTACCCAAATTATGTAATACATGGGACCATAAGAACCCACCAGGGATCATTTTGAACGGTTCTTGCAGGTGCTCTATCCAGCCTCAAGTCCGCTCGGTAGGTCTCAACGGCAATGTCGCCTATTTACCGAAAGTAGATGCTGAAACCGTCCTACCTTGGCTACGGTACTGAAAAAAAAAATGCGTTAGAAGAAATGAAAAAAGAAAAATGAGAATCGTCCATACCAACCAGTCGGGAATTGCCAGTCATCCCTCGCACGGATGCCCCATTGCACCCAAGCCGCTGAAAGATGAAGAAAGAAAGAACACATTCGTTAGAGTAGACTACACTATCTTAAGACAGAGGATGTACATTTAGTCATCCAGTGTGCAGCACGTCCTCGTAGCAATGTCCCAAAGGCTTGTACAGCAAGACTGTGGCCTAGGTAGTGTTTCTCCGCAGACATATTTAGAACGTTTGCCATCAAGCGTTGTGCATTGTAGCATGAGCCACAAGAACGATGTTGTTTTGGTTGCTCACCATCACAGCCACCATTGGGTATAAATGGCTGAAATCCGTTTTGGGATGTATCTGCACCGTCTCAGCGCACTGGTCATATTCTCTTGCAGACAACCTCATATCATCCCCCTTTCTTGTCCCTGTCCCCATGATCCGCAATCCTATCGCTGTTCACCGCGCACACATTCAAGGAACAGTCAACGACACCAACACACTCAGGGGGGCACAGCCGGTTGCCCTGAAAACACTAATCTTTCTGAAAACATCAACATGGACGGTGACGAGGTATTCTACTATGAAGAGATGTCCCACTATATGAGCACCTCTTCATGTGGTCCCATTGACGGTCTGCAGGTTGATACAGAGTCTAGAATAGGTCAGATTAACATTACCTCTGCCACCACTGCTGAACTGATTCCATCCACTGCCATTGCTGGACCAATTCTATCCACTACCATCGCTGAACTGATTTCATCCACTGCCACTGCTGCAGATCCTTGAATCATTGTTGTCGTCCACATTGATGTTTTCAGGGGCAACTGGGGTGGGATCTGCAGCAGTGGTGGTGGATGAAATTGGTTCAGTGGTGGTGGTGGATGGAATCAGCTCAGCAATGGCAGTGGATAGAACCGGTCCAGCAGTGGCAGTGGATGGAATCAGTTCAGCAGTGTTGGCAGAGGTAATGTTAATCTGACCTATTCTAGACTCTGTATCAACCTGCAGACCATCAATGGGACCACATGAAGAGGCACTCATATAGCGGGACATCTCTTCATAGTAGAATACCTCATCACCGTCCATGTTGATGTTTTCAGAAAGATTAGTGTTTTCAGGGCCTGTGCTCCCCTGAGTGTGTTGGTGTCGTTGACTGTTCCTTGAATGTGTGCGCAGCGAACAGCGATAGGATTGCGGATCATGAGGACGGGGACAAGAAAGGGGGATGATATGAGGTTGTCTGCAAGAGAATATGACCAGTGTGCTGAGATGGTGCAGATACATCCCAAAACAGATTTCAGCCATTTATACCCAATGGTGGCTGCGATGGTGAGCAACCAAAACAACATCGTTCTTGTGGCTTGTGCTACAACGCACAACACAGCAACTTTCCACATCTATTCGAGTGACTTCCCTCTACTATCCAATTATGCATAGCATTATGATTATGGACATTGAGCAATTACATCAAGATATCCTTTCCACACTCACTTCTGACCTGGCCCTCAAGCCACACCTAGAAGTTCCTGATAATCCTGACCAACCCCAATGGTCACAAGACTCTCAAGGTTTTATCTGTCTCGATGGATGTATCTACGTTCCAGATTCCAATAATCTCCAACTCTGCGTACTTCAGTACAAACACGATCATCCAATCTCTGGACATTATGGCATTAACAATACTCTTGGTCTAATCTGAAGAGAATATACTTGGCCCAACCTCTGAGATTTCGTAACCTAGTTTTGTAAGTCATGCACCACCTGCTTACACTCTAAAACCCAGAGACATAAGCTGTACGGCTTCTCAAGCAACTTCCGATACCCAGCAAACCCTGGAACTCAATTTCCATGGATTTTATTGAACAACTTCTGACTTCCGAAGGCTTTACATCCATCCTAGTTGTTGTGGATCGATTCTTGAAACAAGGAATTTTCATACCCACTCACAATACAATCATGTCCTTACAATTAGCGGAGCTTTTCATTATTCACATATTTTCCAAACATGGTGTTCCATCTCATGTAACTTCCAATCGAGGCACCAAGTTCATCTCCCATTTCTTCCAGGCCCTCAGAAAAGCCCTTGACATGAAACTACACTTCACCTTGGGATATCACCTGGAAGGTGATGGACAAACGGAACACGTTAATCAAACATTGGAACAATACAGTATCTCCACATCTATTGCAACTGTTAAGTTGTGAACAAAGCTCCATGGATAGTCCCGCAGAGGTTTCAGGTAATTATTCTGAACACACACTTGCTTCCGGGGATTGTCCCACGGAGTCCCCAGGCAATAAGTCCGGGGAACGTTCCGGGGGATATTAGTACAAGGAACAGTGGTATCAGAATAATTACCAGAAAGATATAGCACGGGCTGAGATGGACTTGGCTTCAGCTTATAGGCTGCGCCCTCATACACTCATTCAGGTGTCCATATTTCGAGCTGACAGAATGCATACAGGAAGATATAGATTCCGGAGTTCCCATGGGAGTTCCGGGAATCGAGCGTGCAGACAGACAAGAGGACTAGAGACTGTTCAAGGGTCAAACTTGTTTGGGGGAAACTTGTTCGAGATTGAAACTGGATTCTAAGTACATGAATATAGCAGACTTATATAGACTGTGAAATGTAATAATCCCAAATCTGGTATTAATGAGGGGCAGAATTATTAAACATAAAATGAAACAAGTAAATACTAAACTGGGAATTAGGGACGGAACAGAACGGGAATGGAGAACGAATCATGACAGGTCATTTAACCATAACTGGAGTGGGGCTCAGTTAGAGGGGTTCTGGAAGTCCGGTCGGAGTCTGGTGACTTGGTGCACAAGATAGTGTCGGGTATAGACAGGTTTGATGTGCAGGAGGTCTGGCGGAGTCCGGTGGGTTTTCCGATGACTGGTGTGTGAGGCATAGAGACAGATCATAACAGGAGTGGGGTTCTATGCTCTGTTAGAGGGGTTCTGGGAGTCTGGTGACTGGTACATAAGACACAGAGTGTTGGGTGTATATAGGGTGGAGTCCGGAGTCCAGTGGAGTCCGAGGACTGGTGTATGAGACACAGAGGGTTAGGTGCAGACAGGTGGGATGTGTATAGAGAGTCAGGCATAAACAAGTTGATGTGTGGGCTCTGGTGGGAACTCCAGTTGTAACAATACAATATAGAGGGTCGGGAGTATGTAGGATGGGGTCCAGGGGCCCGGAGGCTGGCAGGTTTTCCGGTTCCTGACAGTAACTATTAACAGGACAACTGGAAATCCCTTCTTCCAATCACGGAATTCACCTACAATAACTCTCTGAACGCAACTACTGGCATCTCTCCCTTTTTTGCTAACAAAGGCTATGATCCAAATCTCACAGTACATTCCGAATGAGATTTGGTGTCCATTGGTGCTCAAGAATTTATTACTGATCTCAACAAGTTACATCAAGAACTTCGGAAAGCTATTTCTTCCACTCAGGAATATTATCAATGTTCCACAGACAAAAATAGGATCCTGCCTCCTAATTTTAAAATTGGTGATCAGGTTTTTGTAAGAGCTCAATTCTTCCGAACTACCCAAAAAACTTGCTGAGAAATTCTTAGGCCCTTTTGAAATTATAGCACAAGCCAGCTCACTTTCATGGACTCTCTGACTTCCTGATAGTATGCGAGCAGTCCATCCTGTTTTCCACATTTCCATGTTAGAACCTTGTGTTCCTAACAATATCCCAGAACTTATTCAACCTCCGCCCCCTCCAGTCATCATTGACAGAGAACCTGAATTTGAAGTTTCCGAGATTTTGGATTCTAAAATCAACAATCACCGATGTACTTGTAAATTGCTCTACTTAGTCAAATGGGCAGGTTATGAAGGTACTGATGAGGAAACTTCATGGATATTGGCCATGGAACTTGGACACGCTATGGAAATTGTTATTGACTTCCACACAGGTTAGCTGAGCAAACCCAGACCTTTATCATCACTCTGACTTTTTTCCATTTTATTTCTGTTTAGTTTCCGATACTTCCAATATCACACTCATTCTTCAAAATCATGCAAGGGAAAAAATATATATTTGCAACTATTTTAATGTTTCCAACACCCCAAATCCTCCTTCCGCTTCAACTCCCGTATCATCCACAATCTCCACACTTTCCACCATATCCTGCACTTCATCATCCTCACTTTCCAGCCCTTTCCTGACTCCCACCTTTTCCCGACACATTCCACCAATGGATCATTTGGCTAGTCCCTTGCCTTATCACAAAACCTTTCGGAAACCACAATAACACCAATGCTAACCATTACCTTCTCCAGAAATTCATTTTGCCTCCAGAAATTCCAGATCAATGACCGGAAACCTTTTTTCTGGATATTGTTATGGCACTCCAAAGCATCCCACATTTTCATTAGTTCCGTCCCAATAAAAACTAATGCATCCACAGTGTCCTTGAGAAGCTCAATGCCAGAACTGTCCATACTTGGCATTTCAGTCTCTGCATTCTTGGCCATTCCCAGATTTTCCACATCATCAGTTTTCTGAGCCTTCTCACCTTTTGGAACCCTCTTCACGGTGAGAGTGCACGGAAGTTTGAGAACCATGCAGGGATAGCAAGTTCTGCCCCATTTTACCTTCTGTTTCCAACAAGTCAAATTCCAAATTGAACATCGATAACACAGACTGTTGTGGACGACTTCCATCCATTCCAGAGCTTTGACCTTTTTTTTCTGTTTTGGAAATTAGTCAATTTCCGACCTTTTACAGAATCACTTACTTTGGGACTTGAAGGCCCAGCCTCTCCCTCTACCTCCACCTCCACAGCTTTTCGCTGTGTTTGATTGTTATTGGATGAAACATGGAAATTTGTTGTTTGACTTACCTTTCCCTCAGACTCCCACTGTTTTTTCTCTGCCTCATCCTTCTTCTTCTGATCCTCCATCATTTTCCACATCCATGCCTCCTTTTCCACCTTCACCCACTCCAACTCGTGCTTTTCTGCCTCTTCCACCTCCTTCAATTCCCACATCAACACCTTTTTGACATTTTTTGGAGCATGGAAATTTCAGTGTCTGAATCTTCTGGGGTAGTGATAAACAATGGTCAATGAATCAACATGCAACTTGTGGTTAAAGAAACAAAATCGTTAATTCAAATATTTGGAAGTTTTTATACTCAGATCAGCTGCTGAAACTCTCACTTCCAGAATTGCGTAAATTTCACAACACATAACAATTAGCCATCACTTCAATCACTCAGTACCTAATCACCTCTATGGGACTTTGGCCTAACAGGGGGGTACTGTTACGACCCATTCCCAGATGTTTCAATATCTGACTTCAGACTTCTGACTACGGAACATCATAGTTACCATATCTTCCATTTTCTTCCCTTGTTCCACATTTGGTAATTTGTCTGTTGACAAGTATTCACTCTTTTGTTTATTATATTCCTGTTTTGGAATATTGTTTCCCCAATTCATCTTATTGTATTCCCCCATTTCAGAATACTTCAGTTTCCATCTTATTGTGGTCTTAGTTTGTAGTACAATAACGAGAAGACTTATATTAGTTTCCACGAATTTGTACTTTACTTTAGATCTGATATCGACTTAGTTTCTTATTCCCTCTTCTGTCTTTCTGTACGCTTAATATTGGGAACTCTTCGGAACTCTGAATATCCATATCTTCCAGTGTAAGTCCCACCTTTGAAATTAAGGACTCCTGAGCATTTGCATAGAGGTGCAGCACATAAGCTGAAGCCGACATCCTGACCCTATCTGATAGTTTCCAAATTCCAAGTGATGTTCTGATAGTTCCGGAATAAGTTTCCAACAAGACTAAGGGGCTAAGCTACAAAGAAAACCAGTGTCAGGGGCACCACAAGCAGTGATACCATGAGCAGGGGTACCAGGAGTGAGGCACCAGAGGGTTATGAGGCTAAAACAGGTTGCAGGGGTCTGAAATGACAGGGATCCTAACATACTGTAGAGTGACCTTTTACCCCTTTGCTTAGATCTTAACAATTCCCTGGGATACTTCTTCCTGCAGTTATCCTATTTCTTGTATTCTTTTTTCTTCTTATTCTCTTTTCCAGAACCTGATATGTCTTTAGCCTTCCCAGCATCAGTTTGAAAGCCAAGAATGCAAGCTTGTGTACCAGATTCCTTTTGGCAAGTGTCCTCAGCAAGAATTTTGGTGACAACATCTTCTGTTTCTTGAGTTTCAACTGACATCAAGATGGTCTGTAGGGTTAAATAAGAAGTCAGAAGGGAAATGATGATAGCAATGGTGACAAGGTTGTCCTGGATCTCATTTCCAAGAGCTCTAAGTGACCAACCAGTGATGCACATTTTATTTATTGGCATTTCAAGGCCTTTCAAGTCAACAAGACTGCTTTGGAATAGCTCACCAATAAGGTAAGCCACTTTTGGAGTTCCTTTTCCTTCATATCTGGCACATAGTTTTTCCCACATCTTGTTAGCAGACTCAAGGCCAATAATCCCATTCAAGGATTCATCTTTCAGAGTCAGTACAATCTGGGCTCTAGCCTACCAGATTTTTCTCTGATCTGTTTTGGTGCCATCAAGGGCTTTGCCAATCCACAAACTGTGAGAACAGTTTGGGTGTGACATTTCCATGACTGGAAATTCAATCTGGTGTCATCTAAATATGGGATATTGTAGAGACAAGAAGAAGGCTTCTCAATGGAGTTTGTGTTTTGGAAAGTTGATATTTCAAATGTGCAGTGAGTGTGCTAGTGGGGCCTATTACCTGTTGGGATGCAAATCAATCCATAACAACAATACTCAGTCTTGTAGAATGTAAATGAGAACTCAAACCCTGAACCCCAAAACCCAAAACCATCGATTAACCCAGAACCTCTGATAAGACCTGACTGAACCCAAACCCTGAACTAGCCCCTACTCATACCAAAATGTCCACACAACCCACACTATTCATGCCACCATCGGAAGACCGTTTCAACAGAAGCAACTGGCTCACCTGGAACAACACCGTTTGGTCTGCCACAGGTGCACGAGGTGTCCAAGGATACCTGGATGGCACCATACAGACCCCTTCCCCCATCAACTCCAATATTGTGCCCATGCTGACAAGCTACTGGGGATCCAAGACCCCCTCACCTGAGGAATGGGAACAATGCAATGCGTATGCAAAGGCAATGATTGACCTAAATGTGAAAAACCCCATTGGTCACGGTATCCAACTCACAGACACTGCATACGAAGCATGGTCCACACTAAATAAAATCCACAGTATGACATCTGACATAGGTTTGTTAAATGCTGATAATGAACTTTGTGCAATTCAACATACAGATGGTGCAGATATCTTAAACTATTTTGCGTGACTGCAGGAAGGATGGGCAAAGGTTAATGCACAAGGGGGAAAAATGGACGGCTCGACTTTTTGTATAATTGTAATCACTTCAATGCCCAAGGAGTGGAACCTAGTCATCGCAACACTTTTCCCATTGAAAACATCACATGAAGTAATTGCAAACCTCACCTTATACAACACAACACTCGCTCAACACAGAAAACCAACACCACAATCATCACAAGCTCTTGCGACAACCAGACACAACAGATCAACTGACGTCTGCTCCAACCCGAACTGTAAACACATAGGACACACAGTCAACAAGTGTTTCAAACCTGGGGGGGGAATGGAAGGCCAGTACCCAGACTGGTGGAGAAAAAAGGGGGTGGTGACTAGTGGAAACCAGACTTCACAACAAACACCACTGAGTAACACACCCCCAAAACCGACAGCGAATGTGGCAGTAGTGCCATCTACCCCCTTTACTTCTGGATCTGGGGAATTCTCTGCACTTATGACACAGGCAGAGCCAGCAATATTGACCATTGTCACCTATGCTGATTCTGCAGCCGGCGAGTGACCACTTTTTTACCAACATAAATGATTTTGTGTCGTACAAGCCATACACAGGGAAGAATGGGTCAACAGCAACCAGTGGTAGCACTTTCCTGATACTTGGAAAGGGAACAGTCAATAAACACTGCATGTATGATGGACGTATTATCAACCTCTCCTTCAGATATGCACTCCACTGCCCAACTCTATCCCATAACCTTGTGTCCATTGGAAGGCTCAATAACAATGGTTGCTATGCAATCTCTGGGGGAGGAGGAGGGGTCACCTTTACCAACCCAACCAGCTGCCCATTTATGTATGGGAAAGGAGAGGGGACAATGTATCGAATTGAGATATTTCTGCCAACTGGGCCTCTCCCAAATACCACAATGCCCTCTGACATGGCAACACACCTGACAACCACAAATGACACACCCGTGAGTGCCCTCACCACAAAATCCCATGACCAGCCCACCGATATTGACACCTGGTACCGGCACCTTGGTCATGTCAGTTACGATACTGTCCAACATATGTCCAAATGCGATATCATTTGTGGGATGGAAATAACCACCCTAGCGACTCGGCGAGGAATGTGTGAAGGGTGTATCATGGGGAAACACACCCATCACCCATTTTACATGAATGATGAGTGGGAGACAGTGATTGGGGAGTGCACATATATTCACCTGTGGGGGCCATCCTGAGTGCAATCTACAGGTGGCAGAAGTTACATGATGCCCTGCATCAATGGTTGAATCATCATGAAGTTTTCTTCCTGTCCACCAAGGAAGTTGAAGTGACATTGTCTGCTTTTAAAAATTACACAGCACTAACTGAGCACCAGACAGGAATGAAAGTGCACACCATACGTACAGATGAAGGCACTGAATTTATCAACTCCCTGTGGACTGCATATCTCAGTGAACAAGGTATCATACATGAGTCTACCACCACCTATTCCTCCTCATCCAATAGCATTGTTGAATGGTGTCACCACACCATTATCAAAAGGGTCCACATTTGACTGTATGAAAACAATCTTCCACCATCACTATGGTGCGAAATCGCAGCAGCAATCGCATATACGATGGACTTCATTCCCACTTCTAGACACCCTGATGCGACCCCCTTTGAGCTGTGGTATGGACAAAAACCCAACATCTCTCACTTACAACTGCTCGGATGTACCACATATGCAAAGATCCCAGTCGAAGCAGGAGGCAGGCTGAGTAAACTGGATCCATGCTCCATCAAAGGAATTCATGTAGGATATTTTGGGCATGATGCTTACCGAATTTATGACCCAGAAACCCGATGCATCTTTCGTTCTTGCAACGTCATCTTTGAAGAAACCCGTAACCATGGAACGCTAACTGATGTATCGAGCGAGGGGGAGGTGATTAATGCTGGCCAAGTTACACTCGACACACCTATAAACGAGAAGTCAGATGAGACTCACAGGGGACTAGCACTAGCACACAACCATATACACCCAATTAATATTTCCCTGTCTGCACCCAAACCACTCACCATCAAACTCACACCACATCACTCATCATGTGTTCCCATACCAACAAGGACTTCAGGACTTGATCAATTCTGAAAACAATATACAAGATGCTAAGGCCACTGGAGAGGCATGGGTGGATGACGAGACACGTGTCACTGACAGCAACCATGCCAGAGCTTTCCATACAGACATCAAAACAATCCCAGAACTAGCAAATGTCTGGCCTCCCAACACATACCATGAGGTGATGACATGTCCTGATATATGGGGGGCCAATAGGTAAAGAACTAGAGGTAATGAAGAAGCATGGGGTCTGGACAGTAGTGGATTTCCCCAAGGATGTCAGATTGATAAAAACACGGTGGGCCTTTGCAAACAAGTATGATGGCAACAGAGAACTCATTGCATGAAAGCATGTCTCATCGCCAAAGGCTTTACACAAACCCCTGGCATCGACTTCTTTGAAATATACACTTCAGTCGTAAGGTGCGAATCACTACAGATGAACTTAGCCATTGTGGCTGCAACTAATATGGAAGCACGGCAGATTGATTACATCACAGCGTATCTCAATTCCACTCCACAAGCTACTACATACATCGAACTACCTGACAGAGTGAAGGAGGAAGAGAAGGTCAGACAGTTAGAAAAGACACTATATGGAATGATGGATGGGGCAAACAATTGGTGGGGGACCTTGGATAAGGAAATGAGTGAGTTAGGCTACTACTGCTCAAAGGCTGACCCGTCAGTGCATTCTCAGCACTCGAACAGCAACACCACTATCACAAGTACCTATACCAATGACACAACTGGCATATTGTCCTCGAAGGAAGAGGCTGAGTGGGTGAAGGAAGAATTAGGTTGGACCTATCAAATGAAAGACCTAGGAGACGTGAACCTTGTACTAGGGATATGGATCAATCGAGACAGGGAACAGGGCACCATTAGAATTTCGCAATGCATGTATCTTGAACGCATCCTCGAACATTTCGGAATGCTCAAATCAAACTTGTGCACAACACTGTTACCACCTGGCATTATGCTGACCACCAAGGAACAGGCCCCCCAAACAACTGAGGACCACATTTTCATTTCAGACAAACCCTACCATGAGCTACTAGGGTCAATTATGTATGCACAAATAGTGACACAACCAGATCTTTCCTATGCACACTTAGCAAATTTGCCTCGAACCCAGGATGGGTACCTTGGAACATGTTGACTCACGTTATCCACTACATCAAGGGGACCCTCAATTATAGTATCACTTATGGTGGCTCACACAGGAACCTCACCCCAGTGGGATACATTGACACAGACTATGCTGGAGACATTGACACATGCCAATCCTGTTCTGGATACATTTTCATCCAGGCAGGAGGTCCTACCACTTGGGGTTCAAAGTATCAACCCACAGTCACTTTGTCCACAACAGAGTCAGAATACATGGCACTCATGTATGAAACAGATACTATGGATGTACACGGCCATGGATGAAGTTGGGTTCCCACAACAGAAGCCAGCCATCTTGTACAACAATAATTCTGGGGTGGTTCTTTTGACCAAAAATACAAAACACAATACACGCATCAAGCACATTGACATATGATACCACTATATACGGGAACACATCGAAGAAGGGGACATAGAAGTATATCACATACCCTCTAACGAAAATCTCACTGATATGTTCATGAAACTGTTGGCAAGGGTGCTTTTCAACACACACTGTGTTTCATTACAACATTGCGAGGGCACACTGAGCCAGGGGGAGTGTTGAGATAGACTCGATTGCCCAAGTCTATGTCAAGTCAATATGACAATGCTAAGTAGTATCGCATCACTCTATGTACGTATGTCAAATTAACATGACCCTACCAAGCCATTACATGCCTTGGACATGTATACCACCATTGTAGTTCTTTTCTGTCACATATCCAAAACCTATTTAGCTAGCACAGTGGCAGCACTATATGTTAAGAACAGAAACTGACTGATGTCAGTAGGCCGACAGGGACCGAATGGAAGGACTTGGTTTCAGCTTATGTGCTGCACCTTGCAAGTTACCGTCGGGTGTCCTTAAATTTCGGGCAGGTGGAAACCAGTCCTGTTGAGTAAACCTCTTGGTAAACTACCAATCAGAAAACAAAGGATAAGTCAAGGGTTAGGTCGGAGAGTCGGAGACTGAGAGTCACAGATTAGAGGTTGAAGTCGTAAATGTAGGTTGAATTGTAAATCAGATGGAGTCGGAATGTGGTGGTCATGAATAGATACTGGAGTTGGAGATTAGAGGGGTATCTAAGTTGATATTCTGATTGTCCAGTAGTTACATTACAGCGGGTCTATATACGAGTTATTGGCATCTAGAAACCACTAACTAAGGGAAGAGCAGAAACACGATTGACAAATAAACTTGACTAGGAACCAGTAGGTTACGATAATATTGGAAGCCATGATTTAGCCGAGAGTGGGATTACAAGAAAAGGGAATAGTCCACAGGCTACAAGTATATACGGGCATATGTGAAACATAGAGTAAAATGGATTATCATAATGAAAGGGGATGTATCAAAACATAACCAGATGGTACAAGTATATTTTGACAGGGGCATAAATGGGGTTTGATTGCCATGAAGGTATATGTCAGTGTCGGTGTTCCAACGGTTGCCGAAATGATGACTTGATCAATAACTTGGAACATCAATAGACGGTAGTATCCTCAGGGACCATCGGGTTGTGACATGGTTATGACATGGTCATAACACTATACCTCAGTCGAACCACCCTTACGTGTCGACTGAGGTACATTAATATTCCTATAGTTTTCAGTTACAGTCAGCTCACTAAAATATGTTGTAGCATACTTTGTTACAGGTAACAAATATAGATGAACCACCCTTACATGTCGATGAGCATACTTTGTTACAATAATGGCTAACTGTAATGTATTAGCCTTATTTTAATATTATTTTCTGGAAAAAGGAGTCCAATGCTCTATCAAAGTATGCAAATACTCAATTCACTACAAGGTAAAATAATTTAAGTATTTGATATTAATCAGTGGCAGCCTAAATAGACTTAGAACCCCTGAAGTCAAGAGTTTACTTGAATATATGCACCCTACTTCGCAAAGAAGGTTTTGAGAGCTGCTTGTGCAAGCTTGTTCTTTTTCTGTGATAACAACTACTAAAATAAGAATAACAATTTACTGATTCCAAAGCTAGATTTAAATTCAATGCTAGCTAGTTTATATATATTTTATACTATTTATCAAACAGTAAAAATATTTATAAACAGGTCAAAGGATTAGATATAGAATAAAACACTATTTGGCTAATATATGCTTTATTTACACTAACCTACAGGGTCTACTGTGATACTAACTTATCAGGATCTTAATGTAGTCTTAATGATTCTGCAAGAATATTCTCAGTATTTAACTATAAGCCAAACCAGGAGAAACTAGAATTATATTCTAATTTCAAACAATAAAACAACAATTTATTTATTACTTAGTTGATAGCCAACAACTCTAACTGAGGTGGCAACGGATTCCAACAACTTTAAATAGAAGTTAGAAAAAGTAATAAAGCCAGCTACTCAATTAAGAGGTGGCAAGGGGGAACAAATAAGTCAACAACTCAGATTGAGGTGACAGGGAGAACAAAGATCAGTCAACAACTCAGATTGAGGTGACAAGGGATCTTATTGGGCCAACAACTCTGATAGAGGTGGCAAGGGTTTCCAACAGCTCTGATAGAGGTGGAATTAAATGTCCAACTGCCCAGATTGGGGTGGAGTAGCCTGCTTGCTGCAGTGACACACAGATGTGGTGTAAATGGGTTGATAAAATTGGTTATATTTCATGGCTGGAGCAGAGCTCCTTATATACACTGAGATGTGAGACATTTAGAGACATATTGAACTTTATTTCTATCCTATTTTAGCTATTTTACTTGGAATGTTTTAGACATTTCCGCCATTCTCTACTGTAGCATATATGATGACATAATGTATGACATAATATTCTCAGATGACATAACATATGACTTAATATTCCCAAATGACATAATGTATGACATAATATTCCCGCGCATTGTGTGATAAGCGCCAGGTGGCCGGTTTGAAGATATATAGTTAAAAAAGAATAAAAAGTAGAAATTTTGTAGCTCCCTCAATTTATAAGATAAAAATGCAAAGTAAATTGCATAAATTCAATATAAATTAAGAGAATATTGTACAACTTTTATAATCGCGATATAAGTACATTTAGAAGCCTTTGTTAAGAATTCGTTTTGGGGAAATTGCGAAAAATAGGAAAAACCTTTAAAAATACATAACACTAACCTATAACAATTATACTAATAGAAGTATCAGTAATTAGTTATTGTGCATTATTTGATAAACATCTAACCTCAGTCTCGTAGAATGTAAATGAAAACTGAGAAAAAACTTTCTAACTCAGACTTACAGGATATAATGCTTTTGATGCCGCATCAATATATAGTAAAGTTGCTTGGTGGGTGGTGGGTGTTTTTAGGCGCCGCAGGCCCTATTTGTGAGGGCGCGCAGCGCCCGAACCTCACTGTGTGACTAAGCTGAGGGCACATTAGCACCCGAAGTCTCTTATTAGTCAGTGCGGGAGCAAATCCAGAGGCTTTTTGCCATTTGCAGGAGCATTGTTGACACCGCGGGAGCATTTCTGCACTCGCGGGAGTATTTTTGGCGCCGCGGGAGTATTTTGTCACTTGCGCGGAGGTATTTCATGACGGCGGGAATATTGTTACACGTGTGGGAGTATTTTGTCACATGCACGGAGGTATTTTCCGATGCCGCAGGAGTATTGTTACATGCACGGGAGTATTTTGTCACGTGCATGGAAGTATTGTTACATGTGCAGGAGCATTTTTTGAATGCGCGGGAGTATTTTGTAACGCTGCGGGAGTATTTGTCACATGTGCGGAACCATTTCACAGGGCCTAATGAAGACATTTCCCACGACTCGCCAAGTAACATTGCCCGCGCCCTTCCAATAAGCATTTCTCACGACATTTCCGGGGGAATTTCCCATGCCCTTCACAGATGGATTTTCCATACCTTTCGCGGAACTATTTCCCGCGCCCCTCACGGGCGCATTTTCCACACATTTCGCGGAACTATTTCCCATGCCCCTGTGAAGCCATTTCCCTGGAGAAGGATGGTAAATCCCTGGAGGAGGTCTACATGGTTTTCCGGGTTAATTAAAATGAAATACAATAAATCAAAATCAAATGTTTAAAAATAGAATAAAATAGAATAAACCAAAGTAAAATGTAATAAATCAGAATAAAATACAATGAGTCAAAATAAAATGCAATAAAACAAAATAAAATAAAATAAAATAAAATAAAATAACATAAAATACAATAAATAACACTAAATTCAAATGAAGTACAATAAATTAAAATAAAATATAATAAACTAAACTAAATTACATAAAGTAAAATATGAAACTATTGCACCTTTTGTCACTATTGCACCTTTTGTCACTGTTGCACCTTTTGTCACTGTTTCACCTTTTGTAGCTGTCATTTCCATTTGTCACCATTGTTTCCATTTGTCACCATTGTTTCCCTTTGTGACTGTTGTTTCCCTTTGTGAAGGTTGTTTCCCTTTGTGACTGTTGTTTCCCTTTGTGACCTTTGTTTCCCTTTGTGACCTTTGTTTCCCTTTGTGACCTTTGTTTCCCTTTGTGAACATTGTTTCCCTTTGTGAACGTTGTTTCCCTTTGTGAATGTTGTGTCCTTATGTGAACGTTGATGCCTTTGTAACCATTGATGCCTTTGTGAACATTGTGTCTTTTTGTGAATGTTGTGTCCTTTTGTAACTGTTGATTCCTTTTGTAACTGTTGATTCCGTTTGTAACCATTGATTCCTTTTGTAACCATTGATTCCGTTTGTAACCATTGATTCCGTTTGTAACAGTTGATTCCGTTTGTAACCGTTGATTCCTTTTGTAACCGTTGATTCCTTTTGTAACCGTTGACTCCTTTTGTAACCGTTGACTCCTTTTGTAACCGTTGAGTCCTTTTGTAACCTTTGACTCCTTTTGTAACTTTTGACTCCTTTGTAACCGTTGACTCCTTTGTACCCGTTCTACAAACACTTTCCGTTGTTTCCTTTGTAACTGTTGTTTCCTTTGTAACCGTTGTTTCCTTTGTAACTCTGTTCTCTGAACACTTTCCGTTCTCTGAACACTTTCCGTTCTCTGAACACTTTCCGTTCTCTGAACACTTTCCGTTCTCTGAACACTTTCCGTTCTCTACACACTTTCGTTCAAACAATGAGTCTCAGAAATACTTAAGAGTGATGGACACGGGGGGGTTTGGGGGGCAAAGCCCCCCAACAAGCCGGAGCCCGCAGCGTAGCAAGGGTTCCCAGGCTTGTCCAATCCAATAAGTGAAAGGAGCATGGTGGGTCCGTGGGTGCTTTTAGGCACTGTGAGGGCGCAGAGTGCCCGAACTCCCTCTGTAAAAGGCAGGTAAAAGGTACCATCAGCTTAGTCACCTCCTTAGTCAGCGCACCCATCCCACAGTGCACCCATCCCACAGTGCACCCATCCCACAGTGCACCCATCCCACAGTGCACCCATCCCACAGTGCACCCATCCCACAGTGCACCCATCCACACACCTATCCACCACGCGCCCATCCACGACGCACACACTCCCATTCATTGTGCACCTGCACCCATCCGCTGCGCACCCATCCACCCACACCCATCCACCGTGCACCCATCCACCGTGCACCTGCTCCCATCCACTGCACACCCATACACCCACACCCATCCAATCCGCTATGCACCCATCCACCTGCACCCATCCACCGTGCACCCGTCCACCGCGCACCCATCCACTGCGCACCTGCTCCCATCCACCGTGCACCCATCCACCCACACCCATCCACTGCGCACCCATCCATCGTGCACCTGCACCCATCCGCTGCGCACCCATCCACCCGCACCCATCCACCGTGCACCCATCCACCGCGCACCCATCCATCGTGCACCCATCCACCGCGCACCCATCCATGACGCACTCACTCCCATCCATCGCACACCCATCCACCGCGCACCCATCCACCGCGTACCCATCCATGATGCACTCACTCCCATCCACCGCGCACACACTCCCATCCATGGGCACATGCCTGCCCGCCCACTCGGGCACAAACCGGCAAAGTGTGTTCCATTTGCCAATGCGCACACACGCTGCACCTGTTGGCAAGGCACTGTGCCCATTTGTGTCCGATTGGGCGTGCACCGCTCTGATCGGCCCCTCCAGTTGGTGCGTGTCCCCTTTCCTTCTCTCTTCATCCTCCTCTGATCGTCCTCATCTCTTTCCTCCAGGATGTGTGTCCCCTTTCCTTCTCTCTTTGTCCATCTGTCTTTCCTCCAGTTGCTGTGGGTCCCCTTTTCTTCTCTCTTCATCCTCCTCTGATGGCCTCCTCTCTCTTTCCTCCAGGACGTGTGTGTACCCTTTCTTTCTCTCTTCGTCCTCCACTCATAGGCCTCCTCTCTTTCCTCCAGGAAGTGCATGTACCCTTTCCTTCTCTCTTCGTCCTCCTCTGATGGCCTCCTCTCTTTCCTCCAGCAAGTGTGTGTCCCCTTTCCTCCTCTCTTTGTTCTCCTCTGATTGTCCTCCTCTCCCTTTCCTCCAGCGAGTGCGTGTACCCTTTCCTTCTCTCTTTGCCCTCCTCTGATCATCCTCCTCTCCCTTTCCTCCAGTGAGTGTGTGTACCCTTCCCCTCTCCCTTTTTTCTCCAGGAGGTGCGTGTACCCTGTCTTTCTCTCTTTGTCTTCTTCTGATTGCCCTCCTCTCTCTTTCCTCCAGGAGTTGCATGTAGCCTGTCTTTCTCCCTTTGTCCTCCTCTCTTTCCTCCAGGCGGTGGGTGTACAGTTTCCTTCTCTCTTCATCCTCCTCTGATTGGCCCCCTCTCTTTCCTCCAGGATGTGTGTCCCCTTTCCTCCTCTGATCGGCCTCCTCTTTCCTCCAGCCGGTGCGTGTTCCTTTTCCCCCCTCTCTCTGTCCTCCTCTGATGGGCCCCCTCTCTTTCCTCCAGCCGGTGTGCATTCCCTTTCCTTCTCTCTCTGTCCTCCTCTGACTGGCCTCCTCTCTCTTTCCTCCAGTGTGTGCAGGTACTGTTTCCCTCTTCCTCTCTCCTCTGACTGGCCCTCTCTCTCTTTCCTCCAGCCAGTGTATGTACAGTTTCCTTCTCTTTCTGTCTTCCTCTGACTGGCCTCCTCTCTCTTTCCTCCAGCTGGTGTGTCTACCATATCCTTCTTCCTCCGTCCTCCTCTGATCACTGATTGCCCCCCCCCCCCTCTCTCCTTCAGCCAGTCTGTGTCTGTTTCCTTCTTCCTCCATCCTCTTCTGATCAGCCTCCTCTTTCTTTCCGCCAACGAGTGCGTGTATCATTTCCTTCACCTTTGTCCTCCTCTGATTGTCCTCCTCTCTTTCCTCCAGCCAGTGTGTGTACCATTTCCTTCACTCTCCGTCCTGCTCTGAATGGGCCCCTCTCTCTTTCCTCCAGATGGTGCGTGTACCATTTATTTCTCTCTCCATCCTGCTCTGATTGGCCTCTCTTTCCTCCAGGTGGTGCATGTACCATTTCCTTCTTCCTCCATCCTGCTCTGATCAGCCCCATCTCTCTTTCTTCCAGGGTGCCTGTGCTGTTTCCTTCTCTCTTTGTCCTCTGATTGACCTCCTCTCTCTTTCCTCCAATGAGTGTGTGTACTATTTCCTTCTCTCTTCCTCCCCATCTGATTGGCCTCCTGTCTGTCCTCCCAGAGGTGCGTGTCCCCTTTCCTTCTCTTTTTGTCCTCTGATCACAGCAATCCTAAAATAAAAATAATATACATTAAATAAAAATACAATGGAAGAAATTAAAATAAAATACAGTAAATTAAAGTGAAATTCAATAAATTAGAATAAAATACAATAAATCAAAATAAAATACATGAATCAAAATGAAATAAGTAAATCAAAATAAATCAATCAGCTGATCACATTAATTAGTTGACTGTCAATTCAACCATTGGAACCATTCTTCCTTTGGTAACCATTGTTTACTTTGTAACCATTATTCCTTTTGTAGTTCCTTTTGTAACTGTTATTTCCATTCTCTAAACACTTTCCGTTCTTTACACAGTTTCCATTCTTTACACAGTTTCCATTCTTTACACAATTTCCTTTCTTTACAGTTTCCACAATTTTTGTTCTCTAAACACTTTCCATTCTTTACATGGTTTCCACATTTTCTGCCCTGTGAACACTTTCTGTTGTCTGAACACCTTCTGTTCCCCAAACACTTTCCGTTTAACAAACACTTTCCGTTCTCTAAACACTTTCCGTTCAAACAATGAGTCTCAGAAATACTTAGAAGTTGTCGACACGGGGGGGTTTGGGGGGCTTCGCCCCCCAACAAGCTGGAGCCCGCAGCAAAGTTGTGGGGCCGGTCGCGAAGCGACTGCCCCACAGCGTAGCAAGGGCTCCTAAGCTTGTACATATGTATGCGGAGGTTGTGGACCGTAGTGGACCAAACAGGCACGTGACGCAAACGCGTCGCGCTGTATTCCAACATACATAGTAACTGCTTACTAATATCGCCGTATGCGACTCTCTATAATTTCACTGTCTTTGAATTTATGTAAAATACATGTGCTGGCCCCGATTTCAGGCGCCGACTCCACCCTGTAATTAAAATCCGACAGACTTGTCCCGTCTCCACAGCATTAATGGAACTCGATTCTCAATTTATAGTCGTTACATTCTCTCCCTGTTGTACCGCTCGGATATTTGCAGGTCAACGTAACATGCTCCTTCCTCTTTTGTAACTACCACACGTCCAACTGCCGGCCGCCTTAACTTCATACATCCACCACAAAATCCCACGAGGCCACAAACAGGCGTGTTCATTGACCTTGTCTGATGTTTGTGAAGTCATATTTTTGTATACGTCTTCCCTTTCCTGGCACACTGGTTTTTTCCTTCGTTGAATTACCTGGATCAAGAAGATTTCAACGTTGCACCACTCGGCGACTGGAGCTACGAGTTGCCTAGGACAACTTTTCGTTTCCTATATTGCCGTATGAATAAGACTCTCGTTTTTATTTGTGTTATCGTCGTGTAATTTGTGGGCTAAGGGATCAACGGTTCACTGCAGCTACCACTAAAATATAAGTACGTCACCCCATGGCCGTTCCCTCTTCCCTGCTGGGAATCTTTCTATCTTGTCCCTTCTTTGTCCTATTGTCTAAGGCTAGATCCCCACGACTTAATTTCTATATTTGGTGACATGAGCGGTTTCCTGGGCTCGCTGTACCATTGTTTGCTGCCAAAACATCGAACTCCAGAATGGTTTGCGCTCGAGGCATCCCAGAAACCTCCTCGGTAATCCTAAGGAAACATAGATTCAAGTCAACCCTGCCCTCTTTGAGCTGGTGCTTACATGCTATGAGTACTCGCATTGTCATCCCCCGCCTGAGAACGTTTCCTTGACACATGATGCCGTTACTTGTGCTCTTACCGCCGGCCCACGTTGCTACTCCTCACTCTACTGCTCTTAGAAACGGCCCCACCTCTATGCGAATTTCCAGGCCTTGGTAGATAAAATTATCAAGTTCTTACTACCTACCACTATCGTCATGATTATGACGAGTATTTTATCTATGCGAATCTGGAAGGAGGAGCATTTGAGGCGTGCTCCGGGCACGAGGCGGACCGATTTACAAATTCGGGAAACTTAAAAGCATAGCCCTGGATGAGAATGGACGCATTTCCTCACACTACTATTACCCTATAGACTCTAGTTGTCACAATGATAAAAACATAACAGAGGTATTGCCGACATATAGACTTAGCCGCTTGAAGCTGATTTTTCCAATAGCTATCCTGCAGTCGAGAGCATAATGATGTGAAATATATCTGACGCCTCGAGCTCTCAGAATGGCTCAAAGTAGACAGCATTGAGCGCTGTCAAACATAGTTTCGTGGGGCACTTTGGCACTTCAGCTTCTCTATGCCCTTTACCCATCAGATAAGCTATGTATACATTTCTTACCATTTACCTCTCGCAACACCCCTCCCCTTCTCCGTATCTAAACATTGTTACTCGTCTTGGGAGATTACCTCCAATTTATCTACAATCAGAATGTGAGTCAATGAGCGCTTACTTTCAAGTCCGCGGTTTTCGGAACTCCAGGAAGGAGATAGCATCAAAGTACAAGCTCCAGCAGAGTGAACATCCTGTACGATCTATCACAGATGAACAGGTATGTGGACGATTTTTATCAAAGTCTTGTATTCATTAATGGACAGATTAAGATCGCTGCAGACGAAGACAGGGTTTCGAGCTCGGTGCCAACAGCAACAGATCTCTTCAAGGATGGAAGTAAACAAGTCGTGGAGATCCTTCAGGTTGCTGTTCCGCTCCCTTTCGTAAGCGCAGCACTCACGTTAGCTCTGAAGGCAATTAACACCTGTGATGTGAGTGTCTTACGTTATCCAATAGATTCGAAATCAGGATAATAAATGAGCCCGTTGATCAATTAATCTGATCTAGGAAATCAGTACCGTGGGAAAGAATGTTCAGGATCTGAAACGCCGTATTTGTAACATTCTCCTGGTGATTGTCGATTTCATTTCGAAGAGGTCCATGGAAACCCCTAAAGATTCCGAAATCGCGGTCATTGAGCTAAAAGAGTATGTATCCTAATCCAAATGAAGCATTTATCTTCTGATTGCAATCATAACTCTGACAGGAAGTTACGAAAAATAGTTGCAGACCTCGAAAGTATCAAAAAGCAAACTCCATTTTCCTTGTTTTTCTTTAAGAATGCAAATATGTTAAAGGTCGCGGAATGCTTCAGGGAATTGACCGCCGCAATGGAGCAATTCAATGTACGCGTTCTGAAAAGTCTGCATGTGTGTTTGCCGAGACTCTTTACAGATAGCGCATGAATTGCGGACGGAGAATTCCCTCGGCGAGATCCAGACGCGCTTGTCGAATTTGTCTTTCAAAACGGATCGTATTTCCGGAGGAATAGATCGAGTGGAGAATAAAGTAGATCGAGTGGAGGACAAAATAGATCGAGTGGAGGACAAAATAGATAGAGTGGAGGACAAAATAGACACTTTGCACCCCAACATCCGCCCCCATAACGCAGTCAACAGTTTGGGCTGGAAAAGGATGCCACTTCCACCGGGCATCTTTGAAGGCCGGGATTCAATCGTCAATGAGATCACTGGTTTATTGGATGGATTGGAGACATCCCGCATTTGCATTCTTGGTCCCGGAGGGATGGGGAAAACATCCGTAGCACTGGCCGTTATGAAGACATCGGCGGTGAAATATCGCTTCGCAAGTGATAAACGTTTTTGGATTCCGTGCATCGAGGCAACATCAGCTAATCACTTAATCCAAGTTCTGTATTTGGCCCTTCGAATGACACGTCGCACTTATGATCCTCTCGAGGATATCCTGGCCGAACTTTCCATGACGAAAGACCCTCGTCTTCTCCTCTTGGACAATTTTAATACACCGTGGGAGCCCCTCCAAGGAAGTCAGAGGGAGGTGGAGGATGTGCTTCGCCAACTAGCTTCACTTCCTCACGTGGCTTTGTTACTCACCATGCGAGCGACATTCCCGCCGCGAAGTGATATTGTTTGGAAACAGAAGATCCTTCCCCCAATTGATAGTGCTGCTTCTCGAAACATCTTTACACGGATCAATGAAGTATCGGCTAGTGATCCCAACATAGATTGTTTGTTAGATGCCCTTGGACACATGCCTCTCGCCGTTACATTGATGGCTACCCTGGGAAAACAATCGGGTGCCAACGCTCAACAATTGATGGATGACTGGAGACGATATGGTACCAACATGATATCACATACGTCCTCTAATGAGGAAAATATTAACCGCAGCATCAGTCTTTCTGTTCGCAGTCGACTAATGGAACAGAATCCTGAGGCGTTGGATTTATTTGCTACACTGTCAATGCTACCAGCTGGAACAACATTTCAAAAGCTGGATCATTGGATCCCCACATTGACTTCTAAAATAGCATCAATCGCCACTCTTCGCAACGTTGCACTCATTATGGGCACTTGTGATGGCACTATCCACCAACGTTTGTTTGTGCTCCCTGTGGTACAGTCCTACATGCGGTTGGAAGGTCGAATATCATCTCAAATCCGCCAAATGGTTCGCAACCAGTGTTACAAATATATCATGGATCACAGTTCCCTTCCTGGATCCCCCTCTTTCAAAGATGATGTACAAGCAATCACTGCTGAACACAATAACCTATGGACTATTCTCCGGGATGCAACACACATTGTGGCCAGTGATAATGTTTCGTCCTCAAACAATGATGTAATTGTGGCGCTACTGAACTTCACGGAGCATCATCTTTATACTAAGCCCAATCATGAGATTGCTGAATACACATTTCGATTCGCTCAGTTAACCAAACAGGACCGTCACATAGCCAAAGCTTATTTCTTCTAGGAAACACCTATTTCAACATTGATCGCTTTGAAGATGCTTGTCTTTACTTTGAACAAGGCATTCACACCTTCCAAAATCTTTCAACTGGACCGGATTACTTGATGTCTGGCAAGTGATAAAATTGAAGTGCTTGTACTTTCTGCTCGAAAAGACCTTGAAAAGAGTGGTGATAAATATGGTTTTGCCTAGTGGCAGTTGCAAATGGGTCAGTTTTACTGGTACAATGGCAAGTTCAAGAAGGCATTATCAATTCTAGATATTGCCAAAGGGACATTTGAAGCCTTAAATTCTTTACTTGATCTTTGCCTTTGCCTGCATTTGATCCACAGATGTTATGCATTTCAACAGAAATATTCAGAAGCCCTGGATTTCGCAAAACAAGAACTTAAAATAGCTGAGGAAATTGGGCATGATGAAGGCATTCAAACATCTATGAGGGCTGTAGCAATTGATCTCATTGGTACATATTGCTATGAAGAAGCCTTGAGTACCCTAGAAAAATCTTTGATACTTGCTCAAGAATTGGGGAGTCCATTGGCTGCAGCACAGAGTTTAGAGCTCATGGTATATATCTATGCTGCGAAGGAGAATTTCTTAGAAGCACAGGTTGCATATGATCGTGCTCGAAGGCACTATGGCTCACTGGCATTGAAAGGTACAGAGCCCGAAATGGCTCATCTCAAGAAATGCACTTCCAATATTGCAATTCTGGAATCAGAACCCAATGAATTTTTCGAGAAGCATTCATGTCCTATGCTATATTAAGGAGAACAAATTTCTTTGTTATCTGGCATGCCAAATGCTATTCATTGTTCTCTATGTGGCCAATATTTGTTTTTTGCCCTCTCCAATCTTCCTCCCATACATTTTTCACTCTTTCCATTATGGTTGGTAGCTGTGTTATCATTTTACCTTCTCTGGTTCCATATCATCTCCTACACCCTTCTGCATTTCCCTTCCTATGGGAACCCTGATATTTTTTCAGAACTCTTTCCTATTCCTGGCATTCTCAAGATCTTATTTTATAGCTTGGAGGGTCTCAAAGATATGTACCTGTAAATGTATCCACAAGAGATGTCAGATATACCTGGGTTAGGTATTATTTTGGCCTATCATCCCTGTAACCATTTTCACTTGTTTTCCCTCCTATTCATATCTTTGTCTTTCCTTTTAGGATTGACCTTTCACTAAATATATTTTCATGTAGTCTAGCATTTCCACATTTGAATATTGACTTGGGTATTCCCATCTCTCTTCTTGTGTGACTTGTAAAGCATCATGTTAAGCTCCTGAATATGGTTTATACAGTTAACTCATTTTTATTGTCTTTGGTCTTGCCAAGATATCTGGAAAACCATTCCACCTCTTTACCATTGAGGCAAGTTGTTAAAAACATTGAGTGTGGAAATTCCTTTAAATGAGCTACCACCATACAACTCTGGAGTTTCTAACATCTGTTACTTGTGCAAGTGTTGCTCTGAAGTATGCAACATCCACCAGGTTTCACAGCCAGGATCATGCAACCTCATCCTGAAATTTTGTGTAATGCACTGTGTGAAAACCAGGATTGAGTTCCTGAAAAGTCGATTGTCAGGCTACCAAATTAACAGATAAGCCACAAGGGCCTCAGTTAAGAGACAAGGCTGTGATTGGGGCCAAGTGAAATTATATGAAAATATACAAACAATAAATAGCAACTTTATGCTTCTAATTGAGCAGTTTCCATTACTGGTAATTGCAAGACCACAACCAGACTACCAGTGCTACATAACCACACAAACAAATGTGTGTGCTAATGACCCCAGACAAACTCCAAAATAGAGAGAGACATCCTGCCCATAAGTAAATTGGTTTTCTATTTGGACTGCCCTGGACCCTGGAAGAAGTTCCAATTCTAGAAGGCTCCCCGACATTGTGCAATGTCTAGAGTTTGGACTTCCTCCCAACACTTATAGTCATTTTTTGTTAGAATTGGTGATGAAAGCACCCTTTTCCTAGGGGTGGTTCATCCATTTCTTCACTTTTTCATGTGAAGATGCTAATTGTGGACCATGCATTCTGAGGTTAATGCATGCCAGAACCAGTGTACACCTAAACTAGCATCCTACCTATGGAAGTGCATTTGTTGTAACAAGCCATTCAGGCTCTGTACCTTTCAACACCAGTGAGCCATTGTGCCTTCGAGCACAATCATAAGCAACCCATGCTTCCAAAAAATTCTCATTCGCAGCATAGATATACCCCATGAACTCTAAACTCTGTGCAGCAGCCAATGGACTCTCCAATTCTTGAGCAAGTTTCAAAGATTTTTCTAGAGTGCTCAAGGCTTCTTCATAGCAATATGTACCAATGAGATCAATTGCTACAGCCCTCATAGATGTTTGAATGCCTTCATCATGCCCAATTTCCTCAGCTATTTTAAGTTCTTGTTTTGCGAAATCCAGGGCTTCCAAATATTTCTGTTGAAATGCATAACATCTGTGGATCAAATGCAGGCAAAGGCAAAGATCAAGTAAAGTAAGGCTTCAAATGTCCCTTTGGCAATATCTAGAATTGATAATGCCTTCTTGAACTTGCCATTGTACCAGTAAAACCGACCCATTTGCAATTGCCACAAGGCAAAACCATATTTATCACCACTCTTTTCAAGGTCTTTTTGAGCAGAAAGTACAAGCACTTCAATTTTGTCACTTGCCAGACATCACGTAATCCGGTCCAGTTGAAAGATTTTGGAAGGTGTGAATGCCTTGCTCAAAGTAAAGACAAGCATCTTCAAAGCGATCAATGTTGAAATAGGTGTTTCCTAGAAGAAATAAGCTTTGGGCTATGTGACGGTCCTGTTTGGTTAACTGAGCGAATCGAAATGTGTATTCAGCAATCTCATGATTGGGCTTAGTATAAAGATGATGCTCCATGAAGTTCAGTAGGCAAATTCCGTGATTGGAAGAAGGGATTTCCAGTTGTCCTGTTGATAGTTGCAATAGATGTGGAGATATTGTTCCAATGTTTGATTAATGTGTTCCATTTGTCCATCACCTTCTGGGTGATATCCCGAGGTGAAGTGTAATTTCATGTCGAGGGCTTTTCTGAGGGCCTGGAAGAAATGGGAGATGAACTTGGTGCCTCGATTGGAAGTTATGTGAGATGGAACACCATGTTTGGAAAATACATGAATAATGAAAAGTTCTGCTAATTGTAAGGACATGATTGTATTGTGAGTGGGTATGAAAATTCCTTTTTTCAAGAATTGATCCACAACAACTAGGATGGATGTAAAGCCTTCGGAAGTTGGAAGGTGTTTGATAAAATCCATGGAAATTGAGTTCCAGGCTTCTTCTGGTATCGGAAGTTGCTTGAGAAGGCCGTACGGCTTATGTCTCTGGGTTTTAGAGTGTAATCAGGTGGTGCATGACTTACAGAACTGGGTTACGAAATCTTGGAGGTTGGGCCAAGTATATTCTCTACGGATTAGACCAAGAGTATTGTTAATGCCGTAATGTCTGGAGATTGGATGATCGTGTTTGTACTGAAGTACATGGAGTTGGAGATTATTGGAATCTGGAATGTAGATACATCCATCAAGACAGATAAAACCTTGAGAGCCTTGTGACCATCAGGGTTGGTCAAGGTTATCAGGAACTTCTAGGTGTGGCTTGAGAGCCGGGTCAGAAGTGAGTGCAGAAAGGATATCTTGATGTAATTGCTCAATGTCCATAATCATAATGCTACGCATAATTGGATAGTAGAGGGAAGTCGCTCAAATAGATGCAGAAAGTTGCTGTGTTGTAAAAAACCAGTTTCAAGTTATGCAGATTAACAACGGTGTAGTTACTTTCCCCCTCTTTAGGATAGACATCCCATCGTTGAGTCATGGCATCTGGTTTTCCACCAAGATGTCTGGGTTGGAAATGGATAATCATGTTGAAAGTGGAAAGAAATTTGGACCAGTGGACTTGCCGGCAGGTCAAAAGTTTAGTGGTAGAAAAATATTTGAGATTTTTGTGATCGGTAACAATGTCAACAGGAGTTGTGGAACCTTCAAGGTAATGACGCCAATGTTTGAAAGCTTCAAAAATTGCCAAAAGTTCCTTATCATGAACATCGTAGTTGAGTTCGGACACTTTCAGTGTCTGAGAAAGGAATACGACTGGATGAATTTCACCATTGGAATCTTAAATGGAAAGAATTGCGGCAACTGCATAATCGGAAGCATCGGTTTCCACAATAATTGGAATGTCAGGTTTCCAATGAGAAAGAATCAGGGCAGAAGTGAAAGCATTTTTCAAAGTCTGGAAAGCAGAGCAGCATTTGTCATTGTTAGGGTACGTACACGGTGGGTTTCTGGAGAAACCCGTGGAATGAATGACATACAAATCCAGTAATAATGAAACAGAACTAGCAAAACATGAAACAGGAATAGTAAACACCAATTTTGATGTTAGGAATGGGACGGAATGGAGTGGAGTCTGAATTGTGACAAATCATAAACCATAACAGGAAACGGAGCAGGAGTGGAGTCCGAATCGTGACAGGTCATTTGACTAAAACGGGAACAAGGCTCTGTTAGAGGGATGACAGGTTTTCTGAGCGGGGTCCAGTGACTGATGCATGGGATGAGGTCAGACATAGACAGGGGCAGAGTCCAGTGGGTTTTCCAGTGACTGAAACACAATGTAACGAAGTCGAACGTAGACAAGGCTGATGTACAGAGTCTGGCCAGAATTCCGGTAAACTGACAATGGGTGCGTATAGGGCACGGTGCATATAAGTTAGTGCCTGGAGTCCGGCGGGATTTCCAGTTGTAACAGTCATCAAAGACCCATGGTTGAGATTGATGGGTAAGACAAGTAAGTGGTATTGTAATATCCGAGTAATTCCGAATGAAATGACGGTAAAAATTTGCAAAACCTAAAAATGACTGAATGTCTTTGACTTTCCGTGGTTTGGGCCAATCACAGATAACTTGAACCTTGGTTTCGTCCATATGGAGACCCTCAGGTCCAATAATGAAACCTAAGTATTCAATAGAATCCATGTCAAAGTAGCATTTTTTTCCGTTGGCGAAAAGACTGTGTTTTCAGAGTCTTCAGAAGACTTCACGGCCTTGTTCGTCGTGAAGAGCAGGATCCTCAGAAAGTACCCAAATGTCGTCCAAATAGACTATAACACATAACGTCAAGCATGTTGGAAAATATATCGTTAACAAAACATTGAAAAGTGGAAGGGGCATTGGTAAGGCCGAATGGCATAACCAGCCATTCAAAGGATCCATAGCGAGTCCAAAAAGCAGTTTTCAATTCATCATCCTTGGCAATTCAGACCAAATGATAGGCGTGTTTAAGGTCTATTTTGGTGTAGATCCGAGCTTTCCATGGGGCATTGAGTAAGTCAGTAATGAGTGGAAGTGGGTACTTATCTTTCCATGTGATGGAATTTAATCCTCTGAAATTGACACAGAGTCGAAGGGAGCCATCCTTCTTTCTGATGAAAAGGACGGGTGCTCCATACAGAGACTTTGAGGGATGGATAAAACCTATTGACAAATGTTCATCCAAGAACTCCCAAATAGACGAAAGTTCCAATTGGGATAACAGGTAAATAGGTCCTAATGGAGGGTTTGAACTGGGCTCAATATCGATTTTTAAGTCGTAGGGCCTATATGGTGCAAGCTGGTCAGCTTTTTGCTTACTGAAAATATCCGCGAAATCATGATATTTTTCGGGAACTCCTTCCAGGTTGGCTTTTAGCTCAGATAATTCTGGAGTTGCAAAACATCCAGATACTTCATCAGCTTTTAAGCTGATAAAAAAACACTGCAATCTGTCCAGTTTATTCACCCTAACAAATGCTGAAGCATTGATGAGAGAGATTTTTGGAGGCTCAGAGGTTTCAGTAGAAGCTGGAGGTGCCGTCGATGCCGAAAAGGCTCTGGCCAGAAAAGGTGCTGCAGGAGGAACAGAAGTGTTGGGAATTCAGAAATTAATACTGCCCAATACCCAATCAATCAATGGATTATATCAGGTGAGCCAGTTGTATCCAAGAACTATTGAACAGCTAGAGTCCAACTGTGTTACAAAAAAAGTAACCATCTGGGATGTTCCACACAAGAACTGGATAGACATGTTGCAGGCTTGGGTAATTGCCATATTGCTAGTGCCATCAAACAGACGCAAAGAAATTGTGGGAACAGAATGGAGTTTCAGATTATGTTTCATGGCAAAGAGACAAGTTTTACAAATAATGAGTCGGGATTAGAGAGAGCAGACACATTGAGACGTATAATCTCAGAAACACGGAGAGAGTCAACGCAACCCTCTGTCCATGCAGATTCTGGAGGGCTGCTTACTCTTTCTTTGACTCCATGGCAGGTTTTTCCTTGGACATCGTAGTCATAATGGAAGTTACCACGCAGGCCTTGGAAGAGTTAGACTTAATGGTACAGTTGGAAACATTGTGTCCACCTTTCCCACAGAAAAGGCAGAGGTTGTTATCCATGTGTTGTTGTTTCTCCTTTTGGGGTGAGTTTACCATCAGTGCCCAACAAATGGGAAATGTCAGGTTTGTCGGAAGTTGACTGTTTATCCTTGTTGGATTTCTTGTCTTTTTTTACAATTGGAATTTGATTTGCCAATATTAGTGCCAGAGTTGCCAGTGTTATTGCCTGAGTTATTGCCAGAAGACTTGCTAGTCGATGCCTTGTTGTTCTGAGAATGTTCCAGGAGACCTCAGCTTTTCATTCCCAATAACAGGCATTGGATGTCTGAGCTTTAATCTGCATGAGTTGGAGAGTTTTTGGCTTCCCATCTTTGCAGATCTTGTCTTTAAGGCATGATGGAAGTCCCATATAGAAATGGTGTCTGAGGGCAGAATCATCCCATCCACATTGTGTGGCAAGGGTATTGAACTTGACGAGATAATCGGAGACTCGTTGATTGTCCTTCATCTTGAGTGTCATTAATTCATTTTCCGCTTCGCCAGATTGATTGTAAGGTCCAAAATTAGTTTCCAGTTCTTCCACAAATGTGTCCCAGTCATCAAGCCATATGGGTGTCTCATCAGATATTCCAGATAGTCTGGGTTTGAACCAATCCTGAGCGGTATCCTTGAGATAAGAGAGCACGAAATTGACTTTTCAACTGTCAGACTTAAAAGCAGCGGGTCGATCATGGAAACTGAAATGGCATTGGAGAAGGAAATTCTTCAATTTTTCAGATCCTTGCCAGTAAATGGTTCGGGTTCTTTGACTCCAGTGTGGGATGATTCTTTGCTTTCCTCAGCGGATTTCAAATAGTCAGTGAATTTCACAATGGAGTTGACAAAGAACAGTTCAATCAGTTCATCAGAAGATTTCCTTTTCAATGTCGCCAGCTGTTCTTCTGCTTCATTGTTGGAAGTGTTGGGAGTGTTGGGATCCTTCGCTACCTCAGTAACTTCTTCGATGGAAGCTGATGCTGTCAGCTGAAACCGGACACCTGTGGCAGCCGAGGAAACTGCACCCAACACAGCCTCAACAGCACCCATGGCCTTCCCAGCACCTGCAGTCTCAAGGACTCCTGTGATCCCTACGGCACCCATGGCTTCCCCAGAACCCACAGCACCTCTGTCTATTTCTCTGATTAATGCTGCAGCTTTTATTAGGGCTACAAAAATGGACAGTCCCAGGTGTTCACTATAAATTTAAAAATTGATGAAGCAACTGGTCATTTTTCAACCCCGGTATCCAAATCTGAGCAAGCCGCTGACCTAGAAGGTGTCCCAGAGAAATATCATGACTTCACGGATGTTTTTAGTAAGCAGAAAGCTGACTGGCTTCTGCCCCACAGAGAGTATGACTTAAAAATCGACCTTGAAGATGGTGCCCAGCCACCCCTAGGACATATTTACCCACTCTCATCCACAGAACTTTCCGCAATCCGTGATTTCCTGGATGAACATTTGTCCATAGGTTTTATCAGACCCTCAAAGCCACCTTTTGGAGCACCTGTTCTGTTTTTCAGAAAAAAGGATGGATCCCTTAGACTATGCATTGATTTCAGAGGACTCAATGCTGTCACAAAAATATAAGTATCCACTTCCACTTATATCTGATCTGCTCAATGCTCCATGGAATGCCCAGATTTACACCAAAATAGATCTCAAACACACCTATCATTTGGTCTGGATCTCCATGGGCGACGAATGGAAAACCACTTTTTGAACCCACTATGGGGCCTTTGAGTGGTTGGTGATGCCCTGTGGACTCACCAATGCTCTGTCTGTTTTTCAATGTTTTATCAACAACATTTTATCCAACATGCTTGATGTATGCATCATTGTTTACTTGGACAACATTCTTATCTACTCCAAGAATCCTGCGGAACATGACAAACAAGTCCATGAAGTTCTCTGGAGACTCAGACAACATGGTTTATTCATGAATGGTAAAAAATGTACTTTTGACATGGACTCTGTGGAATACCTGGGCTTCATAATGGGACCCGACAGATTCTGCATGGATGAAACTAAAGTACAAGTCATTAAAGATTGGCCAGAACCCCAAAAAGTTAAAGATACACAATCCTTCCTCGGCTTTGCCAATTCTTACCAACAGTTTATCTGCAGATATTCTGACATCACAGTTCCCCCTACCCATCTTACACACACTGGAGGCACCCCAAGATTTTTGGAGTTGCAAAACCTTCAGAAAATCTTGCTATTTGGCCAAATTTGCTAAGCATTCTTTGAACTGGAAAAACTGTTCAGAAATCATGGGTTTTAGTAGGTTTTTCTGAGGACAAAAATTGTATCTGAAAACCCTAAAAATGTTGATCAGGAAATTCTAAGGAAACATTGTTGGAAATAGCCTATTTTCTGTGGATTTTCTAAATAGGAAAATTCTTAAAAAACCCTGGGTTTTGTTAGGGTTTTTCCACCCAACAGAATTCTATGAAAACTGTAATAATTTGCCTAGAGAAATCAATTGAAAACCACATATTTCTACTCAATTTTTCTGCTCAGGGAATTGGGGGGTGAAAACTGTAATTTTTTGCCAGGAAAATCTCGTGCCAAGACAAAGTTTTGTTAATGTTTTGTCAAGGGGAAAACCATAATGAAATTGACAATTTAATTATATGGGAAATCATTGAATAATTATAGATTTCAATAAGATTTTCCTTGGCCACAAACACTATGGAAATTCAAAAAATGTGTTGGTGAAATCTTGAAGAAATTAACATTTTCACATGAGTTTCTTAAAGGTTTTTCAAGATGAGAAACCTTGAACTGATTTTTCCTGATTGAGCATGATTCACAATTGTTTGGAATGGTACAGTGGGATTCACAAATATTTAAGAGGATTGTTTTAGATTCAGGTAGATTCTTTTAGATTCAGGTAGATTCTTTTAGATTCAGATAGATTCTTTTAGATTCAGATAGATTCTTTGAGATTCAGATAGATTCTTTTAGATTCAGATAGATTCTTTTAGATTCAGATAGATTCTTTTAGATTCAGATAGATTCTTTTAGATTCAGATAGATTCTTTTAGATTCTCTTAGATTCAGATAGATTCTTTTAGATTCAGATAGATTCTTTTAGATTCAGATAGATTCTTTTAGATTCAGATAGATTCTTTGAGATTCAGATAGATTCTTTTAGATTCAGATAGATTCTTTTACATTCAGATAGATTCTTTTAGATTCAGATAGATTCAGATAGATTCATTTAGATTCACATAGATTCAGATAGATTCTTTTAGATTCACATAGATTCTTTTAGATTCTTTTAGATTCACATAGATTCAGATAGATTCAGATAGATTCTTTTAGATTCAGATAGATTCTTTGAGATTCAGATAGATTCTTTTAGATTCAGATAGATTCTTTTACATTCAGATAGATTCTTTTAGATTCAGATAGATTCAGATAGATTCAGATAGATTCAGATAGATTCAGATAGATTCTTTTAGATTCAGATAGATTCTTTTAGATTCTCTTAGATTCAGATAGATTCTTTTAGATTCAGATAGATTCATTTAGATTCTCTTAGATTCAGATAGATTCTTTTAGATTCAGATAGATTCTTTTAGATTCAGATAGATTCTTTGAGATTCAGATAGATTCTTTTAGATTCAGATAGATTCTTTTACATTCAGATAGATTCTTTTAGATTCAGATAGATTCAGATAGATTCATTTAGATTCACATAGATTCAGATAGATTCTTTTAGATTCACATAGATTCTTTTAGATTCTTTAGATTCACATAGATTCACATAGATTCAGATAGATTCTTTTAGATTCAGATAGATTCTTTGAGATTCAGATAGATTCTTTTACATTCAGATAGATTCTTTTAGATTCAGATAGATTCAGATAGATTCAGATAGATTCAGATAGATTCAGATAGATTCTTTTAGATTCAGATAGATTCTTTTAGATTCTCTTAGATTCAGATAGATTCTTTTAGATTCAGATAGATTCATTTAGATTCTCTTAGATTCAGATAGATTCTTTTAGATTCAGATAGATTCTTTTAGATTCACATAGATTCTTTTAGATTCAGATAGATTCTTTTACATTTGTTTAGATTCACATAGATTCAGATAGATTCTTTTAGATTCACATAGATTATTTTAGATTGAGGTAGATTCTTGTAGATTCACATAGATTCACATAGATTCAGATAGATTCAGATTGTTACAACCAGACAATCCTGCCGGACTCCGGGTACTAACCTCTCCGCCACCATGCCCTACACGCACCAAATGTCTGTTTATAGGATTTCCCACCCAGACTCCATACGTCAAGACTTGTTACATTCAACCTCATTACGACACATGTCAGTCACCGGACTTCCCCCACACTCTGTCTCTGTCTATGTCTATCTTTGTCCCACGCATCAGTCACCGGACCCCGCTCAGAATCCCGTCACCACTCTAATTGAGCCCCGTTCCCATTTTAGTCAAATGACCTGTCACGATTTGGACTCCGCTCCTGCTCCATTTCCCGGTATGGGTTATGCTTTGTCAAGATTCGGACTCCACTGTGTTCCGTCCCATTCCTAACACCAAACTTGGTGTTTATTATTCCCATTTTATGTTTTGCTCACTTCGTTTCATTATTACTGGATTCGGTATGACATTTACTCCACGGTCTATTTAAACTGGCAGATGTTGTACATACAATCTAGTCAGAAAATTAGCTTAGATTCCCCCCAGTAATCTAATCCATTTTCCGCTCTAAACCCTTGCTTGATTCAGATAGATTTAGATAGATTCTTTTAGATTCTTTTAGATTCAGATAGATTCACATAGATTCTTTGAGATTCAGATAGATTCACATAGATTCACATAGATTCACATAGATTCAGATAGATTCACATAGATTCACATAGATTCACATAGATTCAGATACATAGATTCTCTAAGATTCACATAGACTCTTTTAGATTCACATAGATTCTTTTATGGTTTAGGGTGAATCTCAAAGAATCTAAAAGAATCTATGTGAATCTATGTGAATCTAAAAGAATCTATCTGAATCTCTCTGAATCTATGTGAATCTATGTGAATCTATGTTAATCTATCTGAATCTATCTGAATCTATCTGAATCTATCTGAATCTATCTGAATCTATCTGAATCTATCTGAATCTATCTGAATCTATCTGAATCTATCTGAATCTAAAAGAATCTATCTGAATCTAAAAGAATCTATGTGAATCTAAAAGAGTCTATGTGAATCTAAAAGAGTCTATGTGAATCTAAGAGAATCTATCTGAATCCAAAAGAATCTATCTGAATCTATCTGAATCTAAAAGAATCTACCTGAATCTAAAACAATTCTCTTAAATATTTGTGAATCATGCTCAATCAGGAAAAATCAGTTCAAGGTTTCTCATCTTGAAAAACCTTTAAGAAACTCATGTGAAATTGTTAATTTCTTCAAGATTTCACCAACACATTTTTTGAATTTCTATAGTGTTTGTGGCCAAGGAAAATCTTATTGAAATCTATAATTATTCAATGATTTCCCATATAATTAAATTGTCAATTTCATTATGGTTTTCCTCTTGACAAAACATTAAAAAAACTTTGTCTTGGCACAAGATTTTCCTGGCAAAAAATACAGTTTTCACCTAATTCCCTGAGCAGAAAAATTGAGCAGAAATATGTTGTTTTCAATTGATTTCTCTAGGCAAATTATTACAGTTTTCATAGAATTCTGTTGGGTGGAAAAACCCTAGCAAAACCCAGGGTTTTTTCAGAATTTTCCCATTTAGAAAATCCACAGAAAATAGGCTATTTCCAACAATGTTTCCTTAGAATTTCCTGATCAACATCTTTAGGGTTTTCAGATACAATTTTTGTCCTCAGAAAAACCTACTAAAACTCAAGATTTTTGAACAGTTTTTCAGTTCAAAGAATGCTTAGCAAATTTGGCCAAATAGCAAGATTTTCTGAAGGTTTTGCAACTCCAAAAATCTTGGGGTGCCTCCAGTGACATAAGGATACTCCGTGGAATTTTAATGATAAGTGTCAAAAAGCTTTCAATCTTTTAAAAAATTCTTTTTCTTCAGCTCCAATTCTGTCGTATTGGAAACTGGACTTCCCGCTCATTGTTGAAATGGACACCTCAGACTATGTGCTTGGAGCCATTCTGTCCATCCAGGACTCCGACGGAGAAGTCCACCCTGTGGCTTTTCTGTCCCAGACTTTTACCGGAGCAGAGCTCAATTATGACATTCATGATAAGAAACTCCTGCCAATTCTTTCAGCTTTCAAAACATGGCAACACTATTTGGAAGGCTCAGGAACTCTGATTGACATTGTAACAGATCACAAAAACCTGGAATACATTTCTACTACAAACCTTTTGACCCACCAGCAGGCCTGCTGGTCTGAATACCTATCCACTTTCAATATGACTATCCGTTTTCGACCTGGCTGTCTCGGTGGCAAACCCGATGCTTTAACTAGATGATGGGATGTCTATCCTAAAGAGGGGATCAACGACTATGCCACGGTTAACCCACACACCCTGAAACCCATTTTCACAAATCAGCAACTTACCACATCAGTCCACACAACTTTCCTCATCCATCCCATTGTCCGTGGAATTATCATTATGGATATTGAGAAGTTACATCAAGATATTCTATCAGCAATTCTGCTAGACCTGATAACTAACGCACACTTTGACAATCCTGTGGACCCCAATCAACCCCGGTGGTCTCTTGATCAGCATGGTTTCATTAGACTTGACGATCACATCTATGTACCAGACTCTGACAGCCTCCACCTCAGGATCCTTCAGTACAAACATGATCATCCACTCTCCGGACACATCAGGTACAGCAAAACTCTATCATTAATAAGAAGAGAATACCCTTGGCCCGGACTCCATGGATTCATTAAGCACTATTGTAAATCTTGCACTACTTGTCCACACTCGAAATCTCAGCGACACAAGCCATATGGCCTTTTGAAACAACCCCCGGTACCGGAACACCTGTGGAATTCTATCTAACGGATTTCATTGAACACCTACCAGATTCCAAAGGCTTTTCTGCCATTCTAGTCGTTGTTGACAGATTCTCAAAACAAGGTATATTCATTCCTACTTATGATACAATTACATCCATGCAGTTAGCAGAACATTTTATTATCCACATATTTTCCAAGCACAAAGTTCCATCCCATGTAACTTCCAATTGATGATCAGAGTTTGTATCTCACTTCTTTAGATCCCTCGGGAAATCCTTGGACATGAAATTACATTTCACATCTGGACATCACCTGGAAGGCGATGGACAAACTGAATGCATCAATCAGACATTGGAGCAATATCTCTGTGTATATTGCAATTATCAACAGGACAATTGGAAATCCTTATTACCACTTGCAGAATTTGTTTACAACAATGCACCTTTGGCCACTACTGGCATTTCCCTGTTATTTGCAAATAAAGGATATAATCCAAATATTACAGTACATCCAGAACAAAATCTTGCCTCCGCCTGTGCTCAAGAGTTCACCACGGACCTCCATGAGCTCCACGACGAACTCCAGACTGAAATAGAGTCTGCCCAAGAGTAAGATCAACATTCAGCAGACAAACACCAGATTCCACCACCCAACTTCAAGATTGGTGAGCACGTTTTTGTCAAAGCTCAATTCTTCCAGACTACCCATCCCTCAAAAGGCTTGCTGAAAAATATTTAGGTCCATTTGAAATAATAGCACAAGTAGGTTCAGTCTATTGGACCCTACAGCTTCCGGATAGCATGCACATACTGCTAACACTATCCCAGATCACGTGCAATCTCCGCCTCCTCCGGTCATTATTGATGGAGAACCTGAGTTTGAAATCTCACAAATTTTAGATTCAAAAATTGACAAGTGTTGATGCACTTGTAAACTGCTTTACTTGGTCAAGTGGGTGGGTTACGAGGGCACCAATGAAGAGACTTCATGGATTTTGGCCAGGGAACTTGGTAATGCCATGGAAATCATTACTGACTTTCATACAGCTTACCTGCTCAAACCCGGACCACTATCTTCTCTTTGACCCCACTCCACGGACCCTGTGTTATGTTTGGACTCATTCCCATTATTCTCTGTTGCCCTATGTCTCTCTTTGCTTTTACAGGTTCTGACATGTCTTTCAAGTCCTTAAGTGGATTTTCTGCAGTCTTTGATTTTATGTTTTTTCACACTTTACTTTTATTTTCAAAAATTATTATTAAACTTCTTATTATTTTCTTCAATCTACATTTATGGGGCTATGCTTCTGCCCAATTCAGCCATCTCTTGAGGAAGCTCTGCTACCTCCACGGGCATCCCGTCCTCATCCAAACTGGCATCCTTGGAACTCCCGATCTGCAGCTCTGTTATGACTGGACAATCCCACTGGACTCCAGGCACTAACCAGTACGCCCCCACGCGCTACAAGCACCAATCGTCTGTTTATAGGATTTCCCACCCGGACTCCGTTACGACAAGACTAGTTACGTTCGACCTCATTCAGACACATATCAGCCACCGGACTTCCCCCGGACTCCATCTCTGTCTATGTCCGTCTTCGTCCCATGCATCAGTCACCAGTCCCCGCTTAGAATCCCGTCACCGCTCTAATCGAGCCCCATTCCCGTTTTAGTCAACTGACCTGTCACGATTTAGGACTCCACTCCCACTCCATTTCCCGTTATGGGTTATGCTTTGTCACGATTCGGACTCCGCTCCATTCCATTCCGTTCCTAACACCAATTTGGTGTTTACTATTCCCATTTCATGTTTTTGTTAGTTTCATTTCGTCATTACTGGATTTGGTATGTCATGCATTCCACGGTCTATATAAACTGGCAGATGTTGTACATACAATCCAGTCAGAAAATTAGCTTAGATTCCCCCCAGTAATCTAATAACATTTTCCGCTCTAAACCCTTGCTTGATTCACATCGCTCGCACTAGTCGGAGCCCACGGGCTCCGGCGCATCTATCTCTCTCAACTATCTCGACTCACGACCCACAACCTCCGACGTATGACCCACAACCTCCGACTTACGACCCACGACCCACAAACCCCGCCCAGACTCCCCGGGATCCCCGTCCGTCCATTTGAAATTGGACAACATGATCTAGTGAGGGTGCAGCCTATAAGCTGAAGCCAAGTCCTACCGGATATCCCGCGGGTTTCTCCGGAAACCCGGCCTGAGTGTGTATCCTAACAAGCTCTTCATAACCATAGCTGCCAAACTCCACCAGGAACTTCCAAAACTCCGAGTGGAGCCTGCGGAGTTCATTCGCCACCACTACCTGCACCTTGTTGCTCTTCCTGAGCAACTTACTTGTTTTGGGCCTCTATGCCCTCGGCAATCCACCCCAAGACTTCATCTAGTCTTAAAATCCCATCTGACCCACTCATGTCCCATGCCACAGACCCCATGGGCTGCTCATGAACCAGTGAACACCTCGCTTTGAGGTGCACACACTGGAAGCAGCCTGGTCCCCGCCCAGACTTTCAATTACAGTCAGTGTTCCGGTCATTGCAACCAGAACACCGCGGGTTGTTCCTCACAGCCCCCACCTCTAGAATACCGTCAATTCCCAAACATTCCAAATTTTGTCCTTGTTCTGTATTTGGTAACTTGTCTGTGTAGGTGGACTGGTGCCACTTTCCTTGCTTTCTGTTTGGTGGTTAGTTTCCTGGAAAAACCCACAGACCTGAGACTTACCTTCTGGGCTCCCTCTTGGACTCTGACTTGGCCTCTGCTGCCTTGCACTGCAAAAACCAAGTCAGTTAAGTCGACATGTGGAACAGTGGAACTTACCTTTCCCATGGCAACTGTGGCCCTGTCTGCAGCTGCCCAGGCTTTCTCTGCAGCCGCCCATGCACCCTCTGCCTCATCTCTCTTCCTCTGCCTCTCAGCCTCTTCCTCTGTGGCCAATGCCACCTGGTACTCTCTATCCAGGGCCTCCTCGACCTCCTTGGCCTCCCTCTCCACTTCTTCTTGTTGTTGGTGCTGTTCCTCCTGCTGCACCAGAATTTTGGCCACGGTGAGAGGCGCCCGATATGGAGTGCCCGTGGAGGGCCTGGTGGTTGGCATTGGTTTTCTTGGCATTGGCTTTGGACCCATATTTGATGATGGGGGTAATAAAGAAGAAGAAAATTCATTTTTTCAATTTTTTATATAGGCTTGTCGCATCTGAACCTTACCTTCCAGATCACATGACTTTATGACACATGTGTAACCGACATGACTTTTGACACATGCGCATAGCTGACAAAAACCTTATCAAGTTCTAGAGCCTCTTTGGGACTTCAGCATAAAGGGAGGGTACTGTTACGACCAGAATTCCCACTGGACTCTGGGCACTGACTTATACGCACCTGCGCCATATATGCACCAATTGTCAGTTTACCAGAATTCCCACCAGACTCCATACATCCGACTTTTCCACATTTAACTTCATTACTTCGTGTATCAGTCACTGGAATACCCGCTGGACTCCATCCCTGTCTATGTCCAGCCTCATCCCACACATCTATCACTCAACCTCCGACTTATTTATCTCGACTCCTGACCTCTCAACCCACAACCTCTCAACCCACAACCTCTCAACCCACAACCTCTCAACCCACAACCTCTCAACCCACAACCTCTCAACCCACAACCTCTCAACCCACAACCTCTCAACCCACAACCTCTCAACCCACAACCTCTCAACCCACAACCCCTCAACCCATGAACTCCGCCCGGACTCCCTGGGATTCCCATCTGCCTGTTTGAAATTGGATGACACGATCTCATGAGGGCGCAGTGTATAAGCTGAAGCCAAGTCCTACTGGATTTCCCACGGGTTTCTCTGGAAACCCTCCGTGTACGCACCCTTAACATCCTGGATTGAAAGGGAAATTTTCCTCTTCTAACCCTTCTAGTCTAGAGGGGTCCTCTATAATGTAATCCTTACTGGTACTCATAGACTGATTGATTAATACATCTTTGTCAATGATTTCCTCTATGGTAGGCATCAGAGATGATGATAAGACTTCCTTTCCCATCAGACCTTTACAGTTCTGATGATGGGCACTCAACCAGTCTCCCTTTTTTAGGAAGTTGCAATCTGATATTGAGATGTAAACTTCTATTGCTTTGTTCACATTTGAGTGAGGTTCTGCCTCTGAGATCGTCTCACCCTCTAGTCAAGGGGGATAAGCAGAAATGAAAATCAATTTATCATCAACATTATTTACTAGTCCCTGAGTGCTTAATCCATAAACCATTTCATATAACCTCTGGGCCTCAGCCTCCTCAGCAGGATTCTGTGCAGAACATTTATTGATTGAAACATAATGAGACATTTTGCCTACATGAGGACAGTCAATCTTAAAATGCTCCAGGCTCCCACAAATCCAGCACTCTTTAGGGGGCCTGGCAATGCTTTTTTTGTCACTTCTTTCAAAGAAGAACTTTCTGTGTTTCTTACCTTGTCCTGAGCTTGGCTTCCTTGTAATGTTTTCATCTCCTATTTCACTAATGAGAATGCAACCATGATTGGTCAAGTCATTCCTGGTCAAGAGTTCCTCCTTGGCTTCAAGACTCGATTCTTCCTGTTCCTCTGTGGCAGGTTTTTCCTTGGATGTTGAAGTCATAGTGGAAGTTGTCATACGAGGTTTGGAAGAGCTTGACTTAATGGTGCAATCAGAAACCTTGTGTCCACCTTTCCCACAGAAAAGGCAGAGGTCATAATCCATGTGTCATTGTTTCTCCTTTGGGGTGAGTTTACCATTGGAACCCAACAACTAGGAAATGTCAGGTTTATCAGAATTTGACTGTTTTTCCTTGTTGGATTTCTTGTCTTTCTTCCAATCAGAATTTGACTTGCCAGCATTATTGCCAGTGTTGCCAGTGTTATTGCCAGTGCTATTGCCAGATGATGCCTTATTGTTTCAAGAGTGCTCGAGTGCTCCATCAGGTTTTCTTGGGAAACCTCTGCTTTACATTCCCAATAGTGGGCATTGGATGTATGAGCTTTCATCCACATGAGTTGGAGAGTTTTTGGGTTTCCCTCTTTGCAGATGTTGTCTTTTAGGTGAGATGGAAGACCCATATAAAAATGGTGCCTGAGGGAAGAATCATCCCAACCACACTGTGCAGTGAGTGTATTGAACTTGACAAAACAATTGGAAACTCATTGATTGTCCTTCATCTTAAGTGTCATTAGTTCATGTTCTGCTTTGCCAGATTGATCGTAAGGTCCAAAGTTAGTTTCCAGTTCTTCAACAAATCCATCCCAGTTGTCGAGCCATACAGGTGTCTCATCAAATATTCTGGAAAGTCTGGGTTCGAACCAATCCTGAGCTGTATCCTTGAGATATGAGAGTGTGAAGTTGACTTTTCAACTGTCAGATTTGAATGCAGTGGGTTGATCATGGAAACTGAAATGGCATTGAAGAAGGAAATTTTTCAATTTTTTTGGATCCTTGCTGGTAAATGGTTTGGGTTCTTTGACTCCAGTATGGGATGATTCTTTGCTCTCCTCAGTCAGCAAATTTCACAATGGAATTGATAAACATCATTTCAGCCAGTTCATCAGAAGATTTCTTTTTCAATTTGTCCGGTTGTTCTTCCTGTCATCATTGTCAGAAACTTTGGGAGCATCAGGACCTTTCACTATCTCAATGACTTCTTCAATGGAAGCTGATGCTATAGGCTGAATGGGTGTTTCAGGTTGAGTGGTATAAAGTTGCAATGGGGATTGAAGTTGAGATGGTCCTTTGGCAGCTTTGCATTTGGGACCTATAATGAGTGAGTTGCAGAGTTGAATCTGATATGCTGTTAAGTGCCATGTCAGGAACTCATTCCGGAAACTATCGGGAAATGTCCCAGAACTCAGAACCCTTGGGATAGGTTCAGGACATTTGCTTCAGCTTATGTACTGCACCTCTATGCAAATGCTCAGAATGTACTATATAGAGTAGCTTGGTTGGCTAGGCAAGTCTATCCAACTGACAGTTGTTTCATAACAATATGTAATAATATTTTTATATTATAACAGATATTTAAATTCAAGCTTGTCAAATCATCTTGTATTATTTACAAATTCAATGACTATGAATGAAAATACACTGAACCGAGCTAGATCCTGATCCATAGCGGCTTCAATGGCTCCTTATGCTCTCTGCCTTTTCAGTCAGTTTGAGATAGTCTTCTTGTCATTGAGGTGGGAAATGACAAAAACCACAGGTATGAAAAGTTTCAGATGATTAGCTCTGGTACGACAAAGCATTCGAGCATCAGTAAATGAAATTAAAATAAAATGGGTAACACACCTGGCTCTCAAAGTGACAACATATGGCCCAGTAAACTCTAAGAACTATCAATATACATAGTGGCACCATATATGTAAATGTTATACGAATTAAAGTAGGAAGAATTAAGACAAACCTTGCTTGTCAATGTTCAAACACAGTTGTAATAAGTGCCTTGTGCAATCTCCATTCAGCATGCATCTTTGCGTCCTGAATCATTGGGTAAGAACGTCATATTTAGTGCTGCAGACAAAATGTTAACAGTTTCATTAACCAAATGACGAGAGTGAACACACTCCAATAGACCTGGGTACCATTCCTGCATAGGTGGTTGTATGTAGATTCAATTAGTTGGGGTGGAGAGAAACTGAGGGAAGGATATATACAGCAGCCATATCACTTGGGATCTGTTATGAAGGGATTGTGAGAGAGGTGCGGGGTGAGCAAGGGATATGGCGTCATCATAGAGGTGACTCTAAGGGGGTTCATAGAGCTGCAGGTCATCATGAGTGTTCGGTGGTGTCACAGATTGGTTCAGAGGTCGGCTGGGTTGTTGGGCAAAGGCTGAGGTTTGGCAAATAGACTTAGCAACTGCTCTGAGCCCAGACTTGGTGCCCAGCAGGAATGGGGGCCCACGCTGCTCCTCGTAAAGGGGACAGCTCATTAGGATATGTTCACGCATTTGGAGAGGTGCAGATCCACAGGGGCATGCAGTAGATACACTGGGGGAAAAAGTGACTATAGTACTCCCTAAAGAAACCATGCCCGGTGATTGCTTGTAGTGGGTGTTCTGTGTGTGAAAGCCGGAAAAATTCTTGTTAATAGCAGAGAGTCTGAGTGAGGGTGGTCCAGTAAGGGCGAGGGCCGATGCATCAGTGTGTGGCTTGGCTGCCCACTCTTTGCCCCATTCTTTGACTGCAGTGACTTTGGCCATCTGCTGGGCCCAGGTCAGGGTTGAGTGTATTACTGACTTGGCAGTCGTGGCCTGATTAGCTAGCTTGTCAGCACATTCATTACCCTGAATACCTACATGTCCTGGGACCCAGGATACTTCGATAGCGGTGCAACAGTGGGAGGACAGTAAAAAATTGATGTGTTGCAAAAGAGTGCCGAAAAGAGCTGGGCTGGATGTGGGGACAGGTCAAATATGGAAGATATAGCAGCCTGGCTGTCGACTGACCGCACCGACTACATGGCTTGCCACCCAAATCGTCAATGATGCTGGTGAGGTGGGCAGCAGCACCTGCAAGAGTGAGCATCTCTGCATCGAAGACGCTAGCTCTGCGGCTGAGACCCTACTAACCCGAGGCAACCTCCACATTGCAGTAAACTGCTGAGAAACTGCATCCTGTCTGTTTGTGGCCCTCGGATTGCTTTTGCGACCCATCTGTAAAAATGATAATATGGGATGACGACCTAGCCAGTATGCGGGCCTTAGTCAGGTTGGTGAACCTCTGACGGTCTTCTTTGGAGGATTGCCTGGATGGGAGAACTGAGCATAGCTGGGTGTTGGATTTCGAGCATCATACAAGCTCATATTCTTTTGTTCCTTTTCCCCATTGTCCTCTTGTCTCACATCCTTGTTGTTTTCCTCATTAGGATTCCATTGTTCCTATTGTATATATATGTAGCTATGTGTGAATAGAGCTCCCCGTGTGTTTGCGAGGGTCCCTGCTATACTCGGGTGAGGTCGAAGTCCATCTCATCTCAACACTGGGTACCCTCTCTCACATGTGACAGAGCTGTTCTGTCACATGTTCATGCAGTATTGCCCGAAAGCCAAAAAAGCCAGTCATGAATGATTTGTAATGTGTATTACAATACACTAAAATTAGGCACAAGAATAGTTATAATAACACGAAAAAAAAAAAAAAAAAAAAAAAAGCGAAGCAAACCGGTTGAGAAATGCGGTAGCGGCGGCGGCGGTGACAAGGGCGGGCATCGGGGAGGGGCGCCCCGGGCGGGCCACAGCGCCAGAGGTCAGTAGCCGAGGCAACTCGGCCGCACGGCATCAGCGGCGGGCGCTGCAGGGGATAGAGCAGCGACCAGACCGAGCGAGTTGCCGGTGACCGGTAGGAGGTACTGGAATTACTGAGATTTAACTAGGAATTATTCACGAGCGAGGGAGATCAGAGATCTCATCATAGATTTATGTGGCAACGGATTCCCATGTTCAGACATAAATCTATGTCCAAAGTTGGGATCAATAGGTGGTCACTCAGAGAGTATTTGCAATAAGCGACGACTCCCATTTCCATAAACGAACCACTTCTATTGCTGGTTTTAATATCTAAATGCATCATCACGAGTATTCGTTCATCGTGTCCACCTTACCCGTGCATGTAAAAATGCCCCATAAAAAGGAGCGGAACCCCCTGTTCGTCACTTTCAACCCAACTCTCCTCAACTCCTTCGACCTTTGGCATTATGGCATCGTAAGAGTACCTCTCCTTACCTCATTGTATACTGCTCATAAATCCATCCTAGCTTTACCGTACGCGCGGTGTAAAACCTCACACTGCGTGTCCCACCACCACCTGACGTTCGGTATGTGTCCCCCCCTTTTTTTTCTCCGCAATCCTTCAACTACTTCGCGCATTTGAAATTCGAATGAATTTTTGGAGGGTTTTCCATGCGCATTGTAGCTTACGCAACACCTCTGACAACTCGTGTTTTTAAAGTTACAGGTCGAACCCCTATCAACCTTCAAGCAATGTTCAGTGTGTCACCTCCGTCACCTTTACGACAGTGACAGCAGTGACGGGCATGAGGGTAGGCCCAAACATGAAGTGTATGAAAAATATTTTGGATTGCGATAACAAAACGAACTTAAATATCAAACAGTGTCATCATCAACCTCCTATCCGGCGACCATCCCACTGACCCAAAAGTCCCTCTCCCGAAACCTACGAAGCCAAACAAGCCTGTCAAGAATTAGTTAATATAATTGTCTTGTATCTGAATAACAAATGATTCATTTCTTCCATTTGGGGTCTGATTTTGAAAGTAAAACATCAATTTATCCTTGTTCTTATAAGTAGATGGATATTAGACACTCGATTCAGATCCGCAGGGAGGAACTTTGTACATACTCCCGACATGACAGCTCATTATATCCGCCATCAACGTTGCCGAAGTTATGGCGTTCGGCTTTGACCATTTCATTACAAACAAACAATACCACACGCTGTTAAGTTTTCGTGGTGCTGTTCCTAGACCATATAACTTTCCGCTTGTCTGAGTAGGTGACGGTCACATCTATATACCTAGTAACCCGCTTTAATATCCCTGTGGTTCGAGTCCTTGCCGCTCGCTTACCGAATTCTCAAAATTCATCACAGACATCCACACGCAGGCTCATCCATAAAACTGACGGCTGAATACCATCTATTTTGCTTTCTACCGAAACAGGAGCATATGTTAATAGAAAGACAGGCAGAAATAGAAACATATCGCATGGATGTGAATATTGCAGTGCCATATGTGTGGTGGCGGGGATCATCCTTGTGTTTGTGTTTATGCGGACGACCCTATGTAGATATTTCAGTAAGGATGTGACATGGAAAGATAACGTAGGATGGCAAAATTACAAGACATTGTGATTATATATATATTGCGACAGCCTTGTGAAAAGCCCTGACGGCGGCAACTTTTTGCTTCTTCTCAGCAGCGCGTTTAGCAACAAGGCTTCTAGAGGTAGTTGAATTTAAGATTAAAATACAGCAGTATAAATGAGCAACCGTTATTAATAGACCGACACAATTGAACCGAGCTAGAACAGAAGGGGGCAGCGGATGCCCAAGACTAATTTACATCAGTTGCTAGTATATACGGAAACTGCCTGTGCAAAATAAACTCACCTCAGTCGCTGCCTAGTGGGAAATGACTGAGGTTGCACTCCATAGCATTGCATACATATATACACGTGTGGGTGAAAAATGTGCTCATCCGATGAAAGGCAAAATATAAGCGGGTGGTATAGTCTGATATACGATCTGGTAGTGTTCCCGCGTTTGGGATATGAGCATTACCGGTTTTTGTCATAGACGTACTCGTATTCGGTCTTCTGCTCCTTTTGACGGTCCACCCGCCTGCGGTTAAGCCTGTGAAGATGATGACGGCTTTGGAGACGGATGGACGTTGCGAGAAGTGGGATTTTGAGGCTATGAAGTAAAGGGTTAAACATTACACAAGACGAAAATTACTCCACACATTGGACTCACGCCTTGGCATACGGCTGCGCATCCGGCGTCTTGGAACTTTTTGCCACGCCAGATCCATTCACCGGAATATGGTTGGTTATTTCACTTCAACCTGATTTGGAAAACATATGATTACCGGAACAATGGCTTCCATATCTCCCCACAAGCTCATCTTCTCTGGAGGATATATCGAGAACATAAAAAAAGACCACCAGATGCTGTCGCCTTTCTTTGGCGGTCTCGCCTTGCTGTGAGCATTCTCAAAGTATCCGTTTGTCTCTCTGCCTTTGGCATTTCATTGAGAACCAGACTCTTGTAGGCCGATTTTGTCGTTCTTGGGACAGCAGTGAAGCACTATCTTCGAGAATTCACCTCGCATTCACCTCGCATCTGCCAATGCAGGCAGCAATAGTATCTTCTGCGTGGCTTCCTAGGGGGCGTGCCCTAGCTTTATCTAGTAATCGGTATGTGCCTTTCTTCTCTCCACTTCCTGTCTAAATCTTTTAACTACTTGGCGCGTTGGAATTCGAGTGCACTTTTTTTAAATTTTACATGCGTATTGTGGGTTATGCAAACACCGATGACAATTCGTGTTTTGAAGTTACAAGTCGAACCCTTACCAATCTTCAAGCAACGAACCTACTGCTCAGCGCAAGGACAGGTCCAATATTTTTGGACCGCGATAACAAAACGAACTTTACAATCATCGAACACAGTATCGTCAACAGCCGTAGTTGAGTTACCTTGTGTCTGAGTAACCAGTGATTTCCTTCGTTTATGGTCTGATTTTGAAATACAACACCAATTTATCTTTGTTGGATGCATATTAGGCAAGTACATCATATCTCCTTGACTCGGTTCAGAGCAGCACGTAGGAACCTTTAGGCTCTTGCTTGTAGACACTTCGATATTTGGCCGCTCATTGTATTTACCATTATTTTGTCGACGTTGCCGAAATTTTACAAATTGGCATTGACCAATGATCTTACATTCAAGTTCATTACAGACGCACAACACCAAACAAATCTACATTCCGCATCAACTATATAGAGTAGCTCGGTCGGATAGACTTGCTATAGTAATATTTAATAATATTTTTATATTACCCTCATAACAAATATTTAAATTCAAGCTTGTCAAGCAATCTTGTATTAATTACAAATAGCAATGACTACGAATGAAAACACACTAAACCGACCTAGATCCTGCTCCATAGCGGCTTCAATGGCTCCTGCTCTGCCTTTTCGGTCAGCTTTACATAGTCTTCTTGTCATCGAGGTGGGAACCGACAAAAACCACGGTTACGAAGAGTTTCAGATGATTGGTTCTGGTACTAAAAAGCATTCGAGCATCAGTAAACGACATCAAAAAAAGTTAGGTAACACACCTGGCTCTCAAAGTGATAACGTATGGACCCGGTGAACTCTAAGAACTATCAATATAGTAACAATATATATGTAAATGTTATAAGAATTTAAGCACGAAAAATTAAGACAGACCTTGCTTGTCAATGTTCATACACGGTTGTAAGAAGTGCCTTGTGCAATCTCCGTTTAGCATGCATCTTTTGCGTCCTAAATCAGGGCTAAGAACGCCTGTTACTGCTGGATGGCCATAAAACGTCGTATCCATGCCGCAGAAAAATGTTAACAGTAGTGAACAGACTCCAACAGACCTGGGTACCATTCCCGCATAGGTGATTGTGACCGATAAAAATGTTTAAATTGGACAGTTCACAATTGACAAGTTCACATAATCTATACTGTCGTCCTCTGGAGAAACGTAAACTGTCCCATCATTTTTGAGCGTACCGCCTTCGGCTTAGATTACTGTCGATAGGCTCATTGCAGCGCATATTATAGCATTGAATGATCTGACCGCAAAAACGAACTCTTAGGAAAGCATCACCGGATGTCCAGCACAAAACCTCAAAAGTCACCGGAATATTCGCATACTTCAAATACAGAGCTCAAGCTGACAAACTTTGTGGTTGTAATGCACGATCCACCCCAATATAGCGTAAACGCAATTAGAGGTGCCGTGAAGACGTCATTATATACGCCTGATTCAGTGTGAAGATGCCCACCATGAAGATGACTACACCCCAGAGAAGTCTGGGGCATGTAGTTGGCCAGGCTTGTCCCTAGACCTCGTAAGGCTTGTAGAAGACTAGAAGGATACACGAACAAAATGCGCCTCAAAAGGGAAAGACACACCAAAGAGTAATTTGGATTTGTACAGGATGTAAGCAATTCCAAAAATAGGCAGCGCCAAAGAAGATCAGAGGTTGGATGGCACTGTAGAGGTTGGGCAGGCGGTGTGAGATTCACAGGAAAGTGCGAGGTGTTGATGGAAAGAAAACTGGGTCTTGAGACTTTCAACAAATAAATATTTTGATCAAGTACAAAATGCTTTCAGTGATATCGCTGCTAGCCGGCCCCTATGAACTATCTAGAAAAAGCCTCTGCTTCCTACCCCGCCTATTCGAATTATGCACTACCTACACCTTTGGAACCATATTTCACTTTTCCGATGAAGTTTTCCTGGAGTCGTACGTTCGCCAGTACTTGCATTATACCACTGAGCAGGTATATCATGACGCACAGCCTTCGCCTGTAGATCATAATGCGATCCGTCACGCTGTACGACATCATATTCTTGCCACTCAGGCAGGCATTGGAATCTATTGATGTTATCCTTTCCCGACTACCAACGACAATAGGCATAGCAAATTGACAAGCTGTATAGATGATTTCGAATGTGACACGCTCCAAATATTGAAAAATCCGTCACTTATTTAACAATTATTCAGAGAATTCGTTCACTCCGTTGCAAGAGAAGCAGATGACCATCCCTCAACCTGGATTTACTGGGGGAAGTATGATGCAAGGAAACCTGAGAATTGGAATGCCAGCGATTCATGCGGGTGTCAGTCATTCCAATAAATTTCAAGGAAATGCCTGTTACCTGCTACCGTTCACCAGCATCGTCAGGGGGCACCCCAAACGCCGACAATCAGATACATCACTACTTGTAGAGCCCGAGATGATGGGGGATCATCTTCGACAACATCGCAACATGGATCCGAAAATTCCATATTCCGTAGGGACTGCCGAAATGTAGAAAGAAAAAAGATCTTGTGATCGTTGGTCCCACCTTGATTCCGTGCACCCCAACCCCAGAATGCCTTATGGATTTCTGGATATGTGATGAATTGGAGGCGATATCGGGGATCATCTCCGACTTAGCTGAGCTATTATAAATCCGGTAACGGCTTTGCTGCTTCCGGCGTGGAGCCACGGCAAACGCTACCCGACGCTCGATGGTCAGACGAAATTACTAACTTCGTGGCACCCATGGACCCACAAGGCCGTGATTCGGGGCGAGTAACATTAATAAATAGCGCGTGTTTGCAAGACAGCGGTGTACCCATTGAATTTATTTGAATTTACTGAAATTCAATGGAACCAACTCGACTATTTTCATTTGGTTATTTATCTCAATATCCCATAATTTTATCTTGATTTACCAGGTTTTATTCTAATTTATTTAGATTGTATTGTAATTTTTCGAAACTAGCATAGCATTCTTGGAGTGGTCATCAAACGACAGGCCTCACGGTACCATAAAAAAAGATGCACAACAAAGTGTGCGCCTTCGGTGTTAATTTCAAGTAAGTCGAAATGAAGTTGGCAAAGGCAAATCGAGAACTTCGTTTATAATCGGACATGATGGGCTTGGATAAATGGCCCCTGGGCACCACGGAAGTGTCTAAACACGACTCTTAATGATTAGCAGCACGTGAGCCAGTGTTGAGGTAATAGCGTTGTTAGCCACCTTTGTTAAGCTGGAATGCAATAAATGTCGGGTAACTGTATAGTTCATGCTAAACGAACTATACTATATATAGAAGTACGATTCGAGATCATAACCTCCTAGTGAAGTTATCACTCACTAAGAGGTATGCAAAGTGACTATACAAGCTGTCTGTGTTGACTTACTCATTCTACCTGCAGTCCCTAATAGAACTGCGCAAATAACTTTAACACCTAGAATTCGGCGTAGCAATACTTCAGTGATTTAACATATCACGGAGTTCATTATCTATAGAATCTGCCTATTATCTTTTCAGGAAGGCGGGTTTGGGTTTGTTAAGAACTTACACCTAGTCCGGAAATAGTAAGATACAACGTGGTAATAATCTTGTACTATATCACATCTGCGTGAATATCAGGGGTTTCTAAATTGTTATATGTTTTGTAGGATGATGAATAATGAATGCTTAACGCTTCTAAACGAGCAGCTTCCAATCATAACACGAGCTAACGGAACGAGCTTATGCGCATCTTCTTAATACTTCAACACGAGTATTCGTTCATCGTGTCCACCCTGCCCGTCCATGTAAGCAGCAGTCCATGCGCCATAAAAGGGAGCGGAACCCCCTGTTCGTCACTTTCAACCCAACTCTCCCCAACTCCTGCGACCTTTGGGATTATGGTACCGTAAGAATACCTCTCCTTACCTCATTGTATACCTCTCATAAATCCATCCTAGCTTTACCGCACGCCCCGTGAAAGAGTGTCCCATCACCACCTGACGATCGGTACGTGTCCCCCCCCTTTTTTCTCCCGAAATCCTTCAACTACTTCGCCCATTTGACAGCAGCAACTATGAAGTGTATGAGAATTATATTGGACTGCGATAACAAAACGGATTTAAATACCAAACAGCATGATCATCAACCTCCCATCTGGCGACCATCCTACTGACCCAAAAGTCCCTCCGCCGAAAGCTTCGAAGCCCACACAAGCCTGGCAAGAATAAGTCAACATAATTATCTTGTATTGGGATAACAAGTGATTCCATTTCCTCTGTTTGGGCTCATTTTGAAAGTAAAACACCAAGGTATCCTTGTTCTTATAAGTAGATAGATGGATATTATGTTGGAATTGGTGATGAAACCACCCTTTTCCTTGTTGAAACAGTTGAATAACTCTTGACAAACACCCTGTGAGTGTGAGGAAAGTAAACACTTAATGTATTCAACTGTGAAATAACTACATACCTGTGAGTGTGAGGAAAGTAAACACTAAGGAGACTTTCCCACACCCACAGCGGAGTATACTACAGGGTGCTTACCTAAGCACCTACACATCAGTTACCTTACTAGGTAACTCACTCAATACTGCACCTACAGTGCTGGGAAAAATACTACAAATATCAGAAAAATATAGGGAACATCATAGACTATGTAAGAGCTGTAATATCATACTCTAACATTCCTAGGGGCCATTCACCCATTTCCTCATTTTTTCATAGGAGGATGCTAATTGTGGACCATGTTTTCTGGAGGTTAATGCATGCCAGAACCAGTGTACACCTAAACTAGCATCCTACCTATCATGTCAGAAGGTGATTCACTAACTGACACATTGATTGACAAACAAGTACTATTATTACAAGTCTATTACCCACTTGTAGATTGTGTATTACAATAAGCCAACTCATACTATTTTTAATATATTAGACACTCCATTCATACATTTGTAGGAACTTTGTACATACTCCGACATGACGGCTCATTGTATCCGCCAACAACATTGCCGAAGTTATGATTTCATTACAAACAAACAATACCACACAAATCCACACACAGGCTCATCCATAAAACTGACCACCGAAAACCATCTATTTTACTTTTTACTCGAACAGGAGCTTATGGCAACAGAAAGACAGGCAGAAACAGAAACATATCGCATGCATGTGAAAAATGGAATCAGCGCCATAGCTCCTCATCCTCATGTCGCAGTACCATATGGGTAGTGGCAAGGATCATGCTAGTGTTTGTGTTTATGCCGCGACGACCTATGTAGATGTGTCCGTAAGGATGTGACACGGAAGATCATGTCCAGATCTATTCACCAGACTATGTTTGGTTGGTTATCTGATTTCACTTCAACCTGATTTGGAAAATGTATGATTATCACAAAACGAACTTTACAATTATCGAACACAGTATCGTCAACAGTGGTAGTTGATATAGTTACCTTGTGTCTGAGTAACCCGTGATTTCCTCCGTTTATGGTCTGATTTTGAAATACAACACCAATTTATCTTTGTTCTTATATGTGGATGGATACTGGGCAAGTACCTTGACTCGGTTCAGAACAGCAGGTAGGAACCTTTAGGCTCTTGCTTATACACACACCGACATTTGGCAGCACATTGTATTTACCAATATTGTTCTCGACGTTGCCGAAGTTTGACAAATTGGTTTTGACCACTCATCTTGCATTAAAGTTCGTTACAGCGCACAACACCAAACAAATATACAGATACGCTCATCCATAAAATTGACGATTCACAACCGTCTGTTTTGGTTTCTACAGGAACAGAAACATAATGGAAATAGAAAGACGGACTGAAAGACAAACATATCTCTTGCATGTGAATAAATGGGATCAGCATCATAGCTGCTCATCCTCATGTATGTGTGGTGGCGGGGATCATACCTATGTTTGTGTTTATGCGGCGACGACCTATTACATGTGTCAGGAAGGAATGGGCACCGCAAGCCATTACTGACAGCCAAGCTATTTATAATAGCTCGGCCTGGCTCCCGGATAGAGGTCTCCTGCTATCAAAATGTCTCGCCTCCAATCCATCACAAATCCAGAAATCCACTGGTTCTCGGGCACTCTGGGCTCGTTGCTAAATTGTTGACGCATCGATGAGAAGAAGGAAAAGCTTGCCGCCGTCAAGGCTTCTTACAGGGTTGTCCCAAAGTACATATATCCAAATCCAATCTCTTGTCATTTTACTATCATCCTACGTTATCCGTGATTGGCCCAGAGGAGACGTTGGAAATTGATCGAGATACTCACACAGTAGACGCCTCCGACAGTGTGCTCCCAGTCTTTGCCTTCCGTTGCCTCTTCAAGGGATGCCCGCTGCAGGGGCCTTGTCTGAGGCATGTAATATACCGACGAAGCAATCACTGCCAAGGAAGTAGGTATCGAAGCCCTGACGGGTCATTGGGTGCTCTTGTGGGTATGTGACGCCGCGACCTGAAAAGTACCATAGAAGTGGCCGGCCAGAGCATGTGGAATTGTCGCAGAGGTAAGGTGATGAATTGACAGCGCTCCATGCTGTGGAGGAGTTCTTGCACCAGCGTATGTCGTTTGGCCAAGTGGACACACTTGATGGGATGATGAATTGGCTATTACGAGGTGGGTTTGGACCGTATGCAGACATGCTTTGCACAGGATAGCGCAGTACTATAAGTAATCTAGTGTCTTGCAATAATCAAATAAATCTTTGATTTTGACAAACCGTGAACACACACCGGTTAACGGCATAGCCGAGCGTCTCAATGACGTTGCTTATCAGTCTTCTTGTTCCTTCCTAGTACATAACATATACATATATCGCTACAGCCCGCCGGACTCTGTTATTATAGGTGTTACTAGGAGAGCGGCAAGAGTATATCAGTCGCGCGATCAAGTGGTTTCATCGGGGTAGCCTCCGGGATAACCCTCTCCAAAAACATTTAGGATCCTTAGGAAAGCCTTATTCTATATCAACTCCAACAATCATCCATTGAATCCTTATAAGAGTTAAAATTGGTTGAGGATCTTCTCAGGATCCAAAAGTTCATTGGATTCAAAACCCGGTAATCATATGTTAAATCCTTAACCAATTTTAACTCGTTTATGGATCTTTTAAGCATCCCAAAGTTCGTTGGATTCTAAACCCGCCAATCAGATGTTGGATCCTTAACCGACTTTAACTCGGTTGAGGATCCAATGAGTGATTGGCGGAGTTTATATAAAATAAGCATCTACTGAGGATGGAAAGTTTTGGAGCTAGGGCTTTTCCCGGTGATATATGAAACTGATCGGCTTTCGGAACTAAATATCCAATGCTCGGTGAGACGAAGCCTATTTTCCATTCTAGTTACCCGATGAGCGGCAAAATCAACTCTCCAAGTACCGGCCTCTCTGTCCCAAAAAGGATATTTCAAAAATGACAAGTCTCCTCCCCGTAAATTTTCGAGACCAGCATAGCATTCTTGGAGTGATTTATTGGTATCGAATGACATAATAAAACAGAGTGAGCAATTTGACCGGAATACCCACCACTGCGGAGGGTGTGGGAATACAATTATTTAACTAATTTGGTGAGTAAAATTAGTGGCTCGGAGGTAATCGATGCGTAATAGGACACAGTTGGACTCTGCAAATTAATTCACCAGCGCTTAAAGTCACTTTTACTGGTCCGCCTTCGAACAGAAGCAGCCTACCTCATTCCTCCGTTGTTGCGTCCATGTAAAGAGGAGTCCATGCGCCATAAAAAGGGGGGGGGAACCCGCTGTTCGTCAGTTTCAACCCAACTCTCCCTAACCCTTCGACCTTTCCACGATATTGGTATTATATGGTACCGTCAGAATACCTCTCCTTACCTCATTGGATACCGCTCATAAATCCACCCTAGCTTTACCGCATGCGCCGTGAAAGGCCTCAAACTGCGTGTCCCACCACCACCTGACGATCGGTACGTGTCCCCCCCTTTTTGTCTCCCCAAATCCTTCAACTACTTCGCGCATTTGGAATTCGAAGGCATTTTCTGAAGATTTTCCATGCGCATTGTGGCTTACGCAAACACCTCTGACATTTCGTGTTTTGAAGTTACAAGTCGACCTTTTATCAGCCTTCAGGCAAAGGATCCAGCGTTCAGCTTGTCACCATCCGTGGCCTTTACGACAGCGGCAGCAGTGAGGGTAGGCCCAAACATGAAGTGTATGAGAAATATTTTGGACTGCGATAACAAAACGAATTTAAATATCAAACAGTATCTTCATCAACCTCCCATCCGGCGACCATCCCACTGACCCAAAAGTCTCTCCGCCGAAACCTACGAAGCCACAAAAGCCTGTCAAGAATTTAGTTGACTATATCTTGCATCCGAATAACAGGTGATTTCATTGCCTCCATTTGGGGTCTCATTTTGAAAGTAAAATACCAATTGTTCTTATAAGTAGATGGATATTAGACACTCCATTCGTACATTATTCATAGGAACTTCGTACATACTAATCACGGTAGGCATGGCAAATTGACAAGCTGTATAGAGGATTTTGAATGTGACACGCTCCAAATATTGAAAAATACATCACTTATTTAACAACTATTCAGAGAATTCGTTCACTCCATTGCAAGGAAGCAGATGACTATCCCTCGACCTGGATTTACTGGGGGAAGTATGATGCAAGGAAGCCTTAGAATTGGAATGCCAGTGGGTCATGCGGGCGTCAGTCATCCCAACTAATGTCAAATATACCTGCTGCCGTTCACCGACATCTTCAGGAAGCACCCCAAACGCCGACAATCAGATGCATCACTACTTGTAGAGCCCGAGATAATGGGAGATTATCTTTGAAACATCGCAACATGGATCCGAAAATTCCAGATTCCGTGGGGGCTGCCGAAATGTAGAAAGAAAAAGAGCTTGTATGGCGGGGTCTTGTGATCGTTGGTCCCACCTTGATCGCATCCAGAATGCCCTATCACGTTAGAAAAGTGGATTTTCCGGATATGTGGTGAATTGGAGGTGATATCGGGGGTCATCTATCCGACTTAGAAGCCAAGCTGAGCTATTATAACTCCGGTAACGGCTTTGTTGCTTCCAGCGTGGGTTGGCTTCAAGCCATAGGGAGCCGCGGCAAACTCTACCCAGCGCTCCGACTTCGTAGCCTCCATGGACCCACCAGCCGCCATTGGAACATGATATGAAAATATGCAAATAATAAATAGCTAGTGTTTGCAAGACAGCGGTGTCAAATTTCTTCTTCACCCACTGGATTGATTTGAATTTACTGGAATTCAATTGAACCCACTCGACTATTTTCACTTGGTTATTTATCTCACATCGGACGACATAGCATAGGCCTCAGAGTACCTTAAAACATAGTCGGACGGCGTTAATAATCTTGTACTATATTACATCTGCGTGAATATCAGGGGTTTCTAAATTGTTGTCTTTGTTGTAGGATCGTGAATGTTTACATAATGCTTCTTCTGCTTCGAGAAATATATGTGGAGTCACGGTTCCATTATACATCCGAATGATTCGGGCGGCTAGTGACCGGCATCTGCTTTCTATGTATATACATACACATTTGCAATTGAAACAGCCACCGCTGAAATGATGCACATGGGCTTACCACTTGAAGCTGTGGATCAGATACTGGTTGAAATTCCAGCACATTTTGATGCTACAAGGTCCCGCGTTGTCGCTTCGAATCTCTGTCGCAGAGTCTAGACAAGGGGAGCCCTCAATAACACTATTGGATATTCTTGTATTAGGCCGTGCTCGCTAATCCGGCCGATATCCCGATGAAGGATGCGCCACAGGCCTAGTGTAATGACCGATCCACGGTACTTGACGATCTCAGTCTATATATGGCAAAAACGCGGAACCCTAATCAATGTCCCGGTCGTCGGCTCTTGTAAATCTCGCTCACCGCACGTCTATTACACAAAATGAGAGTATGCAAGGTTTTAATACTACACGAGTATTCGTTCATCGTGTCCATTTTGCACGTCCATGTAGGCATGCGCCATAAAAGGGAGCGGAACCCCCTGTTCGTCACTTTCAGCCTAACTCTCCCCAACTCCTTCTACCTTTGACATTATGGTATCGTAAGAATACCTCTCCTTTCCTCATTGTATACCGCTCATAAATTCATCCTAGCTTTATTTCACGCGCCGTTAAAGACCTCAAATTCCTGGTCTCACCACCACCTGACGATTGTAGGTGTCCTGTAACAAATAGGCTCAGTCAACACGAAAGGGTGATTCGACTATATTTGTTACCTGTAATAAATAGGCTATGATACATTTTAGCAATCTAATGGAACTGAAGATATGAAAGTAGTGATGTACCTCAGTCAACATGAAAGGGTGATTTGACTGAGGTATAAGACTGCAATTATGGTAGCTAAATATGGTTTTGACTAAGTAATGTTGGCAATTTCTTCGGGTTTGAGCCAGTGAATGGCTCGGGTTTGTTGACTCGGGTTTGCCCAGGTTCCTTTTCCTTGATATTGCTTTTAATTCGTTAAGGGATCCTAGAGTACCTGAAAACAATTCCCATGTTTCTTCAGGGTCGAGAGCCGGTTTCTTCTTTGCAGACTTCTTGGAGCCACTAGCCTGAGGTTGGTCGCCATCCTCGGGTTCGTGTTCCGAAACTGGTTGATTGTTAATCTCCTCGGTTGCTTCGGGATCGGTTGCTTCAGTTACTTCTTCAGCATCGCCGGTAATCTCCACAAAGCGAGATTCTTCGGAGGTTTCTGGTAGCGGAGTTCTCTGAGTAGCTCGGGCTGTATACAGAAAAGGAGACTTGAGAGTGGAAGATTCTGCTTCACCGCTAGGCTTGGCATTTTTCCTCGGAGGCATGTTTAGACGGAAAATGCGAGTGTGAAATCAGAATATACTGTTAAGAACTGGAAACTGACTAATATCGGTGGCCGACAGGGACCGATCGGAAGGACTTGGCTTCAGCTTATGTGCTGCGCCCTCGCAAATATCCGTAGGATGTCCTTAAATTTTGGGTGGGCGAAGACTAATCCTAGTGAGTACCTTTCGGCGTGATACCGATCGGAATCGAAGGACAAGTCGAGCGTCAGGCCAAGGGGTCGGGGCCGGGAGTGGGCGAGCGCACGCGAAGGCGGATGGGGGGATTCTTAGTATGAGACTGATACAGGTGTATGAGGGTATTCTGAGTCGATATTCTGATTGCCTAGTAACTACAATTACAGCGGGTTCATATACAAGTAACAGGCGTCTGGAAAATACTAATGGGGAGAAGGGCGGAACACGGTATTAACAATAAGCTTGACTAGGAACGGGAAGTTTATGATTAGTTCGGAGGCCGATGATAACCGAGAGCGGGATTACGATAAAAGGAAATGGTTCGAGGACTACAAATATAGATAGACATATGCGAAACATAAGATTGAACGGATCAACATAATAAAGGGGACGTATCAAAGTTTGACCAGACAATACGAGTTATTTGACGTGGGCGTAAATGGAGTTTGATCTTCGCGAAACATTCGTCAGCTTCGGGGCCGATGGTTTCCGAGAGGATGACTTGAAACGTTGACAAGTGGCGATAACCTCGGGGCCGATAGGGTTGCGACACGGTCGTAACAAAAGGTCTCTGACAGTGTGTTAGTTTTTATCATCTGTCACTCATGTATCTTGCATTTTGTAGGTGCTGCATTTATTTTCCCCCTCACTTTCAGCCGGTCAGTGCGAGCATCACTGCAATGCTCTCTAAACAAATTGTTTCAGAAGATTCCTTGGAATGGAAGGTTTCAGTAAGAATATCATTATATTCGCACGTACACTAGTCTGATATTTTTTTTCATACCCTTTCATTTAATCCTATCAGCACTTGTTGCTGTGTTAGTAGGTCGATCTGGCATCCTAATTACATCTCAAGTTGTCCTTTCAATTGTTCTACCATTTGTTGTCTTTCCGCTCGTATATCTTACTTCAAGCGAGTCAAAGTCCCCATTCTCGACAGCATACCTGTGACAGATTTGTCAAGTGTAGTAACCAAAAAGACTCCTGATTTTCCAAGGGAGGAAAAGGAGACTAATTACCACAACAAATTTGTGATGGCTGTAATGTATTCAGGGGATTCTCTTAGATAGCTCAATATATGCTATAGTGTCACAGAGCTTCAACAATAAAACAAGCAAAGGTCCAGTAATTTAAATACTGATAGATTAATGAGCTGCGCTATGAAGCTTAAACAACTCAAATCAATGCTTATTTTGATTATTGAAAGGTTCAATAGAACTGTGTATGACTCTTTTAGCAAATACAAGAACTATTCCTTGAGAATAGGGGCTGGAAGCTAAATATATGCGCAGTAACTTGGCAGAGACTTGATATAAGAGCTTCGGATTCTTGTATGCTTATTTGTAACTATTAATAGTTATTTAACAAGGTGTTAAATAATTTATTAATAGAGAAAATAAATTGTATTGGATTATCTGAGTGCTTGTACTTGATTAATTCAATAAACTTAGGGCTGGGCCTTGAATAATCTAGTATTGGCAGGGATTTCAGTAAGGATACTTAGATACTTATTAGGTTTATTATCTAATTAATAAGCCTAAAGGGTAGCTGTGAGGCTGGGGAACTTAGATGATTAGCTAAGTCCAAGAGTTGCTGACAAAGATTCAAGATGCTGCAAGTGTAGGTGCTTGCAGTGAGTGTATCAGACTAAGGCTATTATTGTCCTTAGGATGATTAGATAAGCTGGTGCTGTGCTGCAAATATGTGAGAGATAAGATGATTTTATTGGAAACTTAGCCCTCCTTATATACATTTTGATAACTCAATGATTAGCTAACTATTTAGTTTATGAGGTCATTAGTGAGATCATAATGACCTCATATTCTACTCATTATTTACCCTTTGTTTAACATGTGATTCCCTTCTCTGAGACAAGGGTTCTAACCTCTTGCTTGAACATGAAGGTTCAAGGCCGCGGTCCCGGGACGGGAGCAAACGACGAGTCGGCGGAACCTAATAATGACTCGGGTAGTCACGTTCGTGACTTGTGTGACTCGGGTAGTCACATTCGTGACTTGTGTGACTCGGGTGGTCACATTCGTGACCTTTGTGACATCCCGACACTGGAGGCTTATGTAATAAGTCACATGACTCCAAAAATGCGCAAACTAGGCTGCACAAGGTGCCGAAAGGTAATAACTAAGTAAATAAAATATAAATAATTAGTTAAAAATTATAATAAATTAACTAAGATATAATAGCATAATATGAGTTCATATATGCTATTATTATGCGAAGTTAAAAGGAATAGAGCCTATATTTCACAATAAAAATATAATAAAAATACAATAAATTCGAAAGAATATTAAATAATCCACAGAAAATTAAGAGGATATTATGATATGATGCTGATACATCACAATGGCCTTAGGGTACATGATTTTGAGTCTTATTGTGGTCGCAAACTCATGTATGTACTTGTGACATTGATGCAGGGGAATTAAGTTCCATCCAGTTGCTTACTATAATCCACCAATCTTGTAGCTTTACATTTGAATATTATTTATCAAAATTCGGTCATAAGCAACCCTAGAATGAAGCCCCTGGTGCAGATGTTGTCTTATTATTATTAAGTGGGGAAATTGTTGGTAGTTATATAAATTGCATGACAGACTTGGTAGTGGTGGTCTTATAGCCCAGTGGTAATATTGTATACTTGTGATTATGTAAGTAATAAGTGATTATTGGTTTGTGTGTTCAATTTGTGTTTTGAGTAAATTAATTCAATATCATATTTGCCCCATGTGCCTCTTGGGCACCTAATATCTCAGCATAAGAGCTAGTAATCAAACATTAACTTAGAACTAGAACAACGATATGAGAGTGGGAGGGAGTTTGTTGTATGGTCCTGTCAGGTTCAGCCGCTCCACCCCTTTTTTTTTTTTAAGCTGACATGACCTTTGATGAAATCAGGCCTGGTCAGCTTCACATGACCTGCCCAAGCCTGAACAAGCCTGAACAGCCTGGACGGCAAGGCTCAGGCCTGATTAGCCATTCAACAAATGAGGTAGCCCAGTCAGTTTCACGTGACCTGTCCAGGCCTAAGCAAGTCACCTAACCAGCCTGGACATGCCTCATCTAAGTCTTCGACGAAATCAGGCCTGATCCGTCGGTCGGCAAATCTGAGCGTCTGACTGACCTGCTCAGGCCTGCTTCGGTCTGAGCGGAGGTTTTCTATTTTTGTGACAAAGTCTCACTCATCCATCTTGCACTTATTAAAAATTAAATAAAAATATGAAGCTTCGCAACCCACCAGCACCGGGATGACCCCCCTCTCCAAAAAAATTTGGGATCCTTAGTAGAGCCTTATTTTACATAAACTCCAACAATCATCCATTGAATTGTTATAAGAGTTAAGATTGGTCAGGGATCTTTTGAGGATCCACAAGTTCGTTGAATTCTAAACCCTGCAATCGCACGTTAGATCCTTAACCAATTTTGACTCAATTATGGATCTTTAAGGATCCAAAAGTGCATTAAATTTTGAACGGAATGGATCCGATGAGATTGGCGGAGTTTATATAAAATAAGGTTCTACTAGGATTTGTGGAGCTAAGACCGGGAAAAGTGCAGCGTGGGTTAGCTTCCTAATTCTCATCTCATTTATCTCCTGTCGTTCCACATGGACCCACAAGGCCGAATGATAGGAAAATATGCAAATAATAAATAGCTCGTGTTTGCAAGACAGCGGTGTCAAATTTCTTCTTCACCCATTGGATTTATTCGAATTTACTGCAATTCAATTGAACCAACTCGACTATTTTCACTTTGTTATTTATCGCAATATCCCGGAATTTTGTCTTAATTTACCAGGCTTATTATAATTTTTCGAGACCAGCATATTGGTCATAGTTTTGTGATGCTTCTTTAATGAGCAATATTTTATTAATTATTGTCAAGCGATGAGCGTCTCCTACACAGCCTATACTACGTGACCTTGGTCAACGTCTCAACCAAAACACGCTGCGTGGTCGTTCATGTCCATTTTGCTACATTCATGTAAGCAATAGTTCATGCTCCATAAAAGGGAGCGGGACCATGTTCGTCACTTTCAACCCAACCTTCCCCAACTCCTTCGATCTTTGATTATGGCATCGTAAGAATACCTCTCCTTACTTCATTGTATGCCGCTCATAAATCCATCCTAGCTTTACTGCACGCGCCGTCAAACTGCGTGTCACACCACCACCTGACGATCGGTACGTGTCCCCCCCTTTTTCTGTTCGCAAATCCTTCAACTACTTCGCGCATTTGAAGTTCGAATGAATTTTTGGAGGATTCTGCATGCGCATTGTGGCTTACGCAACACCTCTGACAATTCGTGTTTTGAAGTTACAGGTCGAACCCCTATCAACCTTCGACCAATGTTCAGTGTGTCACCATCCGCCGCCTTTACGCCAGTGGGAGCAGTGACGGGCATGAGGGTAGGCCCAAACATGAAGTGTATGAGAAATATTTTTGACTGCGATAACAAAACCAACTTAAAATATTAAACAGTATCATGAACAACCTCCCATCCGGCGATCATCCTACTGGCCCAAAAGTCTCTCCGCCAAAACCTACGAGGCCCCAAAAGCCTGTCAAGAAGTAGTTGACTATATCTTGCATCTGGATGACAAGTGGTTTTATTTCCTCCGCTTGGGGTCTCATTTTGAAAGTAAAACACCAATTTATCCTTGTTCTTATAAGTAGATGGATATTAGACACTTCATTCGTTACATTCGTTTCCCGAAGTTATGCAGTTCACCTTTGGCCATTTCATTACAAACAAACAATATCACACAGGCTCATCCATAAAACTGACGGCGGAAAACCATCTATTTTGCTTTCTACCGAAACAGGAGCATATGGCAATAGAAAGACAGGCAGAAACAAAAACATATCGCATGCATGTGAAAAATTGGAATCAGTGCCATAGCTCCTCATCCTCATGTCGCAGTACCATATGGGTAGTGGCGGGGAATGCTTGTGTTTGTGTTTATGCGGCGACGACCCTATGTAGTTGTGTCAGTAAGGACGTGACACGGAGGAATAACGTAGGATGGTAGAATCACAAGAGATTGTGATTATACGTACTTTGCGACAGCCTTGTGAGAAGCCTTGACGGCGGCGACTTTTTGCTTCTTCTCCACAGCACGTTTAGCAACGAGGGTTCTAGAAGAAGTTGAATTTAAGATCAAGTACGACAGTATAGACATACTCGTATTCGGCCTTCTGCTCCTTTTGACGGTCCACCCGCCTGCGGTTAAGGCTGCGGAGATGACGACGGCGTTGGGGATGGGGGTAACGAGACGTTGGATTTGGGGACTATCAAGTGACGGGTTAAGCTTAACACAAACGAAAACGCCTCCACGGAGTAGACTCACGCCTTGGTATATGGCTTCGCATCCGGCTTCTTGGAGCTCTTTACCTCCCTCCTAATAACGTACTTCCTCACATCATCCTCCTTCGACAGATTGAAAAACCGCCTGATCTTCGTCGCTCTCTTTGGGCCCAACCTCTTCGGCAACACAGTCTCCGTCAACCCCGGGAGGGAGTTCTCGCCCTGCTTGAAAATGACGAGGGAGAGGACGGCAATGTCGGAGCCTACGATGCAGCCACGGACGGATTTGCGCTTGCGCTCACCTGTGCGGCGGGGGCGGTAGCAGCTGTGGCCGTCGGAAAGGAGGAGCTTCACTCGGTATGGGAGGATGATGCCTTGCTTCATGGGAAACCCTGCTTGTCATTGCCACCTGTGATACGGAATACGTAGCCTTTGAATTCGTCCCCAAGGGAGTCGGCAGGGACTTCTTGGGAAATCTTTTTGTCGTAGAAGATATGGCTAGACGATATTAGTGTCACCACAACGTTGAGTGCATGTTATACATACACGACGCTCGTCATCAATCTCGATTGTCTTTTGTTCCCCGGTTGCGGTTTCTAGTTAGAAGTCATGGCGTTAGGAAGACTACAACCACGACAAACATGATTAACATATTTGCAATGTTGAGTTTCATGCTATTCGAAGATCAGCCTATAATCCTTTACGGTACTCCTGAAGACTTACCTTGAAGAAAAAAGGAAGGAAACACCGTACGGTCACCGGACGAGGCGGAGGAAAGGTTGGCGGAGTCTGTTTTTTTAAGTAGATGAATATTATACACTCCATTCATACATTCGTAGGAACTTTTTATATACTAACCACAATAGCCATGACAAATTGACAGGCTGTATAGAGGATTTTGAATGTGACACACTCCAAATATTGAAAAATGCATCACTTATTCAACAACTATTCAGAGAATTCGTTCACTCCATTGCAAGGAAGCAGATGACCATCCCTCGACCTGGATTTACTGGGGAAGTATGATGCAAGGAAACCTTAAAATTGGAATGCCAGTGGGTCACGCGGGCGTCAGTCATTCCAACTAATGTAAAATATACCTGTTGCCGTTCACCGACATCGTCAGGAAGCACCTCAAACGCCGACAATCAGATGCATCACTACTTGTAGACCTCGAGAAAATGGGGGATTATCTTTGACAACATCGCAACATGGATCCGAAAATTCCATATTCCGTGGGGACTGCCGAAATGTAGAGAGGAAAAAGAGCTTGTATGGCGGAGTCTTGTGATCGTTGGTCCCACCTTGATTGCACCCCAGAATGCCCCCCTATCACGTTAGAAAAGTAGATTTTCTAAATATGTAGTGAATTAGAAGCGATATCGGGGGTCATTTATCCAACTTTAAAGCCAAGCTGAGCTATTATAAATCCGGTAACGGCTTTGTTGCTTCCAGCGTGGGTTGGCTTCAAGCATAGGGAGCCGAGAGACATAACATGAAAATATGCAAATAATAAATAGCTAGTGTTTGCAAGACAGCGGTGTCAAATTACTTCTTCACCCATTGGATTGATATGAATTTACTGGAATTTAATTGAACCAACTCGACTATTTTCACTTGGTTATTTATCTCACATCGAACGACATAGCATAGGGCATAGACGGTGTTAAGTTTTCGTGGTGCTGTTCCTAGACCGTATAACTTTCCGTTTGTCTGAGTGAGGTGGCAGTACTCGTTGTAAACGGATAAGGACTAAATAAGTACAAATAAACCTTATGTAACCCATAGCACGTGGTGAATCCCCAATGTTGTGACCCGAGCCCTAATGCTCGCAATCCGTCGCTAACCCGAAATCCCAGAAAAGTCAACACACTCCCTCGAGCATAAGGGGCTCGCGGTGACCATCCCCACGGCCCGAGCACTCCCTGAAGTTCAGCAACTCCAAATCTGAACTGAAATGCCTATACCGTGATAGCAAGCCTCCCAGCCCAAGCTCCCTCACTGCAACTCCCATTCCCAATCAATCCCAAGGCCCTTTATGAGAAGTGTGATGGCGGATGGTAAAAGCGATCCGGGACAAATGTGACCTGGCTCAGCGCTCTGCACAGTCCTTCGTGCCGGCGGTAGAATTCGATTATTTACGAGTGATAAGTCTCGCGCGATGTGTGAAATCCGAACGGTAATTTTTGCAGAACTGATAACCCGTTGACGCAAAAAAGTGGGGGGGGGGGTATACGTCGATGCACCGTGGACGCGAGCAAAAAGCGTTTCTCGTCTCCCGTTTTGGATAAGTGGTCGACGCCGATTTAGAATAGTGAAAAAATGAAAAAAAGGAAAATGCGGCTAAAACAAGCCTAGTGCCAGACAATAAAGTCAGCGCACTCCCGGTGGTTCAAAACACACGGAGCAGTTTAAAATAGACCAAACAGATACTGTGGAGTCCTTCCCACGAGAATCTACGAACTGCAGAGTTTAATGTATTAATACGGCCGCTCACTCCTGCAAGTTCACTCTATCGCCCCGGAGCCCTTCCCGTGCGAATACTGCGGCTTCTATGCCCTTCTATACGGCCGCCTAAAAAGGATGCGACAAGTCGAATTGCGCGAACGGCGATTTGTAGCGACGAGATGAAAGGTGGTCCGCACAGCACCTAGCTTTGGTTAACGGTGGCTGGCCGTGATCCGTTTATGTTAAGTTTTCGTGGTGCTGTTCCTAGACGCTATAACTTTCCGTTTGTCTGAGTGAGGTGGCAGTACTTGTTGTAAACGGATAAGGACTAAATAAGTACAAATAGACCTTATGTAACCCATAGTACGCGGTTTAATCCCCAATGTTGCGACCCGAGCCCTAATGCTCGCAATCCGTCGCTAACCCGAAATCCCAGCAAAGTCAACAGAGGTAACTTAAAAAAAATGCACGACAGCCCTCTGTGTTATTGCAAATAAGTGGAAATGAAGTTGGGAATACAACACAGAAGGCAAATCGGGAACTTCGCTTATAATTGGGGATGGCCTTCCCTAGGAGGGAAGCGCCTAAAGAATTGATTAGTCAGCACGCGAGCTTAGAATTCGCGTGAATGATTCGGGCGGCTAGTAATGATTCGGGCGGCTAGTGACCTCCGGCATCTATATACATACGCGGCACCGCTGAATCGATGCACATGGGCTTACGACTTGGGGCTGTGGCTCAGATACTTGTTGAAATTCCAGCACATTTCGATGCTACAAGTTCCAGCGTTGTCGCTTCGAATCTCTGTCGCAGAGTCTGGAAAAGGGCAGCCCTCAATTACACTTTGGATATTCCTGTATTATACCGTGCTCGCTAATCAGGCTGATGCCCCAGTCCACATGCCAGGATAGTCACCGATCCATGGTACTTGGCGATCTTAGTCTATACACGACACAACTCGTTCTCCCGATCAATGTCCCGGTCGTCAGCTCCTATAAAGCTCGCCTACTGCGCGGCTCACGAGTATTCGTTCATCGTGTCCATCTTGCCCGTCCATGTAAGCATACGCCATAAAAGGGAACGGATCCCCCTGTTCGTCACTTTCAACCCAACTCTCCCAACTCCTTCGACCTTCGGTACGTGTCCCCCTCTTTTTTTCTCCCCAAATCCTTCAACCACTTCGCGCATTTGAAATTCGAATGAACGAGGATTCTGCATGCGCATTGTGGCTTACGCAACGCCTCTGACAATTCGTGTCTTGAAGTTACAGGTCGAGCCCTATCAACTTTCAAGCAGTGTTCAGTGTGTCACCATCCGTCGCCTTTACAACAGTGGGGCCAGTGACGGGCATGAGGGTAGGCCCAAACATGAAGTGTATGAGAAATATTTTGGACTGCGATAACAAACCGAACTTAAATATCAAACAGTATCATTAACAATCTCCCATCCGGCGACCATCCCACTGGCCCAAAAGTCACTCCGCCCATCCCTACGAAGCCACAAATGCATGTGAAGATATTCAATAACAAGTGATTTGATTGCCTCCATTTGGGGTCTCGTTTTGAAAGTAAAACACCAATTTATCTTGGTTTTTTTACGTAGATGGATACTAGACACTCTGCTTGTGAGTATGTATGTTGATGGTAATTAACTTAAATCTAACAGCAAATCATGAAGTGATATATTGCCATAAGCTCATATAATCCTGAACAACCGAGCCAAATACACTACGACTAACAGACCCATGCTAAATACATCCACTCACGCATTCGCGCCCTACGCATGTGGTCTATAATCAGGAATCGTGACACACCCAGCAAGATCATGAACGCACAGGATATTGACATCAATAAGACTGGTGAGGTAACCGCACCAACTACTTTTTGACTGGCTTCTCCGGTTTTTGTGGTTTGGTAGGTTTTGGCGGGGGGACCTTGCCGCCAATAGGATGGTCGCCAGAGGGAAAATTATTGAAAATACTGTGTTTTATATCTAAGGTCGTTTTTTTATCACTGGGTCCAATTTTTTCATACATTTCGTATTTGGGTTTACCTTCATGCTCGGGACTGCGGTTGCCATCTACCCCGCTGTCGTAAAGGCGATCGATGGTGCCGCGCTGAACAGATCCTTTGCTCATAGGCTGATAAAGGTTCGACCTGTGGTTCAAAAACACGAGGTGTTTGCGTTAGCCATCATGCCCATGATACAGAATCTCCACAAAATGCACTCGAATTCCAACGCGCCAAACAGTTGAAGATTCAGAGAGAATGGGGAAAGGAGAAAAAGACACATACCGATTACCAGATAAAGCTGGGGAGTACTCGTTAAGATCTTTAACGAGGCGTGCGGTAAGGGGGATTGATAACTCAGCACGAGGTCTTTTATGATGCATTGCGAGGATTTTTTTCGCGCGGCGAAAACTTTCGTGCGGCGACATTTCATGAATGTTACGATTTTGCTTTGCTCCGGATTGGATCCGGACACTCCACTTATGTCTTTCAAATGTTCATGGAGCGATCCGTTCAGCCAATCGCGTAGTTTCTCGGGAAAGCTGTTGAATTTTGGGAATTCGATATGTGAGCTGCATGGACTCGGGGTATAAGGATGAAATATTGTAGTACCCACCCGTTTGTAACGTTATTTAATCTGTCAATTCGGTCGAAGAACAGCACCAGATTTATGTCAACAAATTCTTTGTATTCAAGTTCAATGTTCTATTTTCTGCATTCCCTTTCGTCCATTTGCAGCAATAACACCTTGCCAAAAGTACTTTTTGCCATCTTTTAATTTGCTATTGTCTGGACCTAGTTCGGGCCACGTTTCGGAAGGAAAGGTCTCCCAACAGCGTGGCCACTATGACGTTAACGCTACACGCCATTGCCCCTCGAATTCTTCGGAATGGTTTTGCGTTAATGCTAAGCGTACCACTGACGCCAAGGGGCGATGCGGGCTGTGCAAAATGTTGCAGGGTTGATCTGCCACAATGTTGAAAAAATCGATTTTTGTTTATTATATTACATGAGCTACTTTGGAGTTGCAGCTGATGCCAAAGAAAAATAAACATGAGGAACAAGGCATGTGCGGGACGAGCTTAAGGAACATTAAGAATTGATAACACTATATTAATTCAATTATGATATTTATTTTTGGACTTTAAAATAAAGATCATCCCTGGTTTTCACAGTGGGCGTAATAACGTAAGTTGATCCGTCCATCGGGACTGATAGGGGCTGGTTCTGTTTTATCCGTTTATGATCTGATTTAAAATAACACCCAATTTATTCTATGCAGATAGATGTTAGACAAATCCTCACTTCTCGTTCAGGCCTGCAGGCAGGAACCCTTAAACTTTTACTTCTGCTTCGACGTTGGCATCTCGTGTTCACCTGTCAACGTTGCCGAAGTTGTACAGACCGGCTTGAATGTTAACCTTACTTTGATTACAACACGACACAAATACACAGCTTAAACCGTCTGTTTTGCTTTCTACCGAAAGAGGATCATATGGCAATAGAAAGACAGGCAGAAACAGAAACATATCGCATGCATGTGAAAAAATGGAATTAATACCATACCTCCTCATCCTTATGTTGCAGTACCATACGTATTCCGGTCAAACTGCTCACACCATTTTATTATGTCATTCGATACTCCAAGAATGCTGTGCTGGTCTCAAAAAATTACCGAGAAGAATACAATAAAACCTGGTAAATTAAGTATTGTGATAAATAAGCAAGTGAAAACAGTCGAGTTGGTTCAATTTAATTCTAGTAAATTCAAATAAATCCAATGGGTGAAGAAGAAAATCGACTCCCCTGTCACGATGTCGCTCCAAGCACAATTTTTTATTTGTCATTTTTGAAATATCCTTTTTGGGTCAGGGATCGCCCCGCAGTTGACTTTGGCGCGGGGTGGCTAGGTTGGAAGGTAGGCGGTTTCAGGAAGCCGGGATTGGGTTCGTTGAAAACTTGTACAGTTTGGATATAGTCAGACACAGTGTGATAACCATGTTATTGTATCTGCGTGAATATCCGGGGTTTCTAAATTGTTGTCTTGTGTAAGTTAGGATGGTGAGTGTTTACATAATGCTTCGTCCTAATAAGGGACAGCACAGCACCTATCACGAGGCTGTGCGTGTTATGATTTACTACGCGGTAGAAGCTTATTTTATATAAACTCCGCCAATCACTCACATCGTTTGGCAGAAATAATACCTTCGACATGTGATTGGCGGGCTTCAATGACGAGGCGGACGTCTAAATTGTAACTTGCCACCCGTATGTTTAGTCAGCATGTGACTAGAGCCCCAATTAAAACGAGGTCAGATCTTAAAACACATCAGAAAAGTACTCGTTCGCCGTATCATCTGCCCGTCCATGTAGCTATGTGCCATAAAAGGGAGCGGAACCCCTACTTTTAACCCAACCTTCCCCAACTCCTTCGACTTTGATTATGGCATCGTAAGAATACCTCTCCTTACTTCATTGTATGCCGCTCATAAATCCATCCTAGCTTTACCGCACGTACCATGAAAGACCTCAAACTGCGTGTCCTACCACCACCTGACAATCGGTACGTGTGCCCCCCCCTTTTCCCCCCCAAATCCTTCAACTACTTCGCGCATTTCAAATTCGAAAGAATTTTTGGAGGATTCTGCATGCGCATTGTGGCTTACACAACACCTCTGACAATTCATGTTTTGAAATTACAGGTCGAACTCCTATCAACCTTCAAGCAATGTTCCGCGTGTCACCATCCGTCGCCTTTGCGACACTGGGTGCAGTGACGGGCATGAGGGTAGGCCCAAACATGAAGTGTATGAGAAATATTTTGGATTGCGATAACAAAACGAACTTAAATATCAAACAGTATCATGAACAACCTCCCATCCGGCGATCATCCTACTGACCCAAAAGTCTCTCCGCCAAAACCTACGAGGCCCCAAAAGCCTGTCAAGAAGTAGTAGACTATATCTTGCATCTGGATAACAAGTGGTTTTATTTCCTCCGCTTGGGGCCTCATTTTGAAAGTAAAACACCAATTTATCCTTGTTCTTATAAGTAGATGGATATTAGACACTTCATTCGTTACATTCGTTTCCCGAAGTTATGCAGTTCATATTTCATTACAAACAAACAATATCACACAGGCTCATCCATAAAACTGACGGCGGAAAACCATCTATTTTGCTTTCTACCGAAACAGGAGCATATGGCAATAGAAAGACAGGCAGAAACAGAAACATATCGCATGCATGTGAAAAAATGGAATCAGTGCCAGAGCTCCTCATCCTCGTGTCGCAGTACCATATGGGTAGTGGCGGGGATCATGCTTGTGTTTGTGTTTATGCGGCGACGACCCTATGTAGTTGTGTCAGTAAGGACGTGACACGGAGGAATAACGTAGGATGGTAGAATCACGAGAGATTGTGATTATACGTACTTTGCGACAGCCTTGTGAGAAGCCTTGACGGCGGCGACTTTTTGCTTCTTCTCCCCAGCACGTTTAGCAACGAGAGTTCTAGAGGAAGTTGAATTTAAGATCAAGTGCGGTAGCATAGACGTACTCGTATTCAGCCTTCTGCTCCTTTTGACGGTCCACCCGCCTGCGGTTAAGGCTGCGGAGATGACGACGGCGTTGGAGACGGATGGGGGTAACGAGACGTTGGATTTTGGGACTATCAAGTGACGGGTTAAGCTTAACACAAACGAAAACGCCTCCACGGAGTAGACTCACGCCTTGGTATATGGCTTCGCATCCGGCTTCTTGGAGCTCTTTACCTCCCTCCTAATAACGTACTTCCTCACATCATCCTCCTTCGACAGATTGAAAAACCGCCTGATCTTCGTCGCTCTCTTTGGGCCCAACCTCTTCGGCAGCACGGTCTCCGTCAACCCCGGGAGGGAGTTCTCGCCCTGCTTGACAATGACGAGGGAGAGGACGGCAATGTCGGCGCCTACGATGCAGCCACGGACGGATTTGCGCTTGCGCTCACCTGTGCGGCGGGGGCGGTAGCAGCTGTGGCCGTCGGAAAGGAGGAGCTTCACTCGGTACGGGAGGAGGATGCCTTGCTTCATGGGGAAACCCTGCTTGTCATTGCCACCTGTGATACGGAATACGTAGCCTTTGAATTCGTCCCCAAGGGAGTCGGCAGGGACTTCTTGGGAAATCTTTTTGTCGTAGAAGATACGGCTATACGATATTAGTGTCATCACAACGTTGAGTGCATGGTATACATACACACGACGCTCGTCATCAATCTCGACTGTCTTTTGTTCCCCGGTTGCGGGGTCTAGTTAGAAGTCATGGCGTTAGGAAGACTACAACCACGACAAACATGATTAACATACTTGCAATGTTGAGTTTCATGCTATTCGAAGATCAGCCTATAATCCTTCACGTTACTCCTGAAGACTTACCTTGAAGAAAAAAGGAAGGAAACACCGTACGGTCACCGGACGCGCGGTTCGTTGAGAGCTTGAGGAGGAGGAGGAAAGGTTAGCGGAGTCTGAATATTGCAAAACTGTACAGTTGCTTACCTCACTTCGGAGTTTGATTTTCTTAACGACTCTCGTACTCCTCTTCCTCAAAGCTCAAGACTTTCCGGCACCTTCAATTTAAGTGAGAACAAATTTACGTCTTTAACGAATTACTCTAGTTCCTGACGTATACTTCGTAGTTCATCATGGGTCGTATGCACGCTCCCGGAAAGGGCATTTGTACGCTGACTTGGTTGTTAAAATTACTATGTATTTCCCTCTAACATACGCCCTCCAGCGTCCTCCGCCCTCCCCTATCGCCGTGCTCCCCCGACATGGCTTAAGACCACCCCCGAAGATGTCATCGAGCACATCATCAAACTCGCCCGCAAGGGCCTTACACCCTCCCAAATCGGTGTCACTCTTCGTGACTCGCACGGTGTCCCCCAGGTTAGATTCCTCACCGGAAACAAAATTCTCAGGATCTTAAAGTCGAACGGTGCGTGTCGCTACCCTGATCATTCCACTCCTTGCGACACGGATTTATAAGTTGCACCACCTCCACAGGCCTCGCGCCATCGATCCCTGAAGACCTCTGGCACCTCGTCAAAAAGGCCGTCGCTGTCCGCAAACATCTCGAGGTCAACCGCAAAGACAAAGACTCCAAGTTCCGCCTTATTCTCATCGAGTCGCGTATCCACCGTTTGGCTAGATATTACAAGACCAAGCAGCAGATCCCCCCGACCTTCAAGTATGACGCTGCTACCGCGTCGACCCTTGTTGCATAGACGCGGGATTTGATGTTGTTCTAGTGGATGATGGTGGAGGAGGGGAGTGTCGGGCTATGGAAGTCTGATGCATGCTGCGCTTATAGCGAAAAAATAAGACCAGGCTTTATGATATGTCTTTTCTTCTCCATTATATGAGCATTAAGTGTATCGTCCCTTTCATCGATATCAATTGATCTTGAACGCTAGAGACGAAGCTCTATTACCATACCGTAAAGGGACTTTTATCTTGACTAACCATGATCTATTCTATAGATGATGATCTTCATTTTATAACCCGGTAGTCCTATCTACTGTTACGTGGATATGACTCTTTTGCGAGGAAATTTCTTTATGAGTATAATAGAGAGTATTTGTAACTAATGAAATATTCGCAAACTGAATTAGTTCCTGATATTCATATCAGGAACACCATTCAGTTTGCTAATATACATTAGTTGCAAATACTCTCTATTAGTGAATATGTTTGTTTATAAACAACCAAGTGAGAACAGCTGTGCACACGTGAAGAAACCCTGCTCTTCCCAACGGTCATGGATCTGCTACTGGCCCCTTCGGCAGTGCTAACGCTACCCTATTACCCACCCTTTTCACGAATTTTTTCGAGGTTCAGGTTCCACAAAAATTGAGGCTGGAATAACTATAATCATTCATGCGAGAAAATTCATTTTATGAGTACATTCCAACCGATAGTGGTTTTTAAATTAAGAACCATCTTCTTTGGAATGGTGCACCTGTGTGCCGTTGCTATCAGGATGTTGGCCATTGCATGAACACCTCAATATTTCCAGTACTACATTGTATATGACGCGCTCACTGGCATGTGTTCGGGAATGGTACAGTGGCACTCCCCTCTGGGGTAGTGATTGGTTAGTTGTGTGGACATCCTTGTTCGCTAGACTTACAAACCTCTCGAGGACAGATCTGTTGTACAGCATAACACACCATAATACCAGCTAAGCGACTTCGCTGCGGCCATGGAGAAGCATACAAACTTAGGCAAGCGTGGCTGTGAGATGCAACACTGTAACTATGGATTCAGGCCTTCCCGTGGCACCAAGGCTACCCTTTGAACAGGAGCAAAAACTTCACTTTAAAAAAAGCTCAAAAATAAATGGAAATGCGACGATCCCGGACACTCCAGAGAAGCTTGTATACCCATAGACGACGGATAGCATCTTCACCGTATGGAGGAGGCATTTCTGTCTGGGTAGAACATCTGTACCCCTTGACTCCCGAAGACTGAGTAATTTAATTAGCTGGTCAGTGCGAAGGAGTTGTGTCTATCAATCGGCTCCCCGTGAAGTTATGGCGTCTAGAGCACGCTCCCGAGCAGTATCCTTTGCGCCATCATAGCAACGGGTCCCGCTTTAGATATCTCTTCATAGTGCAGACGGCCTCCGTGCGAGAATCTATTTCGAATGCACCATCTACTATTTTCTCTGGACACTATGGTGGCAAGGCACTTGAACGGCTGTGAACTTACTGCTTTGATGGAATAGAGAGCACCTATGTCGTCTTTCTTTGATCCTGGTGCCACAGGGACAGCAACACATTTGTTGATGGTTGTAAATGTTAAAGGTATAGAAAAGAATTGACCCTGGGAACCAAGGACCTCCAGGTTATATATACTGGTGCTCTAACCACTGAGCTACTGGACCTCATGGTCTAGTGTTATATGATAGATTATATATATAGCATCAACTGTATCATACGCAAATATAGGTCCTCTCTGGCTCTTTATCATCCAGACTTGTCCACTATACCTACCATGCACACAAATACAGCCAGATAGCCATTGTATTTCCAATTCTAACAGTAAAGTGATAATGGGAGATTTCTATTACACAAAGTGTTTTCATGGGATCAGTCACATTGACAAGTACCCAGGCCCTCCAATAATATGACAAAACAAGATGCACTAAAAATGCTGGCAATGTCATTGAAATTTACACAGTATGTCAATTCTTCAAGCTGCAAATGTGGAATTCAGATAATAAGCTATCTAGAAACGGCTATTCCCGGGGACATGGAAAGCTGGCTTTAAAATACATTTGTAACATGTGGTTGTGATATGTTTTTGAGCCATGCCTCTTGATCCTTTCCGACCTATTACCTGTCTTTTAAAGTATGCCTCTTCCTACCTGCGATAAAACTACACAGGGCTTTTGGGATGAGCTTCTGCATCTTCTTACCATGGCCCCTTTGAACATACATAGGTACTGACGCTGCTATCATGCTAATCTCATTTTTCTGCCAACGATTAATATATGGTCCACATCTACAAAACCGTCACCCTTCAGAGAGTTTTAATGTGATTATAGAGGAACTCAAAGGACCACTCGCTGTCAAACCGTTGGCACTAGAGGTGTGTGAGTCCTTGCCGAATTTAGTGAACACGCGATCCAAATGGGCAGTCTGGCCAACTTCGTCAGCCATATCTGTCACAACGGAGCCGAAACATGAGAATAATAGTCTCCCCCTCTACAGAGAAAGTATCCAATATTCATTGGCCTACGATGACATTATTAGCGAGGCGGTGATATACCTGGAATACGCGAAATATGATCCGTGGTTCCGCAAGGCTGTCGAGGCAGCTCACGCCCATCAGTGGATTATTCAAGAATTATCCGAACAAGTTTCTGAGTTGATGGAGATGTATTATAGTATTGTATGGCAGCAGACTAAACTTTTGAAATACTGCTCCAAAACAGCTGGAATTCTGGGGGAAGATGACTCCGTTGATATTGCCCTTGTCAGTCTCATAACAAGCCTCGTAAGGGGTTTATAAAGTTAGTCCGATTGGCTACCATGGTCGATGAAACTAGCACATAGTGAATTTGTTCCCAATCATAACAGTACTTCCGTCCCGCCTTATACTTACTCGCTTAAGATATCGTCACAGCAGTTATCAACATACTCAAGAATCGATCAGGTTCCTCCTCACTCAGGTAGATCTTAGCACTTAGAAAAGTCGTTGTAGGACCTGTTTACCCAGATATTGGGCAGAAGCATGATGATAGGTGTCTTCACTGGTATTCAATTACATCATGATCTCCGAATTGACACGCCAGTGAAAGAGTAAACGATGATTTTGCTGTCGCAATCACAACGAAATTGGCTGCTAGTACGTGGTACTTTTTTTTTACTTTGAGCCTGAGCGATCCTTTCCAGAGTCAGCGTGGACGATTTTGTTGACTGGCATGTATAGCCCGCATCAGGGTGTCCACACTAAAGTAAGATTACATCCCCAGAAGTGCTGAGAGACTGCTAACCGCCACTTAGAGATATAAAACTTAGTCTTGGAGAAATACCCTCCACTAGCTGTACTATACATTCAATATTATACGTACTCGTCGGTAACCTCAGCGGGGCAAGTCTGTGAGTAAGTGTATGAGCATACGCATCGAATAATTGCTGCTTGATATTTCAGTTGTCGAGAGTTCAATAATGGCACTTACGCCAAATCCACTCCATCCCAAGAGAGTTTGCTTTGTAACAAGTCGCTGTGTGTCCTTTTGTCATCAGTTGAAAAAAACATTTGTGGCACTTCGATAGCACGGCATTACACATTCGTCCCTTCAATAGGATATCAAGTCTCTGCACTGAAAGGCTGTTGATAGTACAGCCTCACTCGGCCTGTAACAGACAGGATAAATGAATCTTCTATTGATATCGGTCGCAAGGGTAGTCAGCAATTTTAAGGTCCGGATTCAAAAATGATCGAGGAGATCGCAATGACCGCTGCATAGTCTACCTATTTACTCTCACCATCCGCCTTGGTATTGTCCTCAACTTTACTTTCTGCTAGACTTTCAAAGTCGTCCAACGGCGGGAGCTCATCCACTTTGCTCGAATCTCCCAGTGCAACTTTCTCCCATGCCTTGTACTTCCTTTCAAAGTCATCATTGACGATAACAATATCATGAACGCCGGGGGTCCTTGCATATTCCACTTCTCTCCTCGCCGCCTGCAGGCGCCACTGGATTGACATTTCCGTCTCGGTACCTCTCTCGGTTAACCACTCACGCAATAGGGCCCAAGTTGGGGGGACGAGGAAGAGATAGACAGGATTAAGATCCTTATTTGCCTTAATTTGTCGAACGCCCTGGGACATAAATACACAGTTAGACAAAATGTCGGCAGGCATGTCAGGCTATCTCTAAACAGACCTGGCTATCAATGTCCAACAGGCATCGCCGACCGGAAGCAGCCACATTCTTGACGGCTGTGACACCTGTCCCGTAAAAATTTCCAGAAAATTGGGCGTGCTCAATGAGGGCGCGTTGTTCAACAAGACTTCTGAAATTTTCGCGAGAAACAAAATAGTAATGCTTCCCCTCTACTTCACCATGACGAGGTTTGCGTGTTGTATCTGTTAAGGATCAATCGAATCGATCGCGAGTGGTCGCTGCAATATTACAAACAAGAGACAGCGAGACCAAACTTGTCTGGGTGTTCTGACATGAGACGAGATATGAGAGTGCTTTTTCCTGTTCCAGAAGGGCCAGATATAACCAGAGGTCTCAGGAAGTCGCCAGTACGATGAGACATGGCAATGGGTATCCAAAGGATCGAGGCTCATTAGAGGGGGTGCGTTCGGCATCGCGAAAGCTCTGCCGCATTCACAAACTGTAGCGGTGGTCTGGATCCCCCACAAATGGTGATGATATCTGTGTTGAACCAGACACTATCGCAGTACATTAATGGGTATTTCCGGGCCAAACGCCGAATACGTTATACACCTGCTTGTTGAATATACATTAAAAGGAAGACCGAAACACCAAGCGGGACTCCCAATATAATCGCTTCTCTCTAACGGGCGCTTACAGAATCGCAGTCTTTGTCTTTGTCCATGTTTGGGTGAGTGGACCCCGGTGGACGCGAATCCAGGGCCACAGGCTCCATTGCACAGAACATGCTGATGGGGACATGAGCGATCCCCAACAGCATGCCAAACTAATAGTAAATACATGAAAAATCAATCTAAACTACGAGTTTTAGGGCAATAAAGGAGCAGGAAAGGGTGGGATGGCGAGAAAAAGAAAATTACTCAAGGAAAGCCTGAGCAATCCTTGAGGGCCGGCCACTCAGACGATGGTGGCAAGAGACAAAAGGCGGCGGGAGCTGACTCCACGATGGCGGAGCTTAAAAGGGGAAACATTCCCATTACAAAGAACACGTACTAACGGAATCAGTCCGCTCCAAATCGCACAGAGGTAGTCATGCCTCGGTTGATTGATTAACGAATTCTATCTACTGGCTATTTCGACCAAAAAGACTCTGAAGTGCCCAGTTCCTATATTTCTTGTTATGTTTTACTATGTGTCTTGTCTCGTCTATTGGCTATGATGTATTTGATTACTATTTCAGTAGTGACAACATTGACTTCTTCTATTGGACGTTCTTCGCAACTCTATCAGGGACCGTTTCGTATTCTTAAGGCTCGACGACTCTCCCAAAGGTGACTTTTACCCGGGTAGGCTGATGTATATTTCCCTGAGAAGAACACTACGTTACTTCGCTACTGGAATGCTCCCCGACAGGCCCGTGACCATCCAACAGTGCTGTGACCCTCTGAAGAAGCCCAAAATGTCAACTTCATCGCTAAATACATGGATATTATCCGTAAGTCGAATGGAGTTGAAAGTTGTGAAAAGTTCACATCGGGAGGTGATTAATCAAACACTATATACCGATGATACGAAACGAATGAATTTTTTTCCTCCATAAATATATGCTTATAAGACCGTAGACAGTTCCAAATGGGGAGTCCGCTATCATAGACATAAACGATCTCATCCCGTCTCTCTCGGCGACTCTACACTCAACCCCGACTTCGTTTCCAGAGGTCAAGTTATCTTCGCGAACAATGCAGACTCCTATTATGAGATGGTTTTACCCCTCCGGTCGAAGCCGGGGCTATTCGAATGGTATATTAATGCAAGCGGTTCCATGACGTCTCTATTTGGACTCCTTAGCGGAATCTGTTGCATATATGCATATGCTTTGGCCAGAAAAAAATCTTCTCGGAGACTTAAGAAACGGGGGGTTGCCACAGTAGCTGTTGATAGGCGATAGTATACAATCGCTTTGACCCCTGCTCTGCTATGTTACGAGTCAGTGGCCTGGTGGAAAAGGTGTTAGTATATCAAGGCCACCACAATCTCCGAGACTTGAAATTGTGTGGCCATATTATTTATATCAGTCGGTCTTCAATTGAGGTTACTGTCAAGGTTGCGTTACTGGGAGGAAATGAAGATACAGTATTGTTAGGTTTGTCTAAGACCTCCTCATATGCATATCTGCAACGAAGTTGTTGTACACAGGAATGCTCTCCGCGGCCCGCCGTGAATCGCCCCATTGGAGCTGTCAACTTTCGAGGAAGAGAAACTGTATCAAATGGGAGTCGGAGGTGAGCCGCCCCTAGGAAAAGGGTGGTTTCATCACCAATTCCAACACCACTTTCTCTGGGATGTCTCATGTGTTTGGCGTATGAGGTATCTGTCTAAAACACTTGCTTGCCTTCTTGCCGGCCGACCATTTGTAGCCGAGCTTTACTACGGCTGCGCTGTTTGGTTGGCATCCGCTACATTTCTTACCCCTTGATGGCTTTTCCTCAACCCGTCCGGTCTCAAGTATCATCGGCTGCGCTAACCAATGATTACCCCGCATTGATAGTACGCTAATTCCATTCTATTTATCGCAAATATCAACCACAAATATAACACTGTCAGTGGACGTCGATCGTCGTGGGGGGAACTGACATCGAATTAACCGTTAGCAATTTTCATTTCACAAGCATTGCTGACCATTGGATCGAAAAGTTGTCCCTCCGACATATCACGGTAGGCGGCATCTCAAATGTGTTTTTCATTACTCATTAGGATGTGATATGGTACCAACAGATGCATGGAGTGGATCGAGGCGAAACGTGCCTTGGAAAAGGGGGGGCGCCATGCGAAACTTGAGAGATAATTAGCCAAACAATGGATCAGAGGCTAATAAGTACAGTAATTAATCCGGATGTTTACACTAGGCTAAGTACCTCGGCGATATGTATCTGCCTTGACTTCGAAAAAGCATTCTTGAAGAAAGTTATTTAAAAGCGAACAACACTCTAAGTCGTGAACTGTGAGACTAAATCACCATTGTCATGATAAAATACTGACCGGCGTACCCCTCAGCAGTGCCAAAACAAACTCACAGCCACCTGGTGACATATCTGGGTCAACACTGGTCCTCATCAATAATCGAATGTTGCCCTTCAACTCCAGCATGTAATTGTCTCGCTCTTGATTTCCCTTACCTATATTTCAATTCCATTTTCCACATTCATCCAAATATCTCCTGGTAAGACATTTTAAGCCTAAAATGGCGAAGGTACTGGTTCTCAAGGTCGATCGTTAAAACTTGCAACTTAGAAAGACGCAGTTGAACCTGCCTGGATAGACATTAACTGCGTACGTACCACAATGGACCATACTTATTACTTCATAAAACATATTACAACGTGTATTCTAGGCATGCAATATATCATACGCTACATAGGTAGGCCTTAGCTCAAGATTTGATGTACAAGACTAGATAATGATCTTCACTGCATTGTTACGACATAGTATCACTTCGAGCGTCTTCTCACTGTCATAAAAACCTTTTTTGTTCATCATCGGTGGCGCGGCATGACAGGTATTACACTGTTGTGACAATGCAATACCCTGCTATGAGCGGCCGTTGCACCCATGCAGTCAGTGCAAATAAATTACGAACAAGTAGCTCCGAGTCCGGAGTACTTACTTACGATTTGTTCGCACAGTCGATAGGACTGGCCAAGCGCAAAGTCAATCTCCGAGTCCACTGGGGACGGATGTAGACTTTTTAGGTACCAAAGTGGTCTTCTGATTCCTCTGTCATGTTATGCCCAAGAAGTGACTAGGCTACGATTCTCGGTTGACAGTGTACTTATGATGTATCTCTTTCGAACTTTCTGCCGTAGAGTCGAGTTCTTCAAGGACGACTGAGGCTTGGACATACATCTTCGCAAAGCTTTATCACAATCTTCCATAGTACTGAAGTTGACTCGGACTCTGGGACTTGGACATCAACATGGTAACGTTAATAGCCCTCGATATGATAATCTTTGTATTCCAAGTTCTAGGTTTCATCTCCCTAACTCTCCTCCTCTTCACAATCCAAATAACGAGCAAAAATGAACGACATCCTCTTTTGATCAACTTTCTTTTCCTATGGCTTATCTATAGTGCTTTTGCTACGTTTAAGTGAGTTTAGAATTTGACCTAGAATTCCAAATCCTTCCAATCTGTTGTTTCTGCATCTATTCTGCATCTCGTTTGAGTTTTGGGTTCCGCTAGATTTCAATGCTCATCCTCACGATTGGTTTGGCATATATATTAACCCGAATCCACAGCTCTCTGGCTATTCTCGCAATCCCCCCAGAGCAACAAGGCTTGGGGTATTCAAAATTCGTTGCAACGCAATTTGAGATTTTCCTTATCATGTCAGTCTATCACTTCACTCATTCAACTAGCCACGCCGTAACCTGCGCGATACGTAACTGCGCAAAAATTGAGCGCTATCGACAATTGAACTGACAATTGCATTTTTGATTGAAGGTCCTGGGTGTCAACGTTGACACTTGTGATCCACGTATGTGGGAGCTTCTTACATTTCCCTTGTCCATTAACCGCCCTCGTCCGAATTAAAGTTGTGGTTCATAACCTGGAATAGCATGAGCAGGGGCCCACAGTTTTTAGATAGACATTGGACTCCCATTGTAAGTGTTCATTCTTTCATACAGTCAGCGTATATCCGGTTTGGATTCGCTTTGCCGTGCGCTTGTAAACCGCGATAACTTGAACCAAGTTACAAGTCCGATGTGATTGCTGACCGTCTAAAGCTTCTAGCAATGCCGTATCTAGCAGGCTTTATCCCACTCGTGAGGACAACTTCATAACTTGCTATCTATGTCGAAATTTCACGTGGCTGCTCTTTTTCTGTCCAGTTGAGACTATGGTCATTAATTAGTGATTTTGCGCTGGCTTGCATAGCGGGGGCCATAATGACCCTGACTACATTGATGGATGGTACGTACCCACAGGAATGCACTCTTTGCTGTGAATTCAGCGCACTTATCGAACATACCATGTATTGTTCTGAAGTTATCCTCCTGATTATGTTTCTCTGTCACCATCGTGTAGTTCGGCAATTGGTAGGAAATGGTCTAGTCTTGGGTTTTCTAATAAAGCTACTGGTGTTTTCGCTGTTCCGCACGGCATTCTTCGGGTGAGTCCCCCCGATTTATTTACTTATTTTCCAAAATCATATTAATGTTCATTCGTCCATGTCCACTCCTCTTGGCTTTCTAACCTCAAGCGTGGGGCTCGCAAGCGGTATAGTATTGGGCAACGTCACACACGGACATCTGAATGAGTTCCCGTTGCTTATAAATCTCACGCATGGGTTGATGATCTCTCAAAGTTTGTGTAAGTCGCATTGGCTCATTATTAATATTTGGCGCCTTTCCTACCTCCGGCCCCCTTGGATGACAACCATACTCATTTCATGCTTGACAATATTTACATAGACCCCTTCCTCGTATTCCTCTTATTCGGGCTGCATCGCGTGAGTACCTGCCGATTAGATTGAAATATACGACCATCGCCACCATTCAATTCACTTACTTTCACAATCCTTCTTCAGGACATACTCCAACTTTGGTTCCCCTGCATTTTCTCGGTGGCACGTCGACAAACCACGGATTCAGAATCTATGGACGCTGTCAGTCAGACGTTTACAGAACACGGCCACGTATGTTACGATATTAGACCAGTGGATCCGTCAGGCCTAGTAGGATCATCGCACCATATCACTATTGAAGAAACTAATGGGTGTGGTACTGAAGACGCGAAGTCAACTCATAGAGTTACGATGATGTAGGCGTAGTGGATGAAAATTTTTTTTTTTCGCTTCATCGAAGGGCAATGTTATAGCCAGGTGACCTTGACAACGCGAGGTCACCAGCGTCCACCAGAGCGCCGCTGGGCGGACCACCACCTTATCACTCGCCGCAAACAGTTGTCTCCGAAGATTGAACTTTGTCGGCTAGTGTAGAGGGTGGCTAGGGGAAATGGGATAGTAACGGTTTCGAGCCGACGAGAGCTCTCATCAGGGGATACCGCTACCCCGACCGTTTCGCCCATCCAGAATTACTGTTTAGGAGTCTACTACTGAGCCTGGTCCAAAGGGAGTGATAAGATAGTCGATTCGTGCTGACCTACGCGTGCATCGAACTCTGAGAATCTTGGTGACCAAGTGGTGGGTAGTATACGGTTGGGAGCGTGTACCGGGGCCAGCAGGTTTCCCTGACCGGATTTGCCGATTTCCATACAGCAAGGTGAAGGTGGAGGTAAATAGTATCACGGGCCATGTAAATTGTATTACATCATGTATTTGGAATCAAATGTAATACTATGGTTGTCATTGCTTTTTCAAGTCGATTACTCAGTAATAGGTTTTGCAATTGTTTATAAACAATGTCTGGATCTCATGAATTATTGAATGAGCCAGAAACAACTGTTTCTGCTATTTTTCATGCTTGATGTGTTAGAGTATGATATTACAGCTCTTACATAGTCTATGATATTCCCTGTATTTTTCTGATATTTGTAGTATTTTTCCCAGCACTGGAGGCACCCCAAGATTTTTGGAGTTGCAAAACCTTCAGAAAATCTTGCTATTTGGCCAAATTTGCTAAGCATTCTTTGAACTGAAAAACTGTTCGAAAATCTTGAGTTTTAGTAGGTTTTTCTGAGGACAAAAATTGTATCTGAAAACCCTAAAAATGTTGATCAGGAAATTCTAAGGAAACATTGTTGGAAATAGCCTATTTTCTGTGGATTTTCTAAATAGGAAAATTCTTAAAAAACCCTGGGTTTTGTTAGGGTTTTGCCACCCAACAGAATTCTATGAAAACTGTAATAATTTGCCTAGAGAAATCAATTGAAAACCACATATTTCTACTCAATTTTTCTGCTCAGGGAATTGGGTGAAAACTATCATTTTTTACCAGGAAAATCTTGTGCCAAGACAATGTTTTGTTAATGTTTTGTCAAGGGGAAAACCCATAATGAGATTGACAATTTAATTATATGGGAAATCATTGAATAATTATAGATTTTAATAAGATTTTCCTTGGCCACAAACATTATGGAAATTGAAAAAATGTGTTGGTGAAATCTTGAAGAAATTAACATTTTTGCATGAGTGTCTTAAAGGTTTTTCAAGATGAGAAACCTTGAACTGATTTTTCCTGATTGAGCATGATTCACAATTGTTTGGAATGGTACAGTGGGATTTACAAATATTTCAGAGGATTGTTTTAGATTCAGGTAGATTCTTTTAGATTCAGATAGATTCTTTGAGATTCAGATAGATTCTCTTAGATTCAGATAGATTCTTTTAGATTCAGATAGATGCTTTTAGATTCAGATAGATGCTCTTAGATTCAGATAGATTCTTTTAGATTCACATAGATTCAGATAGATTCAGATAGATTCTTTTAGATTCACATAGATTCACATAGATTCAGATAGATTCAGATAGATTCTTTTAGATTCACATAGATTCAGATAGATTCTTTTAGATTGACTAGATGCAGATAGATTATTTTAGATTCAGGTAGATTCTTGTAGATTCAGATAGATTCTTTTAGATTCAGGTAGATTCTTTTAGATTCACATAGATTCAGATAGATTCTTTGAGATTTTTTTAGATTCAGATAGATTATTTTAGATTCAGGTAGATTCTTGTAGATTCAGGTAGATTCTTTTAGATTCACATAGATTCTTTTAGATTCACATAGATTCTTTTAGATTCTTTTAGATTCTTTTGGATTCAGATAGATTCTTTTAGGTTCAGATAGATTCTTTTAGCTTCACATAGATTCAGATAGATTCTTTTAGATTCAGATAGATTCTTTTAGATTCAGATAGATGCTTTTAGATTCAGATAGATGCTTTTAGATTCAGATAGATTCTTTTAGTTTCAGATAGATTCTTTTAGATTCAGATAAATTCTTTTAAATTCAGATAGATTCTTTTAGATTCAGATAGATTCTTTTAGATTCAGATAGATTCTTTTAGATTCAGATAGATTCTTTTAGATTCAGATAGATTCTTTTAGATTCAGATAGATTCTTTTAGATTCAGATAGATTCTTTTAGATTCAGATAGATTCAGAGAGATTCAGATAGATTCAGAGAGATTCAGATAGATTCTTTTAGATTCAGAGAGATTCAGAGAGATTCAGAGAGATTCAGAGAGATTCAGATAGATTCTTTTAGATTTAGATAGATTCAGATAGATTCTTTTAGATTGACATAGATTCAGATAGATTCTTTTAGATTGACATAGATGCAGATAGATTATTTTAGATTCAGGTAGATTCTTGTAGATTCAGGGAGATTCTTTTAGATTCAGATAGATTCTTTTAGATTCAGATAGATTCAGATAGATTCTTTTAGATTGACATAGATTCAGATAGAATCTTTTAGATTGACATAGATGCAGATAGATTATTTTAGATTCAGGTAGATTCTTGTAGATTCAGATAGATTCTTTTAGATTCACATAGATTCTTTTAGATTCAGGTAGATTCTTTTAGATTTAGATAGATTCTCTTAGATTCAGATAGATTCTTTTAGATTCAGATAGATTCTTTCAGATTCACATAGATTCAGATAGATTCTGTTAGATTGACATAGATGCAGATAGATTATTTTAGATTCAGGTAGATTCTTGTAGATTCAGATAGATTCTTTTAGATTCAGGTAGATTCTTTTAGATTCACATAGATTCAGATAGATTCTTTGAGATTCTTTTAGATTCAGATAGATTATTTTAGATTCAGGTAGATTCTTGTAGATTCAGGTAGATTCTTTTAGATTCAGATAGATTCTTTTGGATTCAGATAGATTCTTTTAGGTTCAGATAGATTCTTTTAGATTCAGATAGATTCTTTTAGATTCAGATAGATTCTTTTAGATTCAGATAGATTCTTTTAGATTCAGATAGATTCTTTTAGATTCAGATAGATTCTTTTAGATTCAGATAGATTCTTTTAGATTCAGATAGATTCTTTTAGATTCAGATAGATTCTTTTAGATTCACATAGATTCTTGTAGATTCAGGGAGATTCTTTTAGATTCAGATAGATTCTTTTAGATTCAGATAGATTCTTTTAGATTCAGATAGATTCTTTTAGATTCAGATAGATTCTTTTAGATTCAGATAGATTCTTTTAGATTCACATAGATTCTTTTAGATTCTTTTAGATTCACATAGATTCTTGTAGATTCAGGGAGATTCTTTTAGATTCAGATAGATTCAGATAGATTCAGATAGATTCTTTTAGGTTCAGATAGATTCTTTCAGATTCACATAGATTCAGATAGATTCTGTTAGATTGACATAGATGCAGATAGATTATTTTAGATTCAGGTAGATTCTTGTAGATTCAGATAGATTCTTTTAGATTCACATAGATTCTTTTAGATTCAGGTAGATTCTTTTAGATTCACATAGATTCTTTTAGATTCAGATAGATTCTTTTAGATTCAGATAGATTATCTTAGATTCAGGTAGATTCTTGTAGATTCAGATAGATTCTTTTACATTCAGATAGATTATTTTAGATTCACATAGATTCAGATAGATTCTTTTACATTCAGATAGATTATTTTAGATTCACTTAGATTCAGGTAGATTCTTTTAGATTCAGATAGATTCTTTTAGATTCAGATAGATTCAGATAGATTCAGATAGATTCACAAAGATCCTTTTAGATTCACATAGATTCAGATAGATTGTTTGAGATTCAGATAGATTCAGATAGATTCAGATAGATTCAGATAGATTCACATAGATTCACATAGATTCACATAGATTCACATAGATTCAGATACATAGATTCTCTTAGATTCACATAGACTCTTTTAGATTCACATAGATTCTTTTATGGTTTAGGGTGAATCTAAAAGAATCTAAAAGAATCTATCTGAATCTCAAACAATCTATCTGAATCTATGTGAATCTAAAAGAATCTACCTGAATCTAAAAGAATCTATCTGAATCTCAAAGAATTTATCTGAATCTAAGAGAATATACCTGAATCTAAAATAATCTATCTGAATCTATGTGAATCTAAAAGAATCTATCTGAATCCAAAAGAATCTATCTGAATCTCTCTGAATCTATGTGAATCTATCTGAATCTATGTGAATCTAAAAGAATCTATGTGAATCTAAAAGAATCTATCTGAATCTAAAAGAATCTACCTGAATCTAAAACAATCCTCTTAAATATTTGTGAATCATGCTCAATCAGGAAAAATCAGTTCAAGGTTTCTCATCTTGAAAAACCTTTAAGAAACTCATGTGAAATTGTTAATTTCTTCAAGATTTCACCAACACATTTTTTGAATTTCCATAGTGTTTGTGGCCAAGGAAAATTTTATTGAAATCTATCATTATTCAATGATTTCCCATATAATTAAATTGTCAATTTCATTATGGGTGTTCCCCTTGACAAAACATTAACAAAACATTGTCTTGGCACAAGATTTTCCTGGTAAAAAATTATAGTTTTCACCCAATTCCCTGAGCAGAAAAATTGAGCAGAAATATGTTGTTTTCAATTGATTTCTCTAGGCAAATTATTACAGTTTTTATAGAAATCTGTTGGGTGGAAAAACCTAACAAAACCCAGGGTTTTTTAAGAATTTCCCCATTTAGAAAATCCACAGAAAATAGGCTATTTCCAACAATGTTTCCTTAGAATTTCCTGATCAACATCTTTAGGGTTTTCAGATACAATTTTTGTCCTCAGAAAAACCTACTAAAACTCAAGATTTTCGAACAGTTTTTCAGTTCAAAGAATGCTTAGCAAATTTGGCCAAATAGCAAGATTTTTTGAAGGTTTTGCAACTCCAAAAATCTTGGGGTGCCTCCAGTGCAGCACTGTAGGTGCAGTATTGAGTGAGTTACCTAGTGAGGTAACTGATGTGTAGGTGCTTAGGTAAGCACCCTGTAGCATACTCTGCTGTGGGTGTGGGAAAGTCTCCTTAGTGTTTACTTTCCTCACACTCATAGGGTGTTTGTCAAGAGTTATTCAACTGTTTCAATATGATGTCATATTTCCAAAATTTGATCTAAATGTAACATTTTTAAAGATCTAATGTTTCACGCATACCTCTCCTACTTCAACGCATATATGTATGTATAATACGTTTTTTACTAAGAGATAATATCTAATGTCTGGCCACATCACACCAACATGGTGTGATTTTGGCAAGGTGATGTGAACAAAAAGTACCTACACCCTCTTTAGATTAATTATCTGTAGTCTGAACAACTATTGTTGGCCTGGCTAACCGGATTTTGACTCTTCACGTTAGTCGGACATTCATAGAAACAGCTGGCTTCAAAACTCGATTTTCCCTGTGAGCGGGACACACCAATCAAAGGTGTCGACTACTCGAGACTTGGAGTTCTATTCCTAGCTACTTGATAATTAATCAGGCCCTAGAATGGCATGAGTCATTTCGAACGATGTGCCTGATGACTATCGCACTGCGACGCTAGAAATAATAGCTAGCGTGCTGCGACATCTAGCAAACTGACCAAGGCAATGCCTGGTCACCAGCGTCCACCAGAGCACCATTGGGCAGACCACCACCTTATCACTCGCCGCAATCAGTTGTCTCCGAAGATCGAACTTTGTCAGCTAAGGTAGAGGGTGGCTAGGGGAACGGGATAGTAACGGTTTCGAGCCGACAAAAGCTCTCATCAGGGGCACACCCCCCCACCCATTTTGCCCATCCAGAATTATTGATTAGGAGTCTATTACTAAACCTGAGTGCCAAAGAAGTGATAAAATACTGGATTCATGCTGAACAACACGTGCATTGAACTCTGAGAATCTTGTGTTGAATATAATACCCCTAGAGAGTAGTTCTCAGTCTCGTATATTTGTAGTATAACGGACTGAGGCGAAGCTATAGTTGACGCCCGATATATATGTGTGTGACGGTCAATGTGACTGTGATTAGCACAGAAGATGTGATGGGGCCAAATGGAATGTTGTTTGCCTGATCTCGGACTCAATCAATCCTGATGCCTATAGAAGTATATGTGGTGGCTTTCTTGTTGAGATTATTTGTGCAGTTCTAAATAATACTTGACAAAAACCGGTAATGCTCATGCCTAAAACGTGGAAACACTACCAGATCACATATCGGACTGGACCACCTGCTTACATTAATCCTCTTATCGTACTAGCGCATTTTTGACCCATATGTGTATATATGTATACGAGGCTATGGAGTAAAACCTCAGTCGTTTCCCTAACAGCCCCACTAGGCAGCAACTGAGTTTGGGCATCCACTCCCTGCATTCCAGCTTACCAAAGGTAGCTTACATAATGCTATTATTTTAACACCTCCCTTAAGCGGAATGCGGTCCAATCAGATATGAGAACATTTCGGCCTTCGGTCTGGCTAATGTTTTTGGAGGTCGGTCTGTAGGGATGTAGCAGCATGGAGGTGAGTCGTCTCATAGCTACATCATGAATACAGCGATTTTGCTTATCAGTGTACTTCATGCAAGTATGAAAATTGCCAGTCTTGATAATCAGAATCATTGATTGGCAATCGTAATTGACAGTGATAGGACAAGTGAGTGAGTATGCGATTTCAGCTCTAAATGCCTGTGTCCAAAAAAATTCCTTCATAATGTGAGTTGCACCATATATATCACCTCTGTTGATAATAGTGCAACGAAAAGTTTCTTTTTCAAATTCCAGGAAATTGCGCCTCTATCCATGTTAAAAAAATTACTGGATGTCAAATATTGATGCTCTTGCGAGCTCCAGTCTATGTATGTCCATGAAGACTTCAATGCCATTACGTGAGTCGTCATGCTTGTCGCCAATCACTAACGATTTGTCTCACATTCACTTCAGGTACTGGAAGACTCTTTACGGTTTCCCAATGCAGACGGCTGTGGTTCTGCATGTATTGCTACAATAGCGATACAACTGCTTCACGATATGGTCCGGTTTGTATATCTTCGTGTCGATGGGACATGCTTGGGCATTGGATCGAGAGATGCTGGTGGGGATCAAGTGGGTTTAGCATTTTTGTGTCCTGTAGACAAAAATTCACTATGATTTTCTCAATGTTAGTACATCGTAAAAATGAGATAGTACGTGTCATGCGGTCCCTTCTACTTGAATTCCAAATAACCAGTTGAATTCTCCTAAATCTTTTATTTTGAGCCATTCTGTAAGCCTGTCCTTTGAATCGTGTGATGACTGACTTCAAATTTCTGGTCATTGTCATATTGTCGACATCAACTGTGGTGAATTTGGCCTGTGAAAAACCTTGCATGGCAAACTTATGTTTGTATTTGGTAATTTCACCATTTGGCCCATGCTTATACAGTGGAATGATATTGCTATCAATATCATTCACATTTTCCGGTGGTCTTATGAGTTCCTGAGTACTGTATTTTACCTCTTTGACATTCACTGCTGATTCATTAATTTCTTCCATTGCAGTTGTCATGGCGGTTTCATACAACATTGAAACTGTTGGTAATGTCTCATCGGGCCCACCGTTTTGTGCATTTTGCACGACATTCTGAGTATCCAGGGGTCCATTCCCTCCCTCAAGTGGTATGTCATTCAAAACAACTATGTTTGATCCATTGTTTCCTTCAATGGTTGCTCCACACCTTGTGTCCTCAACACTAGTGGACAGTTCTTCCGATTCGTGGATTGCTGTGGCCATCACATTTTCAAGCATTGTCAAAAATGGCGGTAAGTTCTCATTGATATCATCCTTGAGAGTTTTACCAATCTGCAGCAATTCTGTGACAGCTGCAGTGTCGCATGGTGCATGGTTGGGGATCAGCACTGGGATTATCGGTATGCCTTTGGGGTATGCAGGTCCATTTTAGCCTCCCTCATTTGGTCCATGTCCACTTGTGATATCACGGACATATACTGATGGCTTACATGCACGGTGGCTTCGACATAGCTTCTCCAACTCTGGGGTTGGCGTGGTGTCCTCAAGATCCTCAAGAGGTTCAATCCTTGCATATGGGATCTCATCCTATGGTCCATATTGTATAGGTGAGTCAGTCAGCGTGTTTTGTACAATGTGTTGGGTGCTCGTAGGGTCATTCCCTCCCTCAACCAGCACATCGTTCAAAATTTCAAAGACTGATTCATCAAACTTGACGTTTCATTCTACCGTGACACATCATTTTCCAGGCAAATAGGTATGGCACCCTTTTCTTTGGCTATTGGATCCTGGTTCAAGATTCCTGTGGTTTTCATTAAAGGCGGCGAATTGACGGTGGTTAGGTGACTTGTGGTTTGACATTGCCAAATTGTAGACATCAGTTTCCATATGCTTGGGTGGATTCATTTCTCACAATGAGGTGGGTCTGGTGAATGTTGTCATTAACACAAAATCCTTACTTGACATGGCAACATTTGCATTCTCGTCCATGTTGCCATTCGCATTATCATCATCCTTTTCGTTGTGCCTTTTCTTCAGTTTCTGACAGTCGGCTGCAAAGTGACCCTTCCTTCCACAGTTCCAGCATTTGATGTTCTCAGTGGATCTCTGTGGCCTTTCACTATCTCTTGGCTTGCTGTGCCCCTTTGAAGTAGTCATTGCTGTCTCGGATCCTTTTGACTCTTGCTCACCTATGGTAAGCCGTTTGTACTCTTTGATTATGGCGTCGACGACCTTTACTGGTTCTAAAGCTGTAGCCGAGAACTTCACTGACATTGATATAATGCTGATTAATGGATGGTATGACTTTGGTAATGATCTGAGGATAATGGTAACCAAATTGTCATTTGAGAGTCTAGCACCCATGCCTTCAAGTTGAGCTTGCATTTTCATCAACTCATCAAGGTGTGCCTTGACTGCTGAATCATCCTCACATTTCATTCTGTACATGTGACATCTGATATCAATCTGATTGGGTCAGATGGACATCAATATGTGTGCAAGAAAACTGGAGAACCACTTTCTGATAGGACAACCCAACCTACTGTCAAGTATGGAGGTAGAAATATCATGGTCTGGGGCTGGCTGTATAGGTTGGAACAGAGTGGTAAGGCATGCAGAGATTGAAGGATGGATGGATTCTGCACAATATGTGGAGATTGTGGATCAGTATTTGTCCCAGAGCATTAGATATTTGGAGATTCCAGAAGATGAGGCCATTTTCCAGCAAGATAATAATCCAAGCATACATCCAAGATGGCACAAAAATCATTTTCTGAAAATCAGATTCAGGTATTAGACTGGCCAGCACAGTCTCCTGACCTCAATCCCATAGAACAGCTTTTGAATCACCTGAAGAAACAGCTACAAAAATATCCTTCACTACCCCAGGGAGTTTGGGAGTTATGGGAGAGGGTGGAAGTGGAATGGTCAAAGATTGAGCCTCAGGAGTGTCAGAAACTTATAGAAAGTATTTCTAGAAGGCTTGATGCTATATTCAAGGCTAAGGGAGGCCATACAAAGTACTATAATAACAAGATATCTGATTCAAAAAGGATGGTTCCAAAACTGTCCCAATGATTGGCTATCTTTAAATATTCACTATGACACCAATTTCCATCAATATTATGTAATGTTTGGGAATATAAAAGCCAGTATGCTAAGGCATCTCTGAGAATATTTTCACTATTTTAGGAAATTTATTTGATCAGTTATAAAATATTTAATGAGAATTATCAAAACATTGGGACAGTTTTGTCACCCATTGTATGTCTTTCCAACATCCAATTATACTGGTTGTGTTGTTACATGTAATATGAAAGTCACTTACAACATGTTATCTATTTCTTTGTTTATTTTTATTTTTATTTATTTTTATTCTATTATAGTCCATATCTGACCAGTCATATAAACCCATCACCAACTGTCCATACTTCCACTTCTATCCTTCCTATGTATTCCACATGCTATACTTAATTAGAATATAAGTTAGCCTTATTATTTATATTGAATTCTATTTGTTAATAATCTAATATAAATATGATATAACATAAATAATGACAAGTCACCCTAGTGATCCTAGAGCACCTAGCTTAAGCCCAGGCTAGCTAGCAAACACCTGAGATATGTAGCTAGTATGTATACACCAACTTGTGGTAAAAAAAATACCACTAAGTATGTATGTAAATAGCCAAGCTTGGCCTACTATACAAGCTAGCTAGGGTATGCATGTATTTCCCAATTTCCTGATGCAGTTGCCTTTGTTCCTGATTTTGTTCCTGATTTTACTCCTATTGTCCAATTAGTATTATTCCACAGTTCTGTTCCATGGTTCCCCCATTTCAAATTCTATTGTTCATATGTAGGTGTTATATACTTAGCTACATACATGTATAAAAGCCCTCCACCTGAGTGCCAGGCTACACTATTTAACTTAGGTGTGTGATGAAGACATGCATCTTAATATACGAATTATGTGATGAATTGTAAAATTTGAGTAATGGTTCCATGTTGCAACTTAGATGATCCTCTTAATTTATCTTTGGGGCATATATGCCATATAGTTGTTTTACTTCAAGAAGTCCTCCAGTACCTTCCCATGGCCATGGATATCTTTTCCTTCATCCATCACATGTAAACCATCACGATCTCATCAGGAACTCACAGCCACCCAGTGATATACAGTACCTGTTTGTCCCAATATCTGAAGGCCTCCTGTGAACCAAATTGCTGGAATGTGAATACAAGGACTTTTCTTCTGTGCCCTGTGCCACCAGTTTCAACAAATCCATATTGTCCAGCTGTTTATACTATAATTGTGTAGTTCTGACTTTTGAGTTGTCCATCCAATCGACAATGCTAGAAGGACAAAGGCAGTGTCCAGTTTGACACCTGAATATGTACATTTCCAGTTAATGAAAGGTTTCCTTTGATGCCCCTGTAAGTTTATGCAGATTTGGAGTAACTAGGTCACAATGAACCAGAAGTGTTCTTATAACTGTTTGTTCCCACTTTCAAGTGTTTTGTCCAATAATCAATTTCTTTGTAGACAGTTGGACAAGGACAAGGACTTCATGGATCCAAAAATGTAAGGGCAACCCCTACTACCTAGTATTCACACTAGGCTAGCAGGAGGGAATCTGAAGATATATTAGAACTAATATATATGCAAATAACTACCTAACTCACCTAGCAGGAGGGAATCTGAAGAGAAACAGTCTAAGGAATTCCTCCTGCAAGGTGTGACCCATAGGCACCCAGTAGTCTAAAAATGACTCTACCTAATACAGAACAGGGGCCTTTCCCACAATGGAACACTAATGCTGTGAGCTTCTAAGTTAATCACCTACTCCTCAGAGGCATGTATTAACCAGAGTAGTTGATATCCACAAGGAGAGGGAAAGTGAAGAAAGGCATGGAGTTGGACTGTGGACTTGGGACTTCAATAAGATGAGAAAATGGCAGGTTCCCTGACAGAAAATCCATCCATAGTACTAGAGTTGTAGGACTCAAGGCTTGAATGTCAACCATGGTGACAGTAACAACTCTCTAGATTGCAACCATTACACTCCAAGTTTTAGGCTTCATCCTCCTAGCTCTCCTCCTTGTAAGAATATGCGGCAGGTTTCCATGTGGGTGAAGGGGTGACAAAACCCTTAACGAAATACATCCGATGACTAAGCTACTGTACAGTATGAGACCATCAAGCTCAACGGCTTGCAACATATCCTAATAAATCCCAACACGCCCACTTTGCAAGTTGTTGAGAATGCGCCCACTTGACGCAAAATCCATCCGAAAATCCGTCCGAAAATCGAAAATAAAAAATCCACTGCGCCCACCATATGCGATATTCGTCCGAAACTTGAAAATACGCTGCGCCCACTAGACGCAAAAATCGTCTGGTACATTTGGCGTCGAATCATACCTTGGAGCATCCCTTGCTCCTAGTACACATTCCCCCAACCTCCCAGACCACACATCCGCTACGTTAGCGTTGAATTGTACCTCAGGCTCAGAACTCCTAGTACACATCCTCCTAACCTCCCGGAATTCTGATGCCAGACCTCAGAGCCCTGCTCACAACTCGTAGTCCCCACAAATAACAGAATACTTCAGCCTGGCCACTCGTGGGACAACAGGCCTACTTTGCAAAGGTCGGTTCGCAGAACTCGAAGTCGAATGTTGTTGTCTTCATCAAACCCATAGATGTTCTTGGAACAGGTACAACAATCTGTGAGTCCATTCCCAATAAACCATGCTCCATATACCACTGCCACTCCACAGTATCTTTAGTCCCAATACCACACTTTGTAAGTTCACCTCTCATTGCGCCAACAAAAATTTTCGAAATAAGAGCAGCAATGTTGACAATGACGAAGGGGTGTAGCAAATTAGAGGCAACTGGCGGGGCCCATAACCTGTAAGAATATGCGGCAGGTTTCCATGTGGGTGAAGGGGTGACAAAACCCTTAACGAAATACATCCGATGACTAAGCTACTGTACAGTATGAGACCATCAAGCTCAACGGCTTGCAACATATCCTAATAAATCCCAACACTCCTATTCACAATCCAAATAACAAGCAAAAATAGCCGACACCCACTATTCATCAACTTTCTTGTCACATAGGTCATGTATAGCTTTTTCTACATACTAGTGAGTTTCATTTTGACCTAAAATACCAGGTACTCCCAAGCTCCTGTTCCTCATCAAGAAATTGGGAAATCTGTAAATATTCTAGCTAGCTAGTATGTCCTGTAAAAATTTCCAGAAAATTGGGCGCGCTCCATGAAGGCGCGTTCTTCAACAAGGCTTATGAAATTTTCGCGAGAAGCAAAATAGTAATGCTTTCCCCTCTACTTCACCATCACGAGGCTTGCGTGTTATCTGTTAAGGATCGATCGAATCGATCGAGTGGTTGCTGCAATATTACAAAAAAGAGACAGGGAAACCAACTTGTCTGGGTGTTCTGACATGAAACGAGATATGAGAGTGATTTTTCCTGTTCCAGAAGGGCCAGATATAACCAGAGGTCGCAGGAAGTCGCCAGAACGAGGAGACATGGCAATGGGTATCCAATGGATCAAAGCTTACTAGAAGGTGGTGCATTCGGCATCGCGAAAGCTCTGCCGCATTCCCACACTGTAGCGGTGGTCTGGATCCCCCGCAAATGGTGATGATATCTGCGTTGAACCAGACATTATCGCATTAATTGATGAGTATTTCCGGGCCAAACGCCGAATACGTTATACACCTGCTTTTTGAATATACATTATAAGTACTGACCGGCGCACCCTTAGCAGTGCCAAAACAACTTACAGCCACCTGGTGACATATCTGGGTCAACACTAGTCCTCATCAATAACCAAATGTTGCTCTTCAACTTCAGCATCTAATTGTCTCGCTCTTCATTTCCCTTACTTATATTTCAATTCCATTTTCCACACTCATCCAAATATCTCCTGGTAAAAAATTAAGCCTGAAATGGCGAAGGTACCAGTTCTCTAAGTCGATCGTTAAAACTTGCAATATAGAAAGACGCAATTGAACGTGCCTGGATAGACGTTAACTGTATATATCACAATGGATCATACTTAGTACTTTATAGAACATATTACAACGTGTACTCTAGACATGCAATATATCATACGCTACATAGGCCTTAGCTCAAGGTTTGACGTAGAAGACTAGACAATGATCTTCTGTGTATTGTTACGACATATATTATCACTTCAGGCATCTTCCCACTGTCATAAAAAAGTTTTTCTTTTGTTCATCATCGGTGGCGTCATGACAGGTATTACACTGCTGTGACAATGCATATTCTTCTATGAGCGGCCGTTGCACCCATGCGGTCGGTGCAAATATAATACGAACAAGTAGCGCCGAGTTCGGAGTACTTACTTACGATTTGTTCGCACAGTCGATAGGACTGGCCAAGCGCAAAGTCAATCTCCGAGTCCACTGGAGACGGATGTAGACTTTTCTGGTACCAAAGTGGTCTTCTGATTCCTCTGTCATGTCTTGCCGAAGAAGTGACTAGGCTACGATTCTCGGTTGACAGTGTACTTATAATGTATCTCTTTCGAACTTTCTGCCGTAGAGTCGAGTTCTTCAAGGACGACTGAGACTTGGACATACATCTTCGCAAAGCTTTCGGAGATATCACAATTTCCCATAGTACTAAAGTTGACTCGGACTCTGGGACTTGGACATCAACATGATAACGTTACTAACCCTCGAGATAACAACCTTTGCATTCCAAGTTCTAGGTCTCATCCTCCTAGCTCTCCTCCTCTTCACAATCCAAATAACGAGCAAAAATGAACGACATCCTCTTTTTATCAACTTTCTTTTCCTATGGCTCATCTATAGTGCATTTGCTACGTATGAGTGAGTTTCGATTTTGACCTAGAATTCCAAATCCTTCCAATCTGTTGTTTCTGCATCTATTCCGCATCTCGTTTGAGTTTTGGGTTCCGCTAGATTTCAATGCTTACCCTCACGATTGGTTTGGGGTATATATTAACCCAAATCCACAGCCTTCTCGCTATCCTCACAATCCCCCCAGAGCAACAAGGCTTGGGGTATTCAAAATTCGTTGCAACGCAATTTGAGATTTTCGGTATCATGTCAGTCCATCACTTCACTCATTCAACTAGCTACGCCGTAACCTGCGCGGTACGTAACTGCGGACTGCGGTTTGGTAGCCTCCCCAAAAATTGAGCGCTATCGACAATTGAACTGACAATTGCACTTTTTATTGAAGGCCCTTGGTGTCAACGTTAACACTTGTGATCCACGTATGTGGGAGCTTTTCACATTTCCCTTGTCTATTAATCGCCCTCGTCCGAACTAAAGTTGTGGTTCATAACCTGGAATAGCATGAGCAGGGGCCCACAGTTTTTAGATAGACATTGGACTCCCATTGTAAGTGTTCATTCTTTCATACAGTCAGCGTATATCCGGTTTGGCCTCGCTTTGCCGTGCGCTTGTAAACCGCGATAACTTGAACACCAAGTCACAAGTCTGATGTGATTGCTAACCGTCTAAAGCTTCTAGCAATGCCGTATCTAGCAGGCTTTATCCCCCTCGTGAGGACAACTTCGTAATTTGCTATCCATATCAAAATTTGAAGTGGCTGCTCTTTTTCTGTCCAGTTGAAACTATGGTCATTAATTAGTGATTTTGCGCTAGCGTGCATAGCGGGGGTCCTAATGACCCTGACTACATTGATGGATGGTACGTACCCACAGATACACTCTTTGCTGTTAATTCAAGGCACTTACTGAATAGATCATGTATTGTTCTGAAGTTATCCTCCTGATTATGTTTCTCTGTCACCATCGTGTAGTCCGGCAATTAATAGGAAATGGTCTAGTCTTGGGTTTTCTAATAAAGCTACTGGTGTTTTCGCTGTTCCGCACGGCATTCTTCGGGTGAGTCCGCCTGATTTTATTTACTTATTTTCCAAAATCACATTAATGTTCATTTGCCCCATGTCCACTTCTCGTGGTTTTCTAACTTCAAGCGTGGGGCTCGCAAGCGGTATAGTATTGAGCCACGTCACACACGGACATCTGAATGAGTTCCCATCGCTTGTAAATCTCGTGTATGGGATGATTATCTCTCAAAGTTTGTGTAAGTCGCATTGGTTCATTATTAATATTTGGAACCTTTCATACCTCCGGCTCCCTTCAATGACACCCATACTCATTTCATGCCTGATAATATTTACATAGACCCCTTCCTCGTATTCCTCTTATTCGGGCTGCATCGCGTGAGTACCTGCCGATTAGATTGAAATATACGACCCTCGCCACCATTCACTTTCACAATCCTTCTTCAGGATATACTCCGACTTTGGTTCCCCTGCATTTTCTCGTTGGCACGTCGACAAATGACAGATTCAGAATCTATGGACGCTGTCAGTCAGACGTTTACAGAACATGGCCACGTATGTTACGATATTAGACCAGTGGATCCGTCAGGCCTAGTAGAATCATCGCACCATATCACTATTGAAGAAACTAATGGGTGTGGTACTGAAGATGCGAAGTCAAACTTTATAGAGCTACGATGATGTGGGCGTAGTGGATCAAAAAAAAATTTCGCTTCATCGAAGGCAATGTTGGTAAATAGTCATATCACGAGCCATGTAAATTGTACTACATCATGTATTCGGAATCAAATGTAATACTATGGTTGTCATTGCTTTTTCAAGTCGATTACTCAGTAATAGGTTTTGAAATTGTTTATAAGCAATGTCTGGATCTCCTGAATTATTGAATGAGCCGGAAACAACCGTTTCTGCTATTTTCATACTTGATGTCATATTTCCAAAACTTGATTTAAACGTAACATTTTTAATGATCTAATGTTTCATGCATACCTCTCCAACTTCAATGCATATATGGATGTATATATACGTTTTTTTACTAAGAGATAATACCTAATGTCAGGCCACTTTTAGACATACCAACATGGTCCGATTTTGGCAAGGTGATGTGAACAAAAAGTACCCACAGCCTCTTTAGATTAATTATCTGTAGTCTGAATAACCATTGTTGGCCTGGCTAACCGGATTTTGACTCTTCACGTTAGTCAGACATTCATAGAACCAGCTGCTTCAAAACTCAATTTTACCTGTGAGCGGAACACACCAATCAAAGGCGCCGACTACTCGAGACTTGGAGTTCTATTCCTAGCTACTCGATAAATAATAAGGCCCTAGAACAGCGCGAGTCACTTCGAAGGATGTGCCTGATGACTAACGCACTGCTACGCTACAAATAATGGCTAGCATGCTGCAATATCTGGCAATTCTACCTAGCGCACTGCGAGATCAAGCGATTCTTGTTGGAGTTCCCTCAAAATAGCTAACTTAGCTCTACTTTGCGTGTTATCATAATGACCAGTAAATATTCTTGCTACAAGCGCTAGAATTAGGAGCTAGAGCAGGTACGTGATTCCCGATTTCCTGATGATTTCGTGCCTCATCAAAGCTCGTCCCATTATATACCAGTTGCCTTTGTTCCTCCCATTGTCCAATTAGTATTATTCCACAGTTCCGTTCCACGGTTCCCCCCTTTCTAATTCTACTGTTCATATGTGTTTATATAGCTAGCTATACAGATGTATAAAAGTCCTCCACCTGATTGCCAAGCTCAATGCTAGTTAACTCAGGTGTGTGATGGAGACACGCATCTTAATATACAAATTATGTGATGATCTGTAGAATTTGAGTAATGGTTCCATGTTGCAGATTAGACAATCATCTATATTTATCTTTGGAGCATATATGCCACATGGTTGTTTTACTTTGAGGAGTCCTCCAATACCTTCCCACAGCCATAGATATATTTTCCTTCATCATGTGTAAACCATAACGATCTCGCCAGGAACTCACAGCCACCTAGTGATATACCTGTATGTCCCAAGATCTGAAGGCCTCCTGTGAACCGAATTGCTATAATGTGAATGCAAGGACTTTTCTTCTGTGCCCTGCGCCGCCGGTTTCAACAAACCCATATTGTCCACCTGTTTATACTATAATTATGTAGTTCTGACTTTCGAGTCGTCCATCCGATTGACAGCGCTGGAAGGGCAAAGGCAGTGCCCGGTTCGACACTCGAATACATTTCCAGTTAATGAAAGTTTTCCTTTGATGCCCCTGTAAGTTTACGCGGATTCGGAGTAACTAGGTCACAAGGAGCCAGAAGTGTTCTCATCACTGTTTGTTCCAACTTTTAAGTGCTCTGTCCCATAATCAATTTCTTCGTAGACGGAAGGACTTCGTGGGCGCGAAAATCCATCCGTAGTACTAGAGTTGTACGGCTCAAGGCTCGGACATCAACTATGGCGACAGTAGCAACTCTCCAGATTGCAACCATTACACTTCAAGTTTTAGGCTTCATTCTCCTGGCTCTCCTCCTATTCACGATCCAAATAGCAACCGAAAATGGCCGACACCCACTATTCATCAACTTTCTTGTCACATGGGTCATGTATAGTGCCTTTTCTACATACTAGTAAGTTTCGCTTCGACCTAAAATTCCAAGTACTCCCAAGCTCCCGTTTCCCGTTTCAACATCTGAAATTTTTCACCTCGTGATCGATTTGCCGGGACATTAACTTAAGTCCATAGTCTTCTCGGTGTCTTCACGATCCCCCAGCTAGAACAACAAGCGTCAGGGTATACAACGATGATTGGAACGCAATATGATATTTTCGGGCTTATGTCAGTCTATCCCTCCACTCAGTCAACCAGCCAAGCTGCGACCTTAGGCTATCGCCTGTAGTCAAAAGCCCGCCAGGAAAGCTGAGTATAGTGGACAAACTGAACTGACAACTGTACTCTTGAAGGCCATTAGTATCAACTTTAAATCTTGTAATCCACGTACGTAGAATTCTTACTCATTTCCTTCTTCAATTCTCTCTATTAACTCCCAAATTAAAGGTGTGGTTCATGACCTGGAATAGTCTGAGCCGCAGTCCAAAATTTTTGGATAGATATTGGACTCCCATTGTAAGTCCTATGCTTTTTACAACAATCAGGACACCACCCCGTCGGATTCACTTCACCTTGCGATTGCGAACGGCGATAAGTCGACCTGAAATCAAATCAAGTTCAAACCCCTATTTGACTATTGACTATCTAAAGCTTTTAGCAACACCGTATTTAGCTGGCCTTATCCCCCTGGTGAGCACAACTTCTCACTGATAACCTGTCATTGGTGTCAAATTTACTGAGACCGCGTTGTTCCGATCCAGTTGAAGCTATGGTCATTAATTGGTGATACTGCTCTGACATACATAGCGTTGGGTACAATGATGCTTACTACCTTGATGGATGGTACGCAACTTGGTTCACGTCAACACATGAGGCGTTTTTACTGCGATGTCGGTGTCCTAATTGTTACCATATTTATTCTGCAGTCCTCCTCCTGATTATACTTTTCTCCAATCATCGTCTCGTCCGTCATGCAGTAAGCTTGCTTATAAAGTTACTGGTATTTTCGTTGTTTCGGACGGTATTTTGCGCGTGAGCTGGCTCGATCTCATCTATTTATTCTTGAAAGCTATGCTAACATCCACTACCATACTTCCCCGATGTCTCCTCCCTCCGGCCTAATCAATTTCAAGCATATCTGCTGTAGGCGACGTAACAACCATTCGAATCAGGCACGGACATTTCGATCAGCTCCCATTGCTTGTGAATCTCGCAAAGACGTTGTATATCTCACAAAGTTTGTGTAAGTTGCACTGGCTCCTTTTTAGCCTTTTCCTACCCCCGCTTGCCCTCAACGAAGCCATATTTATACCACGCATTCTTTACATAGACCCTCTAATCGTATTCGTTTTATTTGGACTACATCGTGTGAGCATTTGGGCTTTTGACCGATCGTAACGCATGTCACTACCCTTCACTTACCTTCATAATTATTTCTTCCAGGATATACTGCGATTCTGGTTCCCTTGCATTTCGCCACTGGCACTTCGACGAGCCACAGACTCAGAATCGATTGATAGTGTAACTGGGATATTTACAAGCAATGGTCAGATAGTTTACGATATTGGACCCCTAGAGCCAGTAGAGTCATTACATGAAATTGTTACTGAGCGCCGGACAGCTAGGGGTGGTGCTGCGGATGGAAAGACGGAGGTCATAGAAATTGGGTAGTGATTTATCTTTAAAATTCTGGGTTGATCTTAGGTGGAGTCGGATATTGTCATATTATCAAGGCCGGCAGCGGTAGGAATTGTAAATCATGTATTCGAGATTAAATATGGAAACAAAGATGTGATATGCATGTTGTCAAAGTTGATGTAAGCCTGGTGGCTTACGACATACCGATTGCATTATCACAGACGCGCGTAGTATCATTTTTAGTTAATCGTTTTACTTACCGTCATCATCGTGTATCGTACTCGCCGTTCTCGAGGAATACAGTTTGGTCCTATCAACGTCTGGACCGATGCCAATGTAAGGCTGCATTAGACAGCAGCCTTTCAGTTGATTACTTATAAGGACTGTCTGGACCATCATTGTAAGTCTGGTGGCACAGTCTTACTACGGACACCACTCCATTTTCATAATAACAGCACTTCCGCACTTCGCGTTTCGAATATCTCGATCATTCAGTGATAGAGATTACCTCAGACCACCGTCACTTTGGACCGCTCCTGAAGATACGAGATAGCTGCTTACAAAATCGCACAAAGGGAGGAGAACAATTTTTCTTTACACAACCCTCTTGCTTGTAGACTACAGATAGAACAGAAGATGACTGTCCTGTCCTGTCTGCTACCTTTCAATCATGTTGATGAGTCAGTCCTGCTGTAAAATGTTTATCCCGCTATTCTATAAAGCCTAACCCTAGCTGCTGTCATGGGTCCAACCCTTCCCACATACCAGCTTGGATGTACGGGATATATTTGTGGAGCGTTTACAGACCTGGGACAAGTCTCCCAAGTTCCGCTGTTAATCAACTGGCTCATGTCAGGGAAGGCTGAAAATATTGTTTATTGCATAAATAGACATATAACATAAGATATATGGAGTTCACCTCACTTTTTTACCACTACGTAGTATCAGGTTATGTTTTCAACACGCATCAATCTTAATAAATATATCTTATCCCCAGGCGTCACATTTTCAGCTATTCCGGAACCTCCTTAATACCTCATTGACAACGCTGTCGTGGTTCCGCAAACAACTTGAGGCCAACCAGCGTAAAAGCAAAGAGTCTCAAATTCCGCCTAATTCTCATTGAATCCTCGTATCCGTATTTTGGCCAAGACCAAGACCAAGCCGCAGATTCTGGTTTTTGCTCTTTTGTGTAGATTTTAAAGTCTGTTAGGGATATGCCCTACGGTCATCAAATTACATATTCGGGTGCACAAGTCTAATGTATCACTTCACTACCTCTTTCTGTTGCTGAGTTCATGTCACGTATGTGAATTATAGCATTAACTAGCGCATATGATTATTTTTCTTGTGTTCAGCTGGACCTCCTCTAACGTGTCAATGGTATGCGTTTTGACTTTCGTTGAGTGGTAAGGTGTGTTGAAGTAACGGCGTTACGTAAGCCATATTTGGTAAGCTGGAACATAGTACATATTGGGGAACTGTATAGTTCCCACTTACGCGAGGATACTATATATAGTTATACCTCCAAACGCGTAACCTCTTAGTGGAGTATCACTCACTAAGAGGTATGTAAAGGATTATTCTATTAGTCACTAGTCATGATACTTACTCTACCTATAGTTATTATTAGGTAGATACTTATATATCCTAAGTGGAGTTATCACTCACTAAGAGTTATTATTAGAACTGCGCAAATAATCTCAACAAGGTGTGATATGATTGGGGGGATAATGGTCTGAAGGTATGCTGTGATCATGTGGTAGAACAAACAAAGGAGTGGAACAAAGGGACAATGAGTAAGACTGGGGCGCCAGGCTTACAACAAGCATAGATAGATTCACGTTACTGCGGGATACCGCCAAGCGCATCCCTTTTTCATCTGTCTACAGCTATAATTGTGTAAGTACGTGTCACCAATTGTACAAACATGCAAACGCACATGCAAGAGGACATTCTTTTTATTTCTCATGGTATCTAAAATGGACAGAGGGGTGAGCTATTATAGGTTTCGGTGTAAGTAGTGGCTTTGTGATAGTAAGTTTCAAGATCCTTCCACTGATGTTGGAGTTATGGGGGGTGGATTGGAAACGGTGGCGAGAACACGGTGATTATGCAAAGTTATAATTTTTCATGATGTATGTATATGCACTTCACTCTTCTTTTATTTTATTCATCTTTGTGTTTGTGCGATCGGCACGGGTCATAAGGTTCTCGTTATCTCAAATTTTACAACGTGGGCGAGCACAAGCAATAGTATTCACACTGTCGAGCTCGACCCTCTAAGCTACTCGAACATTAAATAAATGGCTGGCTTCAAAACGCACTTTGAGAGGAACACATTAATCCACATCAGGCGCCGATTATTAGAAGCAATCGAAGTCCGACAAAGATTAGAGAAGATCCAATTTCCAATGAACTTTGATGCCCTATGCTACGCTACCATTGGTCAACGTCTCATGTCGCCTATTTTTACGCGACACCTTCATACAGGACTCAGTCGATTGTTACGACTCGGCATCCCGGCCACAGATCTGATCACATCAATATTCGCTACGTCGTACTGGTGTCATATCGCCTCATTGAGCCCCCAGCTACTTTTATTTATTATAAATAAATTGATAAACTCCCAGACAAATGATATTAAAAGCAGTGTAGTCTAGCTGGAACACAAGCATTATGAAAATTAGAAGGAAAACCTCCTGGCAATGTCGAAAACTGCCATCAATATGAAAATTAGCCCTCAAGCATTAAAAGTATGTATCTAATTAATATAGCAAAGAAATGATTTGCGAGAGAATGAGGAATTATTTGCTAAATTCCCGTTGGCGCTGAGTGGATCCCATCAGGGTATGCTGCTTCGCAATCATCGCAATACAAGTACCTGCACGAATCCACTGTTGGAATAAAATCTCGAAGCTCGCAACAATCAGAAACAAGGACGAATGTGATTTCCGTTTGTCCCTCTGTGTCTCGTAGGAGGCAAATGGATAGCGTAAATACAAAAATCTATACTAGTTATATACGCCTTGAGAACAATAGACGTATGGCAACAAAAGATTACGCTGAACAATGGGGTGGCAAATTGCCGGTGTGGCACCTTATGCATGCTCGCACAGCCCTATATTCTAACATCCACAACTCGCCATTTCCTTTCCTCGTGTAGGGCCCGAAATTTTAACACAAAATTCACAAACATATCCTATAGCCCCCCTTTACCCAGTGTTAAATGGTCCAGCCACCACACGCTTAATCGACCCCCTCAACTTGTCACCATCAGCACCGGTCGACCACCTCAACTCGCTGCCATCAACACCGGGAATCCTGCAAGTTACTATCCATCCTATTTACACTAATGTCACAGAGTCATATCCTAATGAATTTTATTCTTACATATCTCCTTTTTGGTCCAGATAATAAGACTTTTTTTATAAAAACTTAATTAAATACCAGCAACAGAAATTTGTCTCATTATGGCAGGAGAATAATTTCTTTATTAGAAATTGATGATTACACATTTGAAAAGTCTGAGTGCGTGTCTGGGGGACGGTACGGCGCATAAGAGCAAGTAAGCTTAAGTTGACGCTAATGGGATGAGATCTGGGGCCGGGATGCCGAGTCGTAACAATCGACTGTGAACTCACCTTCATAACGCTTATTTTTACTCAACCACCATGGTCAACGTCTCAACCAAAACGGGCTGCGTGGTCGTTCTTGCTACATCCATGTAAGGAACAGTCCATACCCTATAAAAGGGAGCGGCCTGTTCGTCACTTTCAGCCCAACTCTCCCCAACTCCTTCGACCTTTCGCATTATGGTATCGTAAGAATACCTCTCTTTACCTCATTGTATACCGCTCATAAATCCATCCGTGTTTTGAAGTTGCAGGTCAAACCCCTATCAACCTTCAAGCAGTGTTCACTGTGTCACCATCCGTCGCCTTTGCGACAGTGAGAGCAGTGACAGGCATGAGGGTAGGCCCAAACATGAAGTGTATGAGAAATATTTTGGACTGCGATAACAAAAAACGAACTTAAATATTAAACAGAATCATTTCCAACCTCCCATCCGGCGACCATCCCACTGACCCAAAAGTCTCTCCGCCAAAACCTACGAAACCACAAAAGCCTGTCAAGAAGTAGTTGACTACATCTTGCATCTGAATAACAAGTGGTTTCGTTTGGCATTTTGAAAGTGAAACACCAATTTATCTTTGTTCTTTTAAGTAGATGGATACTAGACACTTCATTCGTTACATTCGTTTGCCGAAGTTATGCAGTTCGGTTTTGACCATTTCATTACAAACAATATCACACAGGTTCATCCATAAAACTGACGGCGGAAAACCATCTATTTTGCTTTCTACTGAAACAGGAGCATATGGCAATAGAAAGACAGGCAGAAACAGAAACATATCGTATGCATGTGAAAAAATGGAATCAATGCCATAGCTCCTCATCCTCATGTCGCAGTACCATATGGGTAGTGGCGGGGATCATGCTTGTGTTTATGTTTATGCGGCGACGACCCTATGTAGTTGTGTCAGTAAGGATGTGACACGGAGGAATAACGTAGGATGGTAGAATCACAAGAGATTGCGATTATACGTACTTTGCGACAGCCTTGTGAGAAGCCTTGACGGCAACAACTTTTTGCTTCTTTTCAGCAGCGCGTTTAGCAACGGGGGTTCTAGAAGAAGTTGAATTTAAGATCAAGTGCGGTAGCATAGACGTACTCGTATTCAGCCTTCTGCTCCTTTTGACGGTCCACCCGCCTGCGGTTAAGGCTGCGGAGATAACGACGGCGTTGGAGACGGATGGAGGTAACGAGACGTTGGATTTTGGGGCTATCAAGTGACGGGTTAAGCTTAACACAAACGAAAACGACTCGACGCAGTAGACTCACGCCTTGGTATATGGCTTCGCATCCGGCTTCTTGGAACTCTTTACCTCCCTCCTAATAACGTACTTCCTCACATCCTCCTTCGACAGATTGAAAAACCGCCTGATCTTCGTCAGTGGGCGTTCACAAGCCATGGTAGGGCCGCCAGGCCAGGGGCCCTCGTATGACACTTTCGGTAAGCGAACAGCTGGAGTGGTGCAACGGATGCGAAATAGAACTTCCAAGCTAGTGGCTGATTTTTTGGTTGATCCGAGAGCAGTGTTTGTAAACATTCATATTAAAGGTCGATGTAGTTTGCGGGTGATGTTTTGAAGTAAATATAGGTGTTATATGCGTGATCACTTAGTTTCTTTGAGCGATTGCTTATGAGGAACTCATGATTGAATCGGCGACAGGCCCGGTCCTGCTATTTTTCCCGCTGCTTTTTAACATATCCCCCAAACCTCACCCTCACTGTTTTCATGGATCAAATGTTTCCCACATACCAGTTCAACTTTGAAGTCACAAGATATATCTACATATGTATTTATATGCAATATCAAGTTATCTTTCTCATCTACCTCCTACGCTGTCGGATCAGCAACAGCTAAGAATGTGAAACTCCACTACGACCCACGAATAAAATAAAATAAAATCAGTATTATTTACTAAAGGTACGGGAAGGGCAATGCGACTCACAAATTGTATCGCATCCGACTCCGTTCCTTGTGGACTCAACACAGCCAAATCCCCAACACTGAATTGATTTGTGGTCCTATCGAAGTCGTACGACCATACTTCTGAGAATATTTCTACTCCGCGTTATCATTAATCCAGATATACTAGTACTATAAGATTTCAACACCCACGAGTTTCAGCTCCTTTAATTGAGGTCCAAAGTCTTGTTTGTGCAGCTTTGAGTGAGGAAACGAGAGATTTATCAGAGCACCATGAAGGTGTTGGGGAAGGTGGAAGCTCGATGTCAATGCTTATCGTTGAGTTACCACAAAACTAGTTAATGATATTAATCATAGGGTGTTAATTCTGTAGGACGTGAGAGAGCACCTTTAATTGACGGGCGATACCTGCTGCCATCAATGCTTGTTGGAACGACCAAACTACGGTTCCGTGGCTGAGAGAGGGGAGGAGAGAAGAAATTTATGTAAGCGTTAAATCACAGGGAGCGTGTGTGTTAAATGATACGTACTAGGATTCGCGGCTTAAGACGCTGATCTGGGTGCGATTGCTTGATAATGCAGGGTTTGCAGTTACCATGCCAATGTTCGTTAATAGACCTTATAAAATTGAATTAGTATTGGTCACAAGCAAAAAATGGCACATGACACTGACCCTTTGGGTATGGTTGAAGAAGCTCCACAACGCGTTGTAGGAGAGCGCTTGGCACATTTGACGCAAATAGTAAGCTAAACCCAAGGTCGCTGTGCATCACCTAGGCATACCAGGCGAATCTATAAATGACAAAATAGAATATTAAAAGGGGATACACACATCAACTTTTGTCCCGTCATCATGCAATGACAGGGCATAAAACGTAACATCTTGTGTAGCACCATGACCACTCGCATTCTGCGAATCGAGCAAGGTGTCGGTCAAGTTCGCACGCACAACGAAATCTTTCCAGCGGGATTGTGCGATAGCCCCTTTTACCTTTACACTAAAAAATCCAGCAGCGTGCTGTTCCCACATTTCAGCATATTGCTGTGCTTTCTTCCCCGCGTTGGGCTGCCCTTTCAAAACTAAAATGCCTGCCTCAGTCAACCTCGCAATGGCGCGCAGAGTCGCAGGTACCAAAGCTACATTGACATCGAAAGGGATTTTACCATAACCTATTCCTTCATTTGAGTCTCTCCAGTTACCGACGGGTTGTCCTGGACGGAGGTGAAGAAGATTCGTGACAGATGGTTTGAGTGCGAAGGGCTCGGCTCGCTCGAGGTTGTATAGTGCATTACGGGCGAGTAAGTCGTGGAATGATATGTTAATATTGGGATTGTTAAGTGTTGATACCTGCGAGAGAAACGCGGTACGATTATGGCCTTGGGGAATATCAAGGAAATAATGTGCGACGGTAGGTAGAACGTATAGGTCTGTGTCTATCATCCTTTATGATCAGGCAAGTTAATAACTTTGTGAGCGGAATGACAAGACACATTCTCACTTATAATCATAGAATGGAGCATCGCCTAATTCTGGCATCCCGTTTCCAATGTTAATAAAAGATGCATAGTCTCCGATGGTTTCTTCATGACACGCAGCCCCTGTAGAGTTGAGACGTTCCAAAACAGCGCCCAAAACAGATTCTGATGCTTCAGGTGTGAATATCGGCATGAGAAGGCGCAGTGCTATTAATGTATCCTGGAAAATAATTAAAAATTGTAAGTAATAATTAGGATGTAACGACTACGAGACCATACCCTTCCAAAGTAAGTCAGAAAACGCCAACCTCCAGCAAGGCTTTTTGATTGATAGGCCAAAAAACTGATCTATGATTTTAGAAATTATTTAACTGAAATGCATAAAGTATGACAATGCCCCCTACTTGCTCTGCACTAACAACGCTTCCATTCGCGAGCCCTTGTAGAGCTTTAGCTCCGGCCGCATTACTCGCTTGCGCATCTTCGAGAAAGAGACTGGATGTTCCCGTTCCTGGGAACACAGTTTCATTGCAAACCACATTCCAGGAAACTATCCCCAACTTAGAGGGATCTGGGAGCTGGAATATGACCGTAGGAGGAGTGAAAGTGCCATTATTAGATGGCGTAATGTTGAAGATCATATTTCTCTGAGCAGTTAGGATAAAATCCATAGAATGTGATGAGTTGATCCATCCTCGGTGAAGATGGATTGAACTGCTGTTAAATGATGTCACAGTGTAGTTGAATATCTATATAATAGTCAGCTACGACGTCAAATGAATTGACTGAATACAACCTCATGCATGGTCCCATTTCCCTCAACGCTGTGAGAGTCAAAAATCATAGGATACGACTAAAAAGAAATAATTGGCTCACTAATCACGCATTGCCCGAACGGCACCTATTATTGTGACTCCAAGGATTGCATCAGACGAGAAGGACAGACCCCCTTGTACACCAACATTATCAAAATCCCCAACAGCATCCTCCAGAGTTCCGTTGAGTAGTTGCACCGATAACGTTTTATCACCCTCCACAGGAAGAAAATAAGACAGTGCTCCACTGTTTCCAGCAGGCATTCCCACAACAAACCGTTGAGGCCGGTCCGTCACATTGGGACTCGTCAAAAGCACTTGCGCAGCCGTAATATTTGAACGCCAAAGATAGTTGTCATAACCGCCGCTGGTTAGGTGAAGGTTGAGATTTGCGTCAGAAACCTGCGCAAGGACAAGCAGGGGAAGCAGTAAAAGCACGCAGAAATACACCAACATACTTCGCAAGATGAGATTGAAACCGGGAAGTGAGAATACTCTAAATATGACTATTTGTAACCATTCATGCCTTGGGTGGTCATGTCGCCGTACTTCCCGAAACCAAGTGACGTCGGTTTAGACGCGCAACTTATCCGACATCAATAATAACGATGCATGCGACTACAAAGCTCACAATAGCCGGCTGGAGTGGAGTAAATCTGTCCACATGACAGATATTGACCTTTGAGGTGGGGTGGATTTATGCCGGCTCTCTGAAACGGCTCGAGACAACCGTCCGGGTACAATATTATAGGGAGAGTAAAATGACTTGCGTTCCTCTGTGATGCTTGTGAGATGTCATGACTATTATCCAGTGACGTTATGCGTACCAATATCTAAGAATCATCTGGTCATCACCTTCAACCTTCAACTGCTCTGATAGTTATTTACCAAAGCAAAGATGAGTTGGTCCCATCTGAGGATACTTTGACGATAAAAGCAGCAGGTGTGGAAATTAGCAGTCATCAGTCATTGGAGCCAGTCGACGTTTGTGTGAAGTTCTATCTTCTTTATCTCACTAACATCATGTTGCGGTCTAAAGCGGAAGCCGGCTGCCACCACAGGTGACAGAACGGCATCCATGGCAGCAGGCGCGGGCCGCTACATGAGACTAGCTACAGTTCAAAGAAATTAAAAAGCTGTAGCAAATGTGAAAGGGGAATGGTGGGTGGGAAATAAAAAGAACTGTCGCAGATGCTGCAAGCATCCTGTGAGATGGAGAGAGATGGAGACAAAGAAAGAAAAGTGCTAGTGAACAATAAAGGGATGGTCACACAAAAGTAACATTGAGACCTATGCTCACTAACACCGAGAAAAGCCTTAGCTCCAAAATTTTTAGGATCCTCAAAGGCTTATTTTATATAAACTCCACCAATCACTCATCAGACCCTTAACCGAGGGAAAGTCAGTTAAGGATCCAACATGTAATTGGCAGGTTTAGAATCCAACAAATGTTTGGATCCTTAAAGATCCATAATTGAGTTAAAATTGGTTAAGGATCTAATGTGTGATTGCAGGGTTTGGGGTTCAATATCCTCAAAAGATCCCTTGCCAATTTTCAAATACCAGAGCACCTTAACAGTTCATGCAAGGGGACAACACATATGTTGAAGCCAAACTCCATTTGTTTTATAGAGTTAGACTTCCTGACTAGTACAATTCCCATCATCAGCCCCCCAACATAAATCCCCTTTGCCCCCTTTGACCTTAGATCTTAACACCTTTATACAATGGAATAACAATTTACAGAATCCCCATTAATGACACTTTCCAACCATGTCACAACTGTGTGAACTCTGGTGAGTCTGAAACAGCTCATCATGAATAACTGACCATATGATGGCTACTACTTGCTTATCCAACTGTACAGAAGTGTTAAGAAATATAGAGACAGTAGCATCATCATCATCTGTGATCCAGAATGCACCAGCACCTTATGTAGAATGACCATGGCAATTGCATCCTTCCATTTGGAATAATTGTCTTCTTTGAGGAGAGGGACTTTGGCTATAATAAGAGTGAGGAAGTTGGGAATAAACATGGTTATGCTGGTGGGGTGACACTGCAGGTGATGGTGAATTCATAGGGCTAACAAGATGAAAATTGATGGTAAATTTGGTGTGATTCAGTTAAAGCCAGGGCTCATACCTCCTAGACTGAAAAATGAAGGTGGATGTGATGCACTAAAAGTGCAGGGAGCTCAGACAGGCACATACACATACAGGTAAGACAAAGATTCACTGGAGTTTGACTATGGACCCCCAGTGGTACACAACTGTTAGAAAAGTAACCCAATAATAAACTCAGTCTCGTATATGTGTATAATGGACTAGGATTAAGTACCTAATAATAAACTACAACATGTGAATATTAATAAAAATGTAGGAGAAGAACGACTCACCTCAGTCTTGTATATGTGTATAACGGACTGAGGTGTAAGGTTGTTAGAGTTACATTATATATACTAAAGATAACAATGGGGAAATACAAACAAAGGAAATATGGAACAAAAGGAAGTCTGAGACATAGGGAACAAAAGGTTGTATCTCAGTTCTTTTGTTGCCAAGCGGTTCCTTTGTTATTTCGACCCTGTATGTGTTTTGTCCGTCCAAATATAGCTGTAAAGTTTGACGGTGTTATCCAACAACAACATGTATCTAATGTGCCAAGTCATAAAATTCAACATATGTCAACCCTGTTTCTATGATAATTGGAACCCTTGGTTATTATCCCCTTTGTTTCCAGTCTTGTAGACCCTCTGACTACTCATTTATATTAAATCAATCCCTCTGACTCTTTCAACCTTATCCCATTCAAAACCCTTTGTTCATACATAATACATATGTCTTGTCTTTGTTCTCATTTAGACCACCCTTTGTCTGCTCTACTTGTAGAACAATGCTGACTCTCAATAAATATAAATGCCATGATGTACCATAACTACAAACTAGTTTGAATATTCACTTTGATTTTGGTCTAACTCCCATCTTGATTCAATACCTCACACCCCTCAACTCTTGAACCTGTCCTCAGGTCTGAAAATACACTAAGTCTTTGTCTGCCTGAAATCAAGACACTTACAGTTTTGCAAGGGCACAGCACATAAGTATTAAGAACTATGCTAAAAGGGGAAGAGAAGACAGGAATGGGGGGCTGAAAGGTCAGTACATAACAGGTAACTCCAGTTACTAAGACAAGTGGAGCTTGGCTTCAATGTATGTGTTATGCCTTCACATGAAACTGTGAGGTGCTCTGGTATTTCAAAACAAGCAAGAAGTGTGTAGTAGAATGGATGATTACACTTAGATGTAAACCAATCCAGAGGCTAAGGGTCAGAAGGGTAACAGGCATTGGTCTGGCTGGATGTTACAACCAGAATTCCCACTGGACTCTGGGCACTAACTCATATGCACCCACACCCTACACACACCAATTATCAGTTTACTGGAATTCCCACTGGACTCCATACATCAGACCTGTCCACACTCGACCTTCATTACTTCATGTCAGTCACTGGAATACCCACTGGACTCCATCCCTGTCTATCTCCAACCCTGTCCCACGCATCAGTCACTGGACCCTGCTCGGAAAACCAGTCAGCCCTCTAACTGAGCCCTATTCCCGTTATAGTCAAATGACCTGTCATGATTCGGACTCCACTCCTGCCCCATTCCCATTATGGTTTCATGACCTGTCACAATTCGGACTCCACTCCATTCCATCCCATTCCTAACACCAAGTTTGGTGGTTATTTATCTCATTTTATGTTTGTTAGTTTAGTTTTCATTATTACTGGATTTGGTATGTTATTCATTCCACAGTCTACATATATAGTTTGGCAGATGTTGTACATACAATCCAGTCAGAAAATCAGCTTAGATTCTCCCCAGTAATCTTAGTATATTTTCCACTCTAAATTCCTCTTTGAAACACACCGCTCTTACCATGGGCTCCGACCCATCTATCACTTGACCTCCAACTTATCTATCTCAACTCCCTGACCTCTCAACCCATGAACCCCACCTGGACTCCCCAGGATTCCCATCCACCTGTTTGAAATTGGACAAGATGATCTCATGAGGTTGCAGCCTATAAGCTGAAGCCAAGTCCTACCAGCTTTCCCATGGGTTTCTCCAGAAACCCTCCATGTACACACCTTAACACACTGGAGATCAGTTCAAGTATTCTTACCATTAAGACTTTTCCTGCATTGAAATTTATAAACCTGGGCACAGTCAAACATCACTATTCCACAGAATGTAGAAAAATTATCAGATTGGCAATAACTTGATGTAGGCAACTACATAGCTGGAGCAGTTTAGTCATGTATGGATCCTTAGTTGGCACATTTATTATCTTTTGCTATTTCTTATGTCAATACACTATGTAATGAAGTTAAATATAATATATAATTTGTCTTGATCTGTACTTTGGGAGGAGGATATTGGGAACTTGCCCAGACCACAGTAGATATTAGAATATAATTTGGCTTGTATCTATGAGTGAACTACTGGGGATTATATATATCTATTAAAAATAGTATGAGTTGGCTTATTGTAATACACAATCTACAAGTGGGTAATAAACTTGTAATAATAGTACTTGTTTGTCAATCAATGTGTCAGTTAGTGAATCACCTTCTGACATGATAGGTAGGATGTGTTACGACCGTGTCGCAGCTGTTCAGCCCCAAGGTTATCGCCACCTATCGACAATTCAAGTTATCACTCAAGTCACCACATCGGAAACCATCGCCCCCGATGCTGATGTATGCTTTCGCGGTGATCAAACTCTGTTTACACCCACGTCAAAATATACTCGTACTATCTGGTTAAACTTTTGATACATCCCTTTTATTATCATGATCTGTTCTATCCTATGTTTCACATATCTCTATCTATATTTGTAGTCCTCAAACTATTTCCTTTTTCTGTAATTCCGCTCTCAGTTATCTCTTCGGCCTCCAAACTAATCATAAACTTCCCGTTCCTAGTCAAGCTTATTGTTAATACCATTTTCTGCCCTTCTCCCCATTAGTATTTTCTAGATGCCTGTTACTTGTATATGAACCCGCTGTAGTTGTAGTTACTAGGCAATCAGAATATCAACTCAGAATACCCCCATACGTCTGTAGCAGTCTCGTACTAAGGATCCCCCCATCCGCCTTCACGTGCGCTCTCCCACTCCTGGCCCCGACCCCTTGGCCCAACACTCGACTTATCCTTCAGTCCCGATCGGTATCTCGCCAAAAGGAACTCTTTAGGATTAGTCTTCGCCCGTCTGAAATTTAAGGACACACTATGGATATTTGCGAGGGCACAGCACATAAGCTGAAGCCAAGTCCTTCCGATCAGTCCCTGTCGGCCACCGACATTAGTCAGTTTTCAGTTCTTAACAGGATGCTAGTTTAGGTGTACACTGGTTCTGGCATGCATTAACCTCAGAATGCATGGTCCACAATTATGTTAGGGTACATACACGGTGGGTCTCTGGAGAAACCCGCGGAATGTCCAGTAGGACTTGGCTTCAGTTTATAGGCTGCACCCTCACTAGATCATGTTGTCTAATTTCAGACAGGTGGACAGGAATCCTGGGAAGTCCAGGCAGGGGTCATGGGTTGAGTGGTCATAGGTCGGAGGTCATGGGTTGTGAGTCGAGATAGGTAAGAGAGATAGATGCACCGGAGCCCGTGGGCTCCAACTAGTGTGAGTGGTGTAATTCAAGTAGGAGTTTAGAGTGGAAAATGTATTAGATTACTGGGGAGAATCTAAGCCGATTTTCTGACTGGATTGTATGTACAACATCTGCCAGTTTAAATAGACCGTGGAGTGAATGTCATACCGAATCCAGTAATGATGAAACAAAATGAGCAAAACATAAAACGGGAATAGTAAACACCAAATTTGGTGTTAGAAATGGGACAGAATGGAGCAGAGTCCAAATAGTGACAAATCATAAACCATAACGGGAAACGGAGCAGAAGCGGAGTCCGAATTGTGACAGGTCATTTGACTAAAACGGGAATGGGGCTCTGTTAGAGGGATGACGGGTTTTCTGAGCGAGGTCCGGTGACTGATGTGTGGGACGAGGTCAGACATAGACAGAGACGGAGTCCGGTGGGTTTTCCGGTAACTGAAACACAATGTAACAAAGTCGAATGTAGACAAGTCTGATGTACGGAGTCTGGTGGGAATTCTGGTAAACTGATAATGGGTGTGTATAGGGCGTGGGTGCGTATAAGTTAGTGCCTGGAGTCCAGCGGGATTTCCGGTCATAACAAATTAGCATCCTCCTATGAAAAAGTGAGGAAATGGGTGAACCACCCCTAGGAAAAGGGTGGTTTCATCACCAATTCCAACAATATCTACAGGGAAGAAGGTTCCAGAAGGGATGACAGAGATGTTACTAAAGCTATGTTAAGTATATTCCAAGATATTCCATAATATTCTACAGATGTCAGATTGATTACCAACAGAGGACACCCAGGCTGAGCCAGATGGGAGTTGCTATCCACACAAATACAATTTTTAGGTACAGTCGGGCAATGGCTGTTGTTGAATCACATCCGCACTCATGTACAATGGACAATTAAGCCAAATATGTATAAATTGTCTTAAAACTTATGTGAGAAGGACTACATCTAAGTCAAGCCGGACAATGGCTGCTGTCCCGCATTACTAAAATTTACATTTTGTTGCATTTGATTTCGACATAATCATTAAATGGCAATTATCCTTGATTATGACTGAGGTGAGTTGAAAATTGAAAATATTTATTGCCTGCATCGACGCAAACGGCGATTCCATGTATCACCTGCATGGCCATGCTCTGTCGTTGACTTTTGGTTTGCCTTCGTGACATAGGGATCATATCGTAGTTGCACACCAAGCAACATATTTAACAATAAATAAATAAATTTTAGAGAAGTTATTCAGAAAGGAACTTACAAATTAGATCACTGGCTGCTCTACGGCTGATTAAATAGAGTTAGTGGCACTTTAAACCATAATATTACTGTTTGGAGTTAAACTAACAGAAAACTACTAATATTTTAAACAAGGAGCATTATTTAAGATTACTCACTAACTTGGCATTTGATGAATAAGTGTAATACGGGCTAAAAATAATTTCATTTTTTGTACCTTTCGAGGTATTCTGCCTTTAACTATTGAAATAGTGTACGCAGACTACTGTGGACAATTTTTCCTGAACTTTAATGAACAGGAGAAAGAGACAGAGTGCACCTTGAATTATACAAAACGGATCCATGGTTGCGTGGAAAGTAAAAGTGGTGACAAAACTTCTGCAGGTGCAGATCGAATTGTTATATCAGCGTGACCATTTTGCTGAACCATGATTGTGGGTTGGGAGACATTATTCATTTTAGCGAAACCTACAGCCGTAAAAATAGAACATACTGGCGCTTAATAGGAACCCAGAAAGGCAGGTGACGTCTGAGACCTAGGGCAACATCCTTTCAAGCTGCATGATTCATGAGTCGTTCGCATCCAGCTCCTTCTTTGTTATCGGAGGATGCAATAAAATGTGCCATGTCGAACAATGATATAGTGAAGTTACAAGAACTTAGTTTATCTCCAGGCGGATTTGGTAGCAGGAGAAAAGATGTATGGTGTGTTATCCCTAGACTAATTAAGACGGCATAATTTTCTTCACTACGTCATAGGCCATTTCTTCTAGGTGTTCCCGTACCAGAGAGGAACCCTTTGGAGAAGTCTATTCAACGAGATGAAGAGACAACTAGTACCACCCCTGAGTCGTTGTGTTCACCGATTTCGCTTGGTTCAGCTTGCACCGACATACTTTCATCACATACGAATGACTCAAAGCCCCTTTTTGAGGAATCTACGCTCCTTACATCGTCCTTTCAATTCCTAAGAGATGATCTATCCCCTCACCCGGACGAACATCAGGTTCAACTGGATACTAATCGCAGCTTCGTTCTTTATCCCGCAGGTATGCCATAGTTATACTATAATCTTCACTGACACCAAAATACTCTAGTTGATGGTTCTACTGCCCAAAAGAAAGTTTTACAAAAAGACCTACATGATATTATCTTAGGGGTCCTAAGGAAGAGGCCCTCGCTGAGATATTTCCAGGTGAATTGCACTGTTTCCTCTTTTTTAAAATTACATTCCCCACATAACAAACAAGGGATATCACGATATCATCACTGTGCTTTTTTTAACCCTGCCTCCCGAATTAGTGCTGCCGTGTGCGGAGAAGCTCAGTCTACACCGGTTGAGAGACTCAATGGGGAAAGGGTTGGAGCCCCTAGTGGGTCAATTAAGGTAACGTCGCATGAGAACGGCGTCTGATTATATCACGATAGTTGACATCGCAATAGAATTTTGAAACGTTTGCTACGAATAACCGATCCGCCATATGCCGCCACTCTTGAAAAGTATGTCATATTTCACTCCGGCAGATTTATTACACTCATTCACTCCACATACATTGTTGATTTTGACTCCGGATCTCAGAAATGCTTCACTCCCCTATTATGCACTGTCAAATCTGCTTACACTCTTCTCTCATGACATACCGACACTTTCTCTCATCCAGCAAGTTTTTGACTGGGTTCTTTGTCGCCCACCTGTTGCTTCGGTATGGCTAGCAGCTGCCGTGCGTTTGTTTTGAATCATTCCACTCACATATCAGCGTTCTGAGCATTAGTTACTGATTTTACAGGTTATTCTGTGCAAGAAAGATGAGGTTCTCGCTCTTGAAAGAGAAGGCGAAGAAGCCATGGGCATGGCACACGCCGTGCTTTCAGCCTTGCCGCCCCTATCAGATGAGCATCATTTTTCGTAAGTGCATTATTCTTGATTTACAGCATCAGAACTCACGTGTTTGGTTGGCTTCTATTTAGAGATTCTCCGCCACTTGTCCATGGCACTCCCATGTCAGAACCCAACCTCGGTATAAATGAAGATGGATCATCCGAACCGATGTTGTCACGGACTGACTTGGCGGAGGATTCCTTAGCGTCTATTCCGGTCACGGATGGCATAAAGAAAGAAGCAATCAAGTTTGAGTTCAGTGAGGTGCCTGCCTCCCCTTCGATGGATAAACCGGCGTGTCTCACTCGATCGCAGAGCGACTTGGGATCTCATTCAGGTTCTGAATCACAGTCACTTCCAGGGGAGTACAAGGAAAAGGAAGCCAAATCTCCAATTCCTTTGTTTGAATTGCTTAAGTTGGCTGATGATCTTCTTGCCGACTATCCACCATCGTCTCCTGCTCTCCGCCTCACAGAGACCTTGGGTCTTCAAAGTGCATTACGCACCAGCGGAACTATACTGTTCTCCTTGAACGACAACGAAGCAGAGGCCTGCGTTGGAGGAGACGATGTCGTCTTACCTCCTAATCAAGAAGAGCTTGATGAAGAACTTGGTAATATGAAAGAAGAAAAACAATCAGAACTGCAACATAATAGACGCAGAGAGAAAAGAGCGCGGAAGCAACGTATCGTAGTCCGTACACAAGCAGTCGTTGCTGGTACAGTTCTCCTTCTGGGAGTAGCAGTAGCACTATATGGTTTAAATCCAAACGCGAAAGGGAAATTTAACTGTATATCCGGAGCGGAGGACGTGAAATTGGTCGTTGCCTGGGTCGGTGCAATCTTAGGCATGGGAGAACGACTGGGCGTAGGACTATAGGCTATTTTTGCATACGATGTCAAAAGTGAAGTACAAAAGGGACCCCATTGGGGAAACAATTTCCCTCGCCAATGACATTCGAAGTCGGGTTGTGCATGATCTTGTGAAGTGTGATGGGATTCATTTCTTTAGATACATTCACTTGGTTGTCGCACATTGATTCTAGAATTACGGAAGGTAGCAAAACCGCCACACTGTCCCATTTGCCTACCACGCAGGGTCCCTCCAATTGTCAAACCCGAGGGGAACGGGCTGAAAATAATGTCAATACATGTGAAAACATGAAGAGTAGATAAGTGTAATCACCCAAGGTGGCATGATGAAGCGCTTCTGCTTTCCGTTTGCAGCAACCGCGTCAAGTATCTCGAGATCCGCCTTATCAATGTTTTTCGCAAAATCAATTGCCCCCTTCAAGTTGGAACTAATTCGAGAGGGTGTAACAGATTTTGGGAGGGCAACAACCTTCTTGGCGACTAAAATGACAGTCTATAAAATTTGTTAAGGTTTCAGGTGAAGAGACTAGCCTAGATAACCAATCAAAACACTGGCAACATCGACATTATACTTCTTAGACATAGCAACGGCCGTTTCATCGGTCAATAGGGGTGAGTTGGAAGATCTGTAATTAGTACATATACCTTAGACTACCGAATTCATTAGCAACAGTGGGTTCGTACCCTAAAGGTGAATAAGCCTGCGGAATGATACCCTTGGAGCTCAAATAGGCAAGAAGGTTGTGCTGCGGGTTCCAAAGGTGTAATTCAAGCTGATTCACCACGGGGATTATTTCTGCCGTCGGAAGGATCTCTTCGAGCTTCAACTGCGAGAAGTTGGATACACCGATAGCTTTGACTCTTCCGTCTTTCAATACTTTTTCCATCTGTTTCCACGTATCTGCGAGAGACCAGGACTTGACTACGTCACGCAAGCCATTCGGAAGGGTTGGGAACTTGTAGTGGTTTCCGTTGGGGTTCAGCTATTAAAATCTCATTAGTAATTCACATTGTGGCGACGTGTCATCCTTCTTACGGGAACAGGCCAATGCATAAGGTATACTTTACAGCGTGTGTGTTATATAAGTGACGGAGATGCCTTCTTCATCAAATGCTCACGATCGAGATAATCTGTTCCCAGCTTCTTAAGGGTATCATTCAAATTCTCCTCCACCCTTGAGTGATAGGTACTCCATAGTTTGCTACCATGATCAATTAATTAACACGTCAAAGCAAAACGTGAATGAAACTTCTCACCTGGTAATAAATATCTCCTCTCGTGGTACACCGGAAGCTTTGATGCCTCTCCCGACTTCCTCTTCATTATCATATGACCTAAATAGCGGATTTGGATGAGTAGCTTAAGTGTGCAAGTCAGAAGCAGAAAATACCAGGCACAATCGATATGACGATATCCGTCTTTCAAAGCGAATTCAACAGCTTTCGCGACCTCATTCGGAGCCGATTGCCACGTCCCAAGTCCTATCAAAGGTATTTCTACGCCATTGTTCAGCTTGATGGTGGGAGATGTCATGGTTGGGATAAAGAGAGATAACGATCTACTATGAAGAGTTAGCGAAATTAGTCTTAGGTCTGACCGGCCCGGTCTCCGCTCCCGGGCTTGTCTGGCCAACACGCGACTCGGTGACGCGACGATACGAGACATTCGCCACCTAAACCGAGTTTGAGTAATTCCAAAAAAAATTGAAGGTATGTTGCACCGTAAAATCTTATTTTTTTATTTTATTGTATTTTCAAGTCGTAAAAATGAATGGTGGTCATATCGTTCCATAGCATTGTTGTACTAGCAATGGTCGGCAAAAACCCCAGAAGAAGGAAATCAGTGTGATGTGTCGGGCTGGCCCATAAATTTTGGGAGTGAATTTATCACTAGTGTAAGATTTCATAAGAAAGTGCTCCCTCAAACTTCAGCTTAACCCCGAAAACCTTTCTACACCTACAGTCCTCGCCGACCTAGTACATTAAAAATGGTTTAACAGCGACAATTATCTTGCATAACATATCATTCTTGCGGATAGCTGGGTAACAGACAGTGTATTGTGATAATTTACAGCATCACGAGGTCAACGATGCGATTAGGACACCTCTTGCTTCGTTGCCGAATGTTACAGGCATCAAAATCATTGGTTGACATCACAACCTTTGTCCATCTGACGCTCTTCTTTCGAAAGTACTATTTATTCATAGTTTGAAGCTTGTGTCAAATCGGTCACATCTGTCGCTGGACTATGCTCCGGTATTTCCAAATTGGAGCACTGCAAAGCATGTTTCGAGGAGTAGCATCAATATGCGATCATCTGGCCGCACTTTTAGTATCTCCGGACTGGAACGTTGTGATTTCACATTCCTTATGTGACTTATCTACCGAACGACGTTTACGCCCAACCAGGTTCGATTTGCAGTGTTTAACTTTTTCTGTCGTAACAGGCGACTAGGTGTATCCAATCTCAGTCTGTTCTTTCAATCGATCCCACCTTCCTTATCTCATGAGAAGTTTCATGAAGTGGCCTAATCTGGAAAGATACCCCGGGTGTCACGGGTCGATTCTGAAGCAGAAGGTTTACATGATTTTTTTATGAAGCGTCTATAAGCATCTGGTGATACATGTGTTGTGGATTACATTAATGACTGGAAGAAGCCTTCGTCTAGCATATCACCTCGGCACGGTTGCTCATCCAAGAATGCTTTGCAAATCATCACATATATAGGGACTGCCCCACGCTTCGTTTTTCGAATTCTCATGTCTAAATATGTCTCGACTCCACCGATTATGTATATTGTAACCTCGGCGAAAAAGATTTGAAAATCACCGAAAAATTTTCCCGGTTGAACCGAGCATTCACATGGAGGGTATGGATAGTTTTGACGCTACGGTGGCGCATTTATGTAGCGATAACCTTCATTCCCGATGTTCTAAAACCGTCAAGCGGAGATGTCAAAACCTCTGACGCTTTATATTGGTCTCTGCGAGGCGAACTGCATAAATACTCCTCTGTACAAGACCTCTCCCCTAGCCGTCAATTTTCCCTGACACATAGTCTTTACCCTCATTTGGTGCTTAAACATGGTTAACAGGATGTTTGATGTCTCTTTGCTCAAGTAAGCAACTACACACTAACCACAGTGAAATATTTGCTAACCAGTCGCTCTCATAGCTATTCAAGTTCTTCATCCGGGTCCGAGTCTATGCCTGTCTTGTCCTTTTGCAATTATCTTACTAATCGCCTCAAATTATAGTGGGGAATGGGTCGCAGCTGGCCCAAGTAACCCACCTGTCGTTGTAGTCAACACTGGTAACTCCCAAGGGAACGGGAGTGCCAGCGGTGGAACCAACGCAGGTTCCGGGCAAGGTACTGGTACCTCAGGCTCCAGTTAATAATGGACGCCACCAGTAAGTGTCTTGTCTTCGGCTGCTAATTGAATTTATTTAGGCTAACACAAAAAATCACAAAGATTTTCTTCAATCGCCTATGATTGTATGCCTGTAAGATAATAGGACCAATGAGTCTTATGGTTAGAATATATACTTTTTTGTGAACCTGTCCGACGGGGACTCGACGGATGGTCCATCTGTCAAAGTTCAATTACACGTATAAAATCTGAGGACTGAGGTTGTATAAAGCCCTAAGAGCGTGGGAGAGAGAGAGAGAAGGTGCTGGAAGTGCTTGAGAGCGTGGGAGACAAGGGTACACAAATGCCAGATCATGTCACTGTCACAGTTTACACTGTCTTCACGGGTGATTTGAGGCTTTGCAAAATTTTATGGGGGTTTTAGGTCTGGTCCCTTTCATTCAAAAATACTGGTGTGTGTAGTATTACAGAATTTAAGGCTCTTATCTGAGGCTTTCCAGCCCAGAAGTGATAAAGGAGCTCCCACATCGACTCAAGACCTTGTCCGGAAAGACCATTGCAATGTAAGGAAGGGGTAAATTAGACACTTCATTATAGACTTACACTACGAAAGCGATGGCACCCTCATTACTCAACGGCTGCATTTTTCTCCAATGCCTTGCCCAAACCGGCACGTTCTGGGATGGCATAGAATTGTTCGTGAGCTGCAAGCGGCTGACGTTGGTGTAATCTGCGTATTTGATGGAGACGAAAGAAGTTCAGCGAAGAAACCAGAGGTATTTTCCACCCATTACTCAATACCAGATCCCTAATTTCTCGTATAGACTGATCGGCGTCGAAAAACCCATAGAATGCACCTCGCGCGAGGAGCTATGGAAGCCGACCGGTTGCAACGCCTGCAGAATCTTACCAAGTTGTTGATTCAATACCAGAATCTCCCCGATGACGAGAAAGATCGCTCTGCAGATGCCTTGCGAAAAATCATACACAATGTGCACACTTACGATGTCTCAAGACAAGTCCAATTTCCGAAATGTCCGAATTCTTGCGTGTCACAGCAAACTAACATGTCGTTATCGGATGCCGTTGCTCAAAAGGACATTAGTAGCCTGACGTCCTCGTCGGTTTCCAGGTTGAAAGCGATCAACACGTTACAGGATGCAATGACACCCCAAACGAAACATTCAACTAGACAATCGAAAATCTCTCAGGAGGCTGGACCAAAAGTACGCTCCCTCTTAACTACATTTAAGATATAAATTATTCTGATTTAAACGGCAGACTTCCGCCACAAATAAAGGAAGAGCTCAGTGCGAGGAAAATGACCAAACTATAGATGACCAAATTGAACTCAAGATAGAAGATACTCACCAAGAAAAGACGTCCGCACGACAAATATGTGATACAAAACCAATCGACAACCGACAATTATCTGAGCAGGCCTCCCCATCATATTTGGATACTATTACACTTAACTACTCTGACATAGTCAAATCATCTCCTGAAACAAATGTTACGGCAACACCAGTTTCAGAATTAAGTCCAGAGGAGCTTCAAGACGCTGAAAATCAATTCTTTGCTGCCTTCGAGGATTTCTTCGAGCTACCCCGAAATGCATATCTAGATACATATGGGAAAATTAGTAGGTCACACCCGTATGCCCTCGAACCTCCATATGGAGTCTCGTATGAAGACAAGGACCAGACAGTACGCTCTACGAATATGCCTATGGACATCTTCAATGATACATGGGATGCAGAAGATGTCGTGAAAGATCTGGCTTCCCTTTTCAAAAAGTATGAGGAGAATCTTCCCATCATTATGGCTACACCTCTCGTAGATGCATCCACCGATGGATCCCAGGATGACACAGATGCCAATGTCACTGAACAGTATGCAATGTCGAAAAATCAGATGCAGTTAACTATAGAAGAAGGACGCCTTTGGAAGCTATTTGCTGGAAGGGCCTCTCAGCAGGACCTGGCTGGTGCTGAAGAGATTCTGGACGAGTTGGCTCGACGGAGCGAGAGTTTAGCGAAGTCTTATGAGGTTCGAAACAATCCGGTCACTCCTCAGATGTATGAGGAGAGCAAGTACATCCTCCAGGTTATGGGTGTACCTTGCATAGATGCGAATTTACCGTATGAAGCTGAGGCTTTGGCAGCCTCCCTCGTCCACAACGGTTATGCTGATTATGTTGCTAGCGAAGACACCGTATGCTGATCCCGCCATTATATGACTTTGTCTTATATATTTCCTCGCAGGATGTGCTTGTGTACGAAGCTCCCCTACTACGAAATATCACCAATCGGCAGGCACCTCTTACGATTCTTTCGGGTGCCGACGTCCGCCGTGTCTTACGGCTCGATCGTGCCAGTTACATCGACTTCGCACTTCTCTTAGGCACCGACTTTTCGCAGCGAGTTAAGAACGTCGGTCCTAATAAAGCAATCAAGCTCATCCGCGAGTATGGACGTATCGAAGAGGTTATTGCTAATGAACCGAAATTTTCAGCTCGTATACCACTGGAAACCTATTTGAACCAAGTCGCAACCGCACGCGTGGTTTTCGAAACGTTACCTCCTCCTCCCGATCCGAGCTTGCTTCAACCAACAGAGACTAGCGATGAAGTAGTGGCGGCTGTTCTCGCAGAGTTTGGCGTCTATCGCGCATCCTTACCGGATTGGAATTACTCAGCCGCTCTCGAGGGTAATTACTTTAATGATAATCCCCGAATTTCATAATAATACCTGTCATTGTATTTGCCAAAACATGTGTATTTCTACTCAAAATAACACGTGAGTCACACTTATACCTCCGCGAAAATATATTTACCGTTTATTGAACTAGGAATTTGCTTTGACGAGAATCATGAGAATCGCGCACTAACATCTTGAGTTGGCTCAAGCTCGCATTCCTTCATGCTGCCGCGGGACTAGTCGAGGTTTAATGGACCTGCTTGAGGGCCATATTGTACAACCCCTTCGTGTTCCCTTTTGCGACGACGCTGGCCGTCATGATGCAACCCAGCGGATGTTTCATCTTGCAGGGGAGGACCAAGCTTACGACTGACATCCTTAGGAGTCGCACCGTCTAAAGTATCCCCGGCTGTGGTTGGAATTTGAAATTCGTCCCCTTCTATCCCCCATTCGTTTATGTCCCTGGTAATTTTATTAGTGGACACATCATTGATGATTAAACTGTTAGTTTCTGCGTCGCGAGGAGCAGTACCTGATTGACAAGTACTTGTGAGTTGACAGTTTAAACGGCTAAAGTGCGCGATCCTCATTGGCTGGAGTAATTTTTACCTCGATATTCCCGTGTCGGATGTTTCAGAACCCTTAGGAATTTTTCCCGGGCGATAGGATCCTTCACATGAGGTCCGGTGGTAGTCTTTTGATTGGACATCTCTAACAAGTTGGAATATGCAGATTTTTAGAATTTGTGGGATTGGGTCTCCTGCTTGACATACCTTGGCTGGACGTTATATATTAGGGGACTAATGGTCAGGGTATCAAATCCTTACTTTAACGATGAGCAATGTTTAGGAAGCCTGAACGTCGACGACTTACATAATCTTTCATCAGGGACATATAGCTTATAGGTACTAGAGTATATCACTCAGAAATTAATAGTCGACGCATCTTCAATCCTAGTCGTTCATAAGAGAATGACCTTCGCGAGAACAATTAACAATAAAGGATGCAACCATACAAATTCCAATTCCATAGACTACATCAGGAATTTGGGAATGTCTACGCCCTTTGTGTAGACTCCCTAAATCTACAGTGAGCTTTTAAGGGATCTCGAGAAAGTAGTGTGTCTAGCCATGTCTAGCCGAGCTAGCGAGCTCTCCTAGATGGTTCTAGAAGATATATACGGCATACTTGCTGATCTTCCCATTTTCCTGATGTAATGGATGAGTCAAAAACAAGATAAATATTGACTCGATGTAGCTTACGAGCTAATTCCCCTTGCGAAATCACTTTCTTCTATGTACCTGCAGCAGTACCTTTGTGTCATGAGAGCAAGCGAAGTCGAGTACCTACACTTTGTGGGACCCACCAGTAAAATCGTAAAACCCGAAAATAACGAAAAGAAACGGTTCAAATCTACCGCCGTGTTGTAGGAACAGCCGTTCAACGTGACAGATTGGTCGGAGAGTGTAGTTGTCGGAGGGAATGATGAATTTATATTTTTATCGTCTGTCCTAGAAGTTAAGGGACTTCGTGCTAATCAGGGCGAACGCTGATAAACGTGTGATGGCGGGCCTCAATAGATACAGCTCGCAACCTCGCACTGAGTGATACCCAGCCGTCGACATACCTTCGTGATCGCTTTTGAAGCACGCATCAACAAAAAGACCGAGGAGGTACGCATCAACAACTTCCTTTCTTCCTTTCCGACGCGTGGGCGGCGTTCGCGGTGGCATCCTGATCTTACCAATTGTCACCCGAGTTGAGCTGCTCTTGTTTTCCATGGAACGCTAGGTTGCATATGCAACGGGCCCATCATAGGGTATTAATCGGAATGTACAAAAACTTCCTGCGATTACTATGTAATCCTCGATACTCATGTAGTACAGCCTTAACTTCGATTATAGAGGCCTTTTTGTTTTTCAAGCGACCTTTTGTGATAACGCCAGCACACGCATGTACAGCCGGATTGCGTGTGGATCAGTCAATTTGACTTGGAACAGGTACCAATCCCGGCTTTGGGGGGAGAGAGACGATTCATCATGCCCCGTTCGTATTGGGGACTTGAGATTAGGAAGAACAAGCGGTACCTACCTCGGATCCGACCGTTCCCCGGTTAAGTGTTCACTTCAAAACTCAGAAAGAAGGCCAGGCCTTCCCAAGTTTCTCACTAGGACAAAGAGATAACAATGATAACTGATCCCGAGACACTCCACTGGTGATAATTGTCGGTTATAGTTATTGTACAAAGGATTACTCCGACAAGAACCCACAAAGGCACTTCAGGTCCATTGGTCCCGACCGTAAAATTCCTTGATCGCAACATCGGACTGTGGCGCTTCATGTTCTAGATCCTCAACAAAGAAAACTGGCCGCCATGCCTGTCACTTAATACACCCTACCGTACCTCTCAGGACATCCAGAGGTCAGACTGCCCTGCCTTTGTGACATGAAGCTGTTCGAATCACCTCGTTCATGTGAACTTCCCCTGATCAACACTGAGTCGCCGCGGGGAGCGACTACCTATAAAAGTGGGGATTCTTCGTAGTGGAAAATTCAGTCACACCTCTTGACATATACTGAACTTTGCAATGCCATCCTTCACTCAATTGTTCACTCTTGCGACGTTCGTCGCAGGCAGTCTTGCAATCGCCATCCGTCAAAGTGAGTCATGGTTTATTCTGAAGTGATTCATAATTGAAACCATGCCGTAGCTGGTGGTCACTGCCCGGGTGCGGTCCTCGTTTCCTCCACGACATTCGAGGTCGACGGCGCGGCCGCTGTTCACAGTACGCACGCTTGTGACCTCTCAGCTGTTCCCAGAACTCTCCCCACTGTGATAAATGTTTGCTCCGGCTCTTGTAAGTTAAATTCCTTGAAGCATCCCGGAGAAGTCATGATTCACTTTTCTATCTGGATAGGCTCCACCAGTTGCAACAATGTCACTGGTGTCCTACCCCCGATCAGCGAAGATTGTGCCGCTATCTCCAACTCAGCGACGATCCTCAAGGGAATCCTTAATTCACCCACATTCACTGTTGCTCCCGGACATCTCTCCACTCTCAGCTTCGGCACTTGCAGCTATTTCTTTGAAAATTTAAGCCACAATACCCTTGAGTACTGCTGGGACACGCTTGTACGTTTTGGTCATTATTATGTTTATATGGCGGTGCTAAGAACGATTCAGAGCGAGAACGGAGACGTTGCTGGCGCCGCATGCTTCCCTCCCCACCAACCTTTTTCACCTCAAGGACTGTGCACAGCGGGCGATGGGTCTTGGGCTGTTGGGTGGGTTTCATTAATCACCTTAGCATGTTCCTTATTAACGGAATGATTTCTCAGCGCGAGCCACTCTTAAGCTCGAAATGGAATGGTGTGCCTGCTGATGGCGCCACTTACAGCCTATCAGTATAATAATAGCGGGCTCATCTACGCGGTATAATTTCCGAGGATACTTTTTAAACTGTTTGAGTGTTATTTATGCGGCCTTTGCGCGTGATATTATAAATCAGTTGCTTGACCGGGACTTTTCCAGTGTCGGGGTGAATTTAAGCCCGAAAAGAGGTATCATTGGGCCTATTTGATGCTTCCTGGTCCAACTCATGCCCGCCATGGACTGTCAAAATTCAGATCGGATTTTCATTTGGCACTTCTGGACGGAACTGATATAAAAGGGTATTTAGGCTCAAGATCCAAGATCCGTGTGAAAAATCCATTCTCATGTTCTGATACTCTTTTCATTCTTTTAAGACCTCACACGGAATGCGGATGCACTAATATCTAGCATTTCCTTCTCCAGAAGAATAGCCATAACTATTGACCGGCTTGGGAAAATCTTTATCCTGACACAAAGTTCATAGGCCGGATATATTCTGACGTGTGAAACCCTGATCTATCCCACTCTGACGGACACGCCACCCGCCATGCAGTGCAATAGGAACGTAAAGGGCTGCACGCGTAGTGTTTCAAATTCCAATTCTACAGGGGTTCAATCATACACTAACATGGCGGCTCCTCGTGTTTGACCCTGGGGATGCTTCGCTGCCGGATTGACAGAACATGTCATGATTAATTATAGCCGAATAGCCGAAGACTGTTTTGACAGACAATGTCCAACTTCAGACAGGTTCAGATCAAGCACCTCGGGAGTTTCGAGCTTAATTTCTAGCTGACAAGCAGCGTTTCAGTCGATTGTCCCCATAAGGTTATACAATTAATACATGCGTAGTAACACAACACTCAATATAATTTGCAAGTTTGTTGAATCTAACACTATTAGTACCGGGTCCTGGGCCTTAGGCATCCATCAGAAATGTGATGCGCATGTGAGTGACAAAGGCCCGCATTCGGCTCTCTATCAGTAAATTTCACTAACTCTGTGTTCACACCGAAGCATGACGCGAGTGTCTTCTGAGCTTGATATTTACACTGACATGTTTATTCTTGCTATGGATGGTTCTGAGCGCTGTATGGTCACATTGGATGCACATATTGTCTCCTAAAGACATTCACAGTAGGCGTAGACAACAAGTTTGACATGAGAAAGATACTTTTCTCATGAACAATCGAGTTGACATAAGAACTTGTGATTGTGACAGTGAATGGGCGTACTGATCGACAGTGGACAGAAGGGGCGCATCAGTCACAGACAAAAAAGGGGACGAGGGGAATATTTTAGGGTTAAGGCGTCTCAGGATGGGGCTAAGCACTTCCGCAGACATTCTCTGTTCGCATATAATACCTGAAGGCCTGGTCGATTATACTACACATGATGTAATGAAATCGTAGATAAGCTACTAGTAGCTGCATGGCAAAATACGAATGTCCAGTGTAGTTCCTGTTTTCTTCCTCACTCACAACGTCAACTGTTCACCATTCCACTGCTTGACTACATTATTAAGAAAAATATTAACTATCATTCGTGTACTAAGCTACATATACCGATGCCAGGGGAGCAAACATGTCGTGGGACCCAGTGCCTAACACCACTATTTAAACTTGTGTCTGGTCGCTTCTACTTCTTGTTCTAGCCGGGTCGACCGTATAAAACGTAGAATAATTCTACGTGAGAATAAGAGTCCTACTCTGATTTAATCTCGAGTGTAGCATGATGCTCTGTATTCAACTTGTACTGGTCGATACTTGCACTCTTCGTTACTGCATCAAATTCCAGTATGTATATTTCTCAATAATATCGACTTCATCTAATTATGTCGCTATGATAGCCTATTCATATATCCATGGTCGTTGTACTGGCGCTGTGCGCTTTGTTAGTACCACGCTCCAGATCGGTGACAGTAAAATAGCATATACTCTCCACCGGTGCGCCATAAATTCCCTTTTGATCCTTCCTGCTGCCACGCCTGAAACCGAGAGTTCCTCTCTATTCGATCCCCCAACCCCCACATCATACAGATCCTCAACCACGAGTTCAGCCACCACTGCCACGGGCTATAACAAATATAATATCTCAGTCGACACGCTTGGTGAGAATCGACTAATATTAAATAACACCTATAACAAATATAATATCTACTCCGGAATTATTAGTTATGTCGTGTAATGAAAATAACGGGTATCGTACCTCAGTCGACACGCTTGGTGAGAATCGACTGAGGTTATGCTATGTTGCGTAGCTAGTACTTATACTGTATCGGAACAAACAATATAAAGTCATCTGACGTGAGGGTAAAGAGTAGTAAGACATAAATATAAAATGGTTGCAAGACATGATCGTAAAAAGTGATCTTATCGTAATCTTATCGTAGCTTGAATCACTTCAAGCTTATTGTCGTTATGGTTCACGATGAGTCGTTAGGGGTCGTGATGAGTCGTTTATGAGTTGTCGTGATTAGGGGTCGTGATGAGTCGTTATGAGTCGTCGTGAGTACACATGAGCCTGAGTACACGTGAGCCTCAATTTACAACACGGGCTCTACCATAGAACGCCGGGGTTTCTTGATATTTGGTCATTATGCCTATTTTTCCACTTTCCACGTAAAAGCCAATCCTCCATCATCCTCACCAGCCGACGCTCACGGGCTGCAAAATGCGTGCGGAGTAAGTTGTGGGTATTATCTAATATTCAAACTGTGGCTATGATGCGTAAAGATATTTCTAATTTGTTTTGGAAGGCTCAACAAGCTGCAACGACAATGTTGGAACTCTTCCCCCAATTACGGACGATTGCTCAACGCTCCAGAGGTCCATCACGATTCTCAGCGCTCAGTTAGCTACAACATTTACCGTTGACCCTAGCCATCTCGAAACCTTGTCATTTGGGACTTGCAGTATTTTCTTCGAAAATTTGTGAACAAGCCAACTTGAGTACTGTTGGGATAGTCTTGTGCGTTGCATGTCTCATGACGTTATCACCCCAATTCGCCGACTCATGTTTCAATTACAGCGTACTAATGGCATTGCAGTGGAAGGAGCATGCTTCATCCAATTCATCCTCCATTTTCTGGAGCCTTTGCACCGCCGCAGACGATACATGGGCTGTGGGGTAAGTATTTGGGTAATTTCAAGCAGATCGCGTCTCATACCTGTATTAGGGCTGCCCATTCATGAGAGAAGCGCACAAACTGGATTCCTGCGCCTTAAACACCTTAGAAAGTTGATTACATGGAGTAACAAGTTCTATTTAAGCACAAATGTATGCAAAAAAAAAAATGTCCATAAAAACGTAGCTACCAATAAGCATGCGACATAAATGGTCACATTATTGGCAATACTAGTGAACAGCGGTCGCACACCTCCGCCTGTTCACTTCGCGTGAATGTCCAGCAACGGGGACATTTTTGTTTTGAAGATGGCCTCACTCTCACGTTGATCATCCGGCTACCTTCAACTTCCATCGTTTCTGAAATAGACCAATTGGGGGCATCAACTCCCAAGCTACCTTCATCGAGAATCGCCACATCAGATACAATGAATAGCGTTTTCAGAAAAGATTCTAAGACCTTTATTAGAAAATGGAATAGAAAATGTTAACAACATACCATGATCCAGAAGGATGGCTTCGAGTGCTTTGGGTTTTTCCGGGGCGTTTCCACTGTCATTCGATACTATGATATCTACTACAGCCTCTAGAGAACTTTTGATTTGCCTGAACGAAAGCTATCAGAGATCGAACGGTGTATTGTGCTATAAAAATCACTTTTGTGTTCGTGCAAGCTCCAGAAGCCTCAACACCTTGTTTCTAACATTAAGAAGCTTGTTCATCTCATACTCCACCGCTGGATCATTCCACGTTTCGTCCTGCCAGGTGTTCAACAAGCTAGAAAGTCATGCAACACTCATGCCAGCTTACCACTACTTTCCACCCTTTTGTAAACACCGAGCCTAGATTTTCTTTAGCAGAGATGGGGTGCTGATAGTCGTGGATTTCTTCAGACAGGTGAGGTAGAATAGGTGCCATAATCATGTTCATGGTTTCAAGGATCTAAGAAAATGCATCAACGTAGAATCTTGATGATAAGCGGAATGGATGAACCTCATTCATCACCCATAGAATGTTGTGGCGTGAGGCGGATTCAGGAGAATCAGCATATAGCGCATCTTTCGTGATGTCGAAATACAGAGATGAGAGTGTAATTTTGGTAAACCGATCTAGTGCGGTAACGACTGGATAGCAAAAAAAATATTGCTACAGCTTATTCTTAATCAACGGATGGTCGCACCTTGGGCAAAACGATACGTGGTATAAGCTTCCTTTGCCAGTTTTTCGAGTTGATAAAGCTGGAACATGGTGTAACGGTCCGCCTGATGCCATCGTTTGTTAAATACGAGGCGAATGAATCGATAGGCTCACCAGCGTCATCTCGCCCTTCTGAGGGTTTATGTTACGCGCAGTTCCCTCAGACACATTTCCTAAAATAAACCGAGAAGAATTTCTGATTTTCCTCAATGATTCAGCGGCCTGTTGGATAACGACTTGACTAAGAGGCGTATCACGTCCATAATCGACTGTCGCAGCCCATAATCGTAGCACATCAGCCCCGTAGGCAGGTGCCTCCTTGGTATTCTAGAAAGCATTACTGCGGAAGAGTAAATATGAGAGATAAGAACGGACCTTCCCTCCATGCACAATTGTCATAGGGCTGATCACATTTCCAAGTGACTTGCTCATCTTCTTCCCGTTTTTATCCAAAACGAAACCATGAGTGATTATGGTTGCGTATGGTCTGGCAGGAATAGTATCGGATATATTTAGACTCTGTTCAGAGGTGGTACTCCCAGCTGTCTGGTTTGAAACGCCAACTGTAGTAAGCAAAAGGGACTGAAACCAGCCCCGGTGCTGGTCTGAACCTTCCAAACAAACATCCGCAATTGTCCTCATCTTCTTTCCCTCGATGTCATCAATGCGTGAGGGAAGATTTCCGGCTAATAGGGTCCACGCCGTTCCGCTGTCAAACCAAACGTCCATCGTATCTGTTCCCTTTTTCCATGAGACGTTGCCGTATCTTTCCTTTATTTCGGGAGCAACGAAATCATCGACTGGACCGCTCCACCAATAATCTACCCCTTTTGCTTCCAAGATAGCAATAATATGGTTTAGTGATTGGGTGCTCAATATAGATTCTTCTGTAGCTTCATTATATAGTGCTGGTATTGGGACGCCCCAGGGACGCTGACGAGATATACACCATTCTGAGCGATCTCGGACGAATGATTCGAGACGGGTACGAGCTATGCACTCGTCAGAATGGTGTAGAGCTTTCGGTGATGAGACCTACATATTTCCGGATGAAACTGGACTGTTTTCAATGCTTGGGCTGCCCGAGTTTTGATGTCGCTCAAATCTGCAAACCATTGCGAGGTAGCACTAGAAATGTTTATTAGAGCAAACTACAGAGATCTAGTAATGTAGACACACACGTCACAATGATGGGGGTATTTGTCTTCCAATCGTATGGGTATCGGTGACGAGCTTTGGCTTCACCAAGAAGGTGTCCAGACGCCCGTAGGATTTCGATAACTTCGGAACTGCCTTCCTTTAACACCTTCTTCCCAGCTAGTCGTTCACCCTGACTTGGATCCAGCCAATCCGCGTCCTTCACACTCTGTTCAAGGAAAGTACCATCGGGGCCTACTAGGCAAAGGAGTTCATGCCCCTTACCCTTCTTTTCGTCACTGAAATTAGTGAGAAGATCCTGACGTAAAAAGGCATGATAGTCCTCGACTCCATGTGCCGGCGCACAGTGGACTAACCCGGTTCCCGAAAGAGATGTAACGTGCGAAGATTGAATTATGGGCAAGAATTCGTATGGACTTCCTTCCCGCTGGAAATGGGCCCTATACTTCAGCAGTGTTAAATCGGAACCTACACTTGGAATTAGCTTCAGTATGAAGGTCATGTGACTGAAACAAACCTGGAACACTTTTCAGCACTGTTATTTCTCCCAAAACTTCATTCAGTGACCCAAGTAGCTCGCTGCCGATCACAATCAGGTCGCCAGTACTATGCCGCCTTAGGATCGAGTACTGCATCTCCGCATTCACAGCGATGCCCTGGCATGGGCCCAATTAGCTGCATAAAAAGATATCCTTCCAAGAAGTAGACTTACCATATTTGTAGGAAGTGTCCAAGGGGTAGTAGTCCATATTAAGAATTTTAAATTCAGTTCTGGACTATGCGGAACAATAACCTCTTTCAGTCCGTCGCTCATGCTGTCGATCTTGCAGTCGTAGGTGACATATACAGATCGGGACATGTGTCCATCCACATAGACCAACTCTGCCTCTGCCAGTGCAGACCTAGAGGCAGGTGAATAGTACACCGGCCGATATTGCCTGTATATGAGGCCTGGAAGATAGCAAGAGGAAGGTGGGCATCTGGACATTTATAGAGTGCGATATAGTTACCTTTCTCAACAAGCGCCTGAAAAACACGAAGTTGTCGTACTTCGTACTGATGGTCTGTAGAATCATGTCAGAACTAGTAGGATCCACAGGGCAACGTACAGACCCATGGTACGATAAGTCGCCTCGTCGTTGTTCCAATCGGCCATTATGCCAAGTTGTTGGAATTCGGCCTTTTGAACAGAAATTTCGTGCAAGGCTGTTTTCCTGGCGATCTCTCGGATTTTAGTGGCTGGAACTCGACGATGATTAGCCTATAATACACTTTGGTGTTGGTAATCTGATCGAGAAATGAGGGATAATAGCTTACTTTAAGCTCTTGTAAAGCCTTGTTCTCAATGGGTAATCCGTGACAATCCCATCCAGGTAAATAGCTAATAAATTTATAAGCAGCCTAGTCCAATAATCAGATAGAATACACACTGTACTCGATGGCCCAGTAAAACATGAAAGCGGTTAATTATATCTTTTAGTATCTTGTTCAAGGCATGGCCTATTTAAAGTCTGAGATAGGTGGGATATTTGCAATCGTTATACATACCCATGTGCAAATTCCCATTAGCATAAGGCGGACCATCGTGTAAGACAAAAAGAGGACCTTTAGCATTTTCCCACTAAAATAATTATATTTTATGTTCCCATAAAGATCCCAGTTGAATTATTTACCTGCCACTTATACAGATCCTCTGTAGTTCTTTGACGGAAAGGTACTTCACGGACGGAAGGGTTTGCACGAACAGGAAAGGAAGTGTTGGGAAGAAGCAGTGTTGCCGAGTATGCTTTATTTGAGTTTTCTCCAGTCGAATGCGCCGCGTCAGTAGCATATCGACGCGCTTTCAGGTATTGCGAGATCCCATACAACTGCTTCCGCATCTCTCTCCGCGGGACAACGGCGCACGGTTCGGCCTGGAAAATCACGTGAAACGAGTAATCAATATGTTTCTAATGAGGAAATAACTTAAATGGACAAACCAAGTTTGACAGTAACGGCTTCAACCTGGCCGATTGTTCGTTGAACTACTTTTTTGAAGTGTAGCCGAACTGTCAGACACTGGCCCAGAAATTGGGCTCATGCTGAACCAATCACCTTCTGGACTACCTACCGCATCGTCAAACAACCATGCCGCAATCAGTCCTCTACCAAGAAACAGATATGCATTTCTTTGACCTGTACAATGTTGTACCTAGTAAGAAGTTGAAGTGACACATTGCTTGTCTTTGCCTTTAAAATTCCTTGGTGTATAGACCTTCTACCAGCGACTAGCTTTCTAGCCGCAATCAGGACACTACCCTCTTGTATGGATCCCAACGATAATGATAGCCGGGGTGGATGCCTTGCAAATATCCTACCTTGCCGCGCCATTAAATACCATGTACATCGATGCGTTGAACATTTATCTTCTCAGCGGGTCTTGGGAAACGCATCTCCACAGCTACTAACATATTCACCCACCGCCTTCGTTCTATGCTATGCAGTGGTATTAAGACCTAACCACACATCTTCACGGTCTCAGAACTATGTTCGATTATCAACGGGCTAACAAGTAGCCGTCGCTCAGATTTCCTCGACACCCTCTCATATCCTCCTAGGCTAGGACTTGCTACCGAGTACTTGTTGTGACTAAACGCGTCTTCGAAATCTTTGGACATTATTCTATTGATGTGTGCGTACATCTGGATTGTCCAATCACAATTTATCGAACGATGTATTCCCTGATGTCGACAACGTTCAGAATAAATCAGCAAAAAAGTAGTCTCTAATTTCTGCTCTGTTGAGTAATCAAGCACTTCAACACACGTGCCATAATTAACAAAAATCTAAAAAGGTTCACCGTTATATTCCTGCTAAACTCGAAAATGCTGATTCTGTTGATGTCTTGAAGCAACAAGGGGACACGCATAATGATCCCGGTCTCGATATGGAAGAACTTTCGCCAACGACTTCTATATACATTTTTGTTGGGTTGCCCAAAGTAAAGCGACCTGTTAAGCCATTCTAAATAGTCTATTCCCCATATTTTTTAAAACAAAACTAAAGTACAATAAAGCATTTCCATTGTAGTACGCCCATGATCATAAATCATCAAAAAGGATTGAATGTAGTAATATGTAAAGTAAAATCAAGGTTTCCACATCTTGCGCTGGACATAACGAATCAATTCAACGTCACTCATGTTGCGTAACGCAACGGTATGGTCGACGCGCTACAAAGGGGCAGAAATCAGAACATGTAGTCCATAATTTAATAAATCTGACCCACCTCTTTTTGTGCAGCCCTGATTACCTTGTATGCAATTTCCGCACTGATCTCTCGGATACGGGTCAAGTTGGGATAAATCCTGTCTTCTGCACGTTCCTGATCGGTGAGGGAGTCGGCTAATGCAAGCGACGCAGTCTCAACCATGCTGTCTGTGACAGACGCAGCGCGGGCCATGATAGAACCGAGACCGAGACCTGGGAACACATACCTACAGAGTACGACGTTAAGCCAACATGCAGGTGGGGGGATAGTGTGGTTTACTTACATGTTATTCCCTTGGCCGGGGTAGCGCATTTTGCCGTTGAATGGCACCTCCGGGAAAGGGCTGCCACTCGCAAAGATAACGCTGCCACGAGTCCACTCTAAAGCTTCATCAAACGTGCACTCTGAGAGTTTGACGGGGTTGGAGAGTGGGAAGATAATCGGGCGGATATTTAGGCTTGCCATGGCTTCAATGACTTCTTGCGTGAAGGCGCCCTTTTGAATGAAATGTTGGCAAAGTAAAGTTTAGAATCATATGAAATAATTACCTTGGTTGTACTGAGTCCAAGGAGAGCAGTGGGTTTGACGTATTGGATGATATCAACAAGCTTGGTCAACGGTGGACCATTATAATCTTTCCTCGAGAATAGCTTCTTGTGTTCCGCCATAGAACCACGACTATCATATACCAACCCCTGAGAGTCTGCCAACCAAACACGGGCATGCGCCTCCTCCTGCGATAGACCTTGCAGAGTGAAGAAGCTCATGAGCTGTGCCGCAACACCGACTCCAGCAGACCCGGCGCCAAGGAAGAGAATCCGGTGCTCGGAAAGCGGCAGCCCGGATGCAGCAGAGGAGAGTCTGGCCGCGTTTTGGAAACCTGAAAGAACGACGCATCCTGTTCCTTGGATGTCGTCGTTAAAGACGGAATACTTGTGACGGTATCTTTCGAGGTAGGTGAATGCGTGTTCAGTGGAGAAATCCTATGCAAAGAAGATATCAGGACAAAATTTATCAAGCAAAGAACATAACGAGTTACCTCGAATTGGACGAGCAACTGAGGATAAGCATCGTGCATCTCCCGCATGAACTCATCCATGAGTTCAGTCATCTCCTCATCCGATGCGCGCTTACGGCGCAGGCCAAGATACAGAGGATCTTCCAAGTTTGTGGGATTGTTCGTGCCAAGATCCAAGCAGATCGGAATTGTAGACTTGGGGCGAATACTAAAGAGTTCATTTAGAATGCCGTTAGACCCTTAACTCAAGACGAATCAACATACCCTGCTCCAGCTACGTATAGCGACAACTTCCCGATGGAAATCGGCATGCCGTTCAATCCCAAATCACCCAAACCAAGAATTCGTGATCCGTCAGTGACTACGGCGATACGGGCGTCATAGGAGCGAGGCCAACTGCGTAATATCTGCCCGATTTTCCCCTTGTCTTCTAATGAAATAAACTATGGCAGGTTAGAATACGCTTGGATATGTACGCTACTAGGATGCTGCTCACCATACCCTCAGGCTTACGATAGATGTGTGAATATTGCAGGCAAGCATCACCCACAGTCGGAGTGTAGATGAGAGGAGTGATTTCCTAAAGCTAGTTCAAGAAACCGTAGTGAACGGCATACGCATTATACAACATACCTGCAGGTGTTCCAGGCACAGGTGGTAGAACATAGACTCATCCGAGCTCTTTAATTGAGAAAGAAAAATATATTTCTCGATGTTCTTGTCCTTGGATCGTAGTTGTTCCAGACAGCGTTGGACGTGCAGTTTGGGATCAAGGGCCGGAGGGGTGAATCCCCTTGGTGGTGGCTCCGGGCCTGGCGTACAATGTGAGTATTGATTTTTTCAAATCCGAAAGGAACATCAGATAGCATTGTATGACTCACCACTGGACTCGAGCCTCACTTTTTGAACACCATTGACCCAGTAGGGACTAAGAACAGTGGTGGGCATGATTTATAGCAGGATATTTTAGGTGGAATAGTATATAGTATGTCGGCCTTAGAGTCTAGTCTGTCAACAGTGGGGTAGCGCTTTGCGATGGTATGGTTGGTAAGACTGCCTATATAGCCTTACGGATCTACTAGGCTTCAATCATCTCGTTTCCGAGCTGTTCCGCACAGCCTGTAGGTTACTCCCTTTAGCGCATCACCTTGTAGCAAGGGCAGCCGCCGAAGACGAGATGGCAACGAACAACAAACAGCGAGGTACAATTGTTTTCGGACGTGATTGGGCGACAGATATATAGATGTATGACACCAAACAGGAAGACCCGTGCTAGTACAATCTAAGGAACTGAGCTGGTGAGCAAGTTTTAATGACAGGGATGAGCTCTATTGGGCTGATCAGCAGCCACGAGGAAGCCAGATTTTCCTTTTTGGGGTCTTAGTGCCCAATTACAAATGCCATGACAGCGCGCAGCGACGCCTTCGATCTGATTGCATCATCGGGTGCAGTCTCAACTGACCTAAAACTTACCTAAACTAAAAATAGCTTAAAAATTTCATCGCGATGATTGGTCTTTCTCTTAGTCTTAAGTATAGAACAAGGTATCGAAAGCCCAATAGTCGCAAATCGTCACCGGAATCACGGGTGCAACTTCCGAGTTTGTCTAGTGAATATCGGCTATACGAGGCGTATTACCGTGAAATTATGAATGCGTTGCACGAACTCGGTTTAGCACATCTAATACGCTTTTCCCACTTGCAGAACTTCCTCTTTGGTCTTCTCTCCTTTCACGACGGCCTGCACGATGGGCAGTGCCTGCGAAAAATCTTCAAACAGGAGATGTGGAATGCCTTCCCTCGAACAGTACGTTGCAAGGTCGCTTTCTTTGCCTGGGGGTTTCTTGCAGAAGAGGATGTCTGCATGGCGAGCTGCAGATATATCTGAAATAGCCGTCAGTAATGTACACTATAATAGTAAAGTTCAAGCAAACCAGAGACGCCGTCTCCGAAGAAAAAGAGTAGAGGTGGGTCTGGAAGATTACGGTATGGTAAGATGGCTTGTGATTTGTCGTGCCCAAAGCCGCTATGAATTATTTTATTGGGCGTTTCCTTATTGACTAATGAACAAAAACAACATACCTCGAAGGGTGACGGAACTGAATTTCCCACTTGCCATCTGGATGAACCTTGACATCATTAGATATGACCTCAATATTTTTCGCATCCTCCTCCCCAATGAGATTGGATAACACGGTTCGAATGAGAGGGGCCATTCCGCTAATGTTTGATATATAAGGATGCACGCGTAATCTAATGTTTGATATAACACTGACCTCGAAATAATAATGACGGGGATGTCACTGGATTTCGCCCATCCATAGAAGGTTTTGAATCCTTCGTCTAGTTTGATATCTGGTTCAGCGAAAAAAAAATTAGCAAAACCATATAGCAATTCATTAATACAATAATTTAACTCTTCTTTAATACTTCTTTGCACTCCTCGAATGGGTTGGGCACACTCTCCAACATCTCGCGAAAACCATCCCTACTCCCATAGATCAACATGTTATAAGCCCAGTGTACAAAACAATAAGACAATATATACCCACCTAAATGTTGTCTTTCCAGATAAAATGTCGAGGTTACCTTCACGACGTTTCTCTCGTCCAAAGCCTAAATTGTCGGTCAAATCTATGAAGTATTATAAATGGTAAGATATGATCCATGTAAGTAACACTCACAGTCGTTGGAATCGTATGTTGTTATGGTGCCGTCCCTGTGATGATTGACCCCTTCATATCAGCTATGTTGCCTTCGGATATCCAATCAATAGATTACCTACCAGTCTGAGAGAATGACAAATTTCTTGTCTCGGTGAACTGGAGGATAAGGCAAGGTACTCTCGGGAGGTGGTCCTAGTGTCATGTTGGCGTTCAGGTAACTTAGATAGGGAATAAGTTAGAGAAGGAATAAAAGCGCAATTTTATGACATCGATTACAAGAAAACGAAGCTGATGTAAGCTGGTTGATGAGGCGCCGGCTCGGCATCTACCGCAGATTACTACGTCCATACGGCTCCAATACTGTATTGAACAAGAATCTGTGGAACCTTAATAGAGCCGCCTTATCGTGACAGAGCAAATTGAGGCACAGGTTTAAACTGAAATATATATATATTAAAAATAGTATGAGTTGACTCTATTGCAATACACAATATACAAGGGTTTAATAAGCTTGTAATAAAAGTACTTTGTGTCTCAATATCTTGTGTCAGTTAGTGTAGCACCTCCTGACAATATAGGTTGGATGCTCTGGGAGGTGTATAGTGGTTCTGACACACATTAACCTCCAAATGCATGGTCCACAATTAGCATCTTCATATGAAAAGTTGCAATAATTGGTGGACTCCCCCTATAAAAAGGTGTGTTTCATCATCAAATTTAACACACACCCTTGATGAAACACTTTTTTAATCCCATATCTGTTCAATTTCCTAATCCCATCATAGATCTGAACTTTTCCACCTTTGGTTTTGGTAATGCTTTGGTTAAGATATCTGCCGGCATTTCATCTGTTTGTAGGTAGATAGGGTTGATTGATTCCTTTTCTACCATGTCACGTAACCAGTAGTAGCATAGGTCCAGATGTTTCATTCGTCCATGATGTTCTGGATTCTTGGCTACAGTTAGTGCTGACTGGTTGTCAATGAAGAGTTTTGATGGACATGGTGCCTTGTATCCCAATTCCTTTAACAGGTTCTGCATCCAACAGATCTCCTTCCCTGCTGCAACTGCAGCAACATATTCAGCTTCTGTGGTGGATAGTGTCACAATTGGTTGTAGTTTGCTGCTCCAACATACTGCTCCTGATCCCACTTTGATTATGTACCCTGTTGTTGATTTTCCACTGTCCTTGTCTCCACCATAACTAGCATCACTGAAGCCAACGAATAGATCTGTATTTAATGGATCAGGACCATATGTGAGTTTCATATCCATAGTTCCCTTCAAATATCGGAATAGATGCTTGACAGCCTTCCAGTGTGCTATACCAGGGTTTGAATTAAACCGAGCCAATACTCCTGCAGTGTATGCAATGTCGGGACGGGTGGTAGTGGCCAAGTACATCATGGACCCAACTGCATTAATGTAGGGAATGTCACGCATTTCATTCTGTTCCTCCATGGTTTTGGGTGACTGATCTGATGATAGTTTTGCCCCTGGATCCATGGGTGTACCCACTGTATGACAATTTGACATCCCAAATTCCTGTAATTTGTTCAAGATGTACTGGCGTTGTGATAGAGAGATAGTCCGCTTTTCTCGATCTCGTGTGATTTCAATGCCTAATAGGAAAGATGTAGGTCCTAGATCCCTGAGTTTGAAATGTGTAGCTAATTCAGCTACAAAATCATCCAGGACTTTTTCAGATGGTCCTGCAAGGGTGATGTCATCTACAAATATGGGAACAATGACTTTGATTCCATCTCGTTGATAGATATAGACCGATGGATCAGAATAAATCCGCTTGAAGTCCATTTTCTCTAGTACACTCCGCAGGTGTTTGCTCCAGAGATTGCTTGCCTGCTTGAGTCCATAGAGCGACTTGTCTAGTCTACATGCTACATCTGATCCTCCTTGGTGAAATCCTTCTGGCTGGACCATGTATATTTCTGCATCAATATCACTGTTGATGAATGCATGTGATATGTCAACTGATCGGAGGTGAAGGCCTTCTGCTGCAGCCAGTGCTAATACTAGACGAATAGTAGCGTGGCGCATTGTTGGGGCAAAAATCTCTGTATAGTCAAATCCTGGTCTCTGGTTGTATCCTTTAGCAACCAATCGTGCCTTAAACCGTTCTATTGATCCATCTGCCTTGCGTTTCACTTTGAAAACCCATTTTGATCCTATAGCCTTTTTTCCTGGTGGTAGTTTCATTATGGTCCAAGTTCCATTGCTCATGTGTATGTTCATTTCCTCCAAGGCTGCCTCTCTCCATTGTCTTGCCTGTGGACCATTCATTGCCTCTGTAAATGTCCTTGGTTCAGAAATAATTGACACATGTGCCTCCTCCAATTCCACTTCATCGGTACTGTCAGAAGTGGTAGGATTGGGTTCCCAGGTTTTCCACCATTCATTAGGAGGTTTTTTGTTGCGCAAAGGTTTTCGAATAGCAATTGGTCTGTTATCTTCCTCCTCCTCTTCCTCCTCCTCATTATCTGTGATCTGGGGGGATGGTGTGATAACATTGTCTTCGGATTCGGGTACAGGGATTTCATGATCCTCCACAGGGGCAGTTGGTAATTCATTTGGTGGATTATCATCTTCTTCAACAACTGGACCCCCTGGGATATAATCCCTCGTACTTGATTCATCCTTCCCACCAGTATCTGGAACTTGTGGTGGTTGGTGTTTCCATGTGTATCGTTCATCGAATTCAGCTCGTTCACTGATCACTATCCTTCTTGTCAATGGGTTGTAGAATAACCATCCCTTATACCCTTCAGGATACCCAATGAAGATGCATTTCTCCATGTGAGATCCCAGGCTTGATCGTTTATCCTTTTGAATGTGGACATATGCAATGCATCCCCAAACTCTGATGTGACTGATATTTGGTTTCCTTTTGTGCCAAATTTCATATGGGGTTTTGTCCTTTAAGGCAGATGATGGGCAGTGGTTCCAGATGTGTACAAATGCAGCCAGGCAGTACTCCCAGAAGTTCTTGGGTAGTTCAGACTCTGTTAGCATGGTTGTAATCCCTTCTGCTAATGTCCGGTTTGCACGCTCTGCCATTCCATTTTGCTGAGGTCTATTACGGACTGTATGCTGACGCAAGATACCATGTTTATCGGTGAATTCAATGAATGCCCTTGACATGTATTCTCCACCCTTGTCATCCCTAAGTTTCTTTATTTTCCGTCCAAGGAGGTTCTCTGCAAATGCTTTGTACCGTTTGAATGCCCAGAAAACACCACTTTTGGACTTGATTGGGATGACGTAATAGAATCTTGAAGCCTCATCAATGAATGTGACCCAATAGTAACATCCAGATCGGGATCTTGTGCCAATATAATGTACATCTGTATGTACCAACTCCAAAGGTTCATTGCAGTGATGTTCTGAGGGGGGAAATGGATTGGCATGCATCTTTCCTGCAAGACATGGTTCACAAATTGGATCTGGTTTAGCCTTTGAATTAAGTACCAATCCTTTAACCATGTTTCTTCTCATTAGATTCTTTATCCCCTCATAGTGGTGATGTCCCAATCTTCTATGCCACAGAGATAGATCTAGAGGTAAAGTAGAGGACATGTGCACATTCTCCATTTTATTTATAATAGTCTTGCCATCCAAGTAGCCCACATTTCGATCAGTGATTGATGCAGTGAATAAAAGATTCCCATGGCGATTAAATCTTATGGTTTTGGATGAAATGTGTACATCAAATTCTTTATAACGTGTGAGGTATAGGACAGCAAGAAGATTATTATGTAAAGCTGGAACATGTAATACTTTTGTGAATTCAACCTCCCGGCTAACTCTTCCATCAATGATTGGTTGAAAAATAACACTCCCAACACCTTCAGAATATACAATTCTATTGTCTGCAAGTTTTATTGGGGTTCTGTATGGGGTATAGGTGTGGAACCAATTGTAATGGGGTGTCATATGCGATGTGGCCCCTGTGTCTGTATTCCAATCATAGATATTAGCTGAGGTTGCACATGCATCATGTTGTGAAAAGACACTTGCTTTTCCTGTCTGTTCCTCTACTTCCTCTATTTTTGCCTCCTTCTATCTTGTTAGCACTGTTGCGTGACTGCCAGTATTGCTGTATCTTTTCTTTATTCCTTGGCTTTGGACAGTCATAGCTGAGGTGCCCTTCCTTGTCACAATTATAGCAAACCATCTTTTTTCGATGCTTGATGGGTGCTTTGGCCCTATTAACCATTTCTCCACGGCGATTGCGATTTAGTTCCTCGCTTCTAAATGCCTGGAGAATGGTATTCTTGTCCAACTTCTCCATGAGTAATAATGATGAGGAGAGGTGTGCATATTCCTCAGGAAGAGCCCGGATGAGTGCCATGCATTGTAATTCTTCATCCAACTTTTCAATTGTGAAGTCCTTTGGCGCAGGTTTTGAATAGT